>JARFIW010001735.1:0-279078 GCA_036346225.1 Platerodrilus igneus | reverse complement strand
TTGTTGTTAGTACAACTTCATTACTGTCCATTTTAAGTAAATAAATTATAAAGTTATTCAACACACACGAAAACATCAAAATCCAACAACGAAGCATAAGTTACCTGAAGGTTACTGCACTCGTGGCGTCAATGAACATCGTCCTCTGTTAATCACACCAATCCAACTGGGTTATGTTTAGGTCCTCGGATTACTGGTCGCCTTTAAAATTTACACCACCATTCATCTACAGTTGTTTCAGTGCTTTTCCGGAACTCATTTGTGTATATCTGAAGCTTGTTTTGTGGATCCAGACACGTTTACGAATCATTTAATTATTAACACCCCCGAAAAATAGCAAAGAAATTCATGCTTCTTTCATCAATATACGCCAAAACTGCCTACTTTTGTGTATTCATTTGTCGTTGCAAATTAGACTAATTGGTACAGTGATACTAAACTTTATTACCTTGTATCTTCTTTTCTAAGTGCACTAAAGTACATTCATTGTAGCACGTAAAGAACAAACTGTTTTTAAATCACCAAAATATACGAGCAAACTGTTTAAATTATTTAATCAAAATCGGAAAACTAAAAAGCACTGTTTAACGCATTGAATCAATTCGAAAATCTAAGAGAGCTTGTTCATATTAACCTGGGTATATATAGCGGTTAGCCCGTCTGTCGGTCTTGTCCCCAAAACGGACAATTCTTCAGAATTTCGCATGCTAGGTTCCCATTCCGCAGCCCGGCATGCGATTTTTACAAAATTTGCACTCGCCCCAGTTAAATCTCAGAAATTTCGACACGGCTTGCAACGTCTGGAAATAACTAATTAATTTTTATACAGAAATGTTATTTCTACCTCTCAATTTTGCCTTTTATTTTCAACCAATCGCAACCCAGTGACGTTGCTCCACTCACGCCTTTTACTATATGTGTCTCGGTCTTGCGCATATTATCTGTCCCTATCTACCCTGTTCTTATTGGTGCAAATTGATATTCTTTATTATCGATTATTTCAGTCCATGTGGACTGTGAAATAACCCACCTTTAGCATTTCTCGTAACTATTAAGCTACGGTTTCTCCAAGATTCTCTGTAACCATTTGTTATCTGCCAAATTTACGCAGAATGAGCCTTTTAAAAATACGCAGGTGTTCAAACATAATACTTCTAAATAACACTTCTACGATTTGCATTTTATTGGGTTTTTACAAGTTTTTATAGATATTATCTGTTACTAATGGTTCAATTAACTCCAATTAAAATAATACCCTTTAATTTTTAGTGACTCCTAATCAAATATTAATTATTATCTGTACATTTTGTTTAATACCGGTTACTTAAAATTGAGTTAATTAATATAAATTTTGCACGTAATTTCTATTTGTTTCTTTACTAGTAGAGCTTTTAATACTGCTTCCTTTTTTTATAGCAAGCGTCTTGTACATAATTTAACTCCTTATTTTTAATGAAACGAATGAATTTTTATGCTTCACGGTTTTTAATAACGCGTACCTTTTCCCAAAGCTTCTACACGGTGATTAAAATTATTTGATGTGATTATTTAATTTTCTACCCTGGTCTAAATATGAGTAATATATATATATATATATATATATATATATATATATTGCAATCTTATTTAAAATGAATGAAAGATTAGTTAGCAATTATTGAATGACCAATATCCATGAAGTGTGTTATGTTATATATATATATATATATATATATATATATATATTTTACTGACCTACTCTCTATTCTCTCTACCCTGCCCTTTCTCTCTTTCTTTAATTTTTATTTTATTTTACCCCTTTTTGTCGCGCCTTTTATGTAATGTGCACACCTAATGCACGCCGCGTACTTGCAACGTTTGGTTGGTTCTTTAATTAAACTGTTTATTACAATGCCTCGACTATTTGAGCTTTTAATTCTTAGGGTGTTCACCTACTTATAGTGAGTTCTGTTATAAGCAGATGTGCAATGCCCAACCAAACTGCACACTCTTTTGTTTTAGTACTAAATTTTTAATCTACTTTTGTATATGCCAAATTTTTATTACGATCAACGTTGCCTTGTGCCAAATTAAATTACTACCACAAATTTATGACTTTTTTGACGTTTTAAGATATTTCAGCACTCACCTGGATTATACTTCGTTCTTGCCCGCTCTAACTGCTGGCTCAAAATCCTTGTCGCCGTATGCGTCTTTACACGGTTGTACTATCTGATAGAATTTTCGTATCGCCTCCAGGTGTCGTTCTTAAATTTTAGATGCTCCCCAATATCTAAAATAATTAACCCTAATTTAGAATTTGGAATACCCGGTTATGTTACTTCCCCTGTGCTAATTCTTCTGTCCTAATTTCTGCTTTGAATCCTCCACTACCAATTGTTGCTCTCCTAATTTCGCTCCTTGTGTTCTATTTTAAACCGTCCGCCTTTTCGTATTCAATCCAAATCTAATCGCCGTCCTGTTTCAAATTACTCGATGCCCCGCTATAAATCTATATCCAAATCAATCTTCGTTGCTTTATCTACCCACTCGATGTCCTGCTACCTATAAATCTCTATCCAAATCGATCTTCGTTCCTTTAACTAACCACCCTATGTCCTTCTGCCTTTAAATCGCTATCCAAATCAATCCCAAATCTATTTAAATATTCGTCGCTTCGCCGTCGCTTATATAACCACTCTATGTCCTTCCGCCTTTTAATCTCTATCCAAATCCAACTTCGTCCCTATGTATAACCACTCGATTTTCCTTCCGCCTTTCCCAATATCGTTCCAAATCTATTCAATTATTCGTCGCTTTGCCGTCGCACTATTACCAATCTTTACACTTTTTATTATCGTTGTCGTTGCTTATTTATCTTTCGCTGCTGCTCTTTACCCTTCTTTACTCAATCAAAACTATTCAAAATCAAACACTTTTATTAACTTTTAAAATCGTTACACAAATTAGCACAGTTCTATGAAAACACGTCTTTTTACAAATAAATTTCGAAATAATCTCCCTTTGTTTTCTTTCCAAGGCGACCATTATAACATTTCTTGCCTACTAAATTATAAAATTACATAACTAAAATCGTCCAATAATATTCAAACACTACGTTTGTGTCGCACATACCATAATTCATGTCTTTTTACACTTTCATAATTCACATAAAATTCTAGTATTGGTCCTAAATATTTACAGTCCTTCAATCACATTTGACGTCGTTATAACTAATAATTTTGAGCTTACAAATTTTGTCCAAAAGTTGATTCTATTTAAAATAAAAAAAGCCAAAATAAATCACACTTGAACCTGGATGCGTGGTTGATAGTGAACATCCATAGACGCATCCGGTTTTTGGACGGCAAATGTACTTTCAATGGCCTATAAAATCCAAACTCGGTATAAACCCTTGAGCACTGTACATCTTACTACGTCATTTAGTCATTTTAATTTACCTTTTGGCACTTATATTTCAACTACCATTTTGAATTGTACTTTAGTATATGTAAAATACGGCAAACACACATTTTTAGATTATGTGATCAAATATATGGATTATATATATATATATATATATATATATATATATATATATATATTTCTGTGTTATTTCTTTCTAGGTTAGGATTGATTATATAAGTCATTTCACAATGTAGGATGAGTCGCTGTGTGTACATACAAATTGGGGAACATTTAAAACATTTTTTAACATTCTAGGGTAAGAATTAACAAAGTTAGAGTAAGGTTTTTACTTCATTTTACTTTGCCAATATTCGCAATAAATTTTCAAAGTATTTATAGATTAGGTAGTACAACTAATTAATTTTGCATATTTAATAATAGAGAAAACATCCTTAATGTATAGTGTAAATTATATCAGGTTTGATGGACATTTAGCTAAGAGCTTTTCAAGTTTAGGTTGGCGTAATTTTAAGGAAATTGAAACATTAATTGCACTATTTAAGCGCGTGTATATTTCCTAATGTATGGTGTAGCCGTGGTATAGCTTTCAAAGTTAAGACTTGAAGAAGGGAGAGAATTTCTAGGTATTAATTATGGCAAATGCTACGATAAACAAGCTTCAACAATTTACAGTTCGAAGAAGCACGAACATATTGAAAACGTTCTAAGTAGTTATTTTTTTCAAGGCGTATAGGGCAACAGCATAAACAAGCTCATAAAAAAATATTTTTTTCCACAAAGGAGGGTGACCGTTTGAAATTGGTAAGATCAATATACAACCCTACATGTGATTTTCCAATGCTTCACCGGAAGGTACTACATTGACTAGGAAACGAGTTTTTTTTAACTAATAATTTTGAATTTTGCCGAACCCTTGCTGTTCCAACCAGTTAGGGATTTTTAACGTGCGTGACAACAATCACACACGGGACCTCCATTTTACCTCTCATCCGAACGAGGGCGTATTTTGATGAAAAATGCTCACCTAACATTTTTCAAGCGGACCGTGTCGAGATTTGAAACCAGGACCTTGGGCGTAGTAGTCACACGCATACCAACTACGCCACGAAACCGCCAGATCAATATACATTACATGTGATTTTCCAATGCTCCACCCGAAGGTACTACATTGGCCAGGAAGCGAGTTTTTTTTACCTGGAAAATTTGGAATTTTGCCGAACCCTTGCTGTTCCAAGCAAGGTGGGGATCTTTAACGTGCGTGACAACACTCACACACGGGACCTCCATTTTACCTCTCATCCGAACGAGGGTGTATTTTTGCGAAAAATGCTCGCCTAACATTTTTCAAGCGGACCGTGTCGGGATTCGAACCCGGGACCTAGGGCGTAGTAGTCACACACATACCACTACGCCACGGAGCCGCCTCGGTAGAGGAAGATGAAATTAACTGATGAAAAAAGTGGGTTGACTATAAAACAAGAACGGAGCAAAACTTACAAGTATGAGTGAGTAGCAGTATGTTTTCGATTTAAATATGGAGGTAGCATAAATAGGGAAACTACAATCAAGCTGTTATGAAGGAACAAGGAAAGATTATTAAAACATGTTGGACGAGGGGGCTCCTTAGGCCTCTGATGCGGTTCTTCAGCTTTGGTTGGAGACCCTTCTTGTAGTGGACCAAGTACAAGAGGTTTGCTTGGTATCGCACTGGTAGGATATCACTTCCAAAATAAAGAAATGTGCGGCTAATTTTATGCCTTTATTTACGGGTAAAATAACTAACATTGTAGCACACAAAAACAAATATATAACGTATAATAAGGAATCGCGGATTACATGAATCTTGTGTTACATATCGATAAAGCACGCTAGGGTGCATCAATATTAAGAGCGCGCAGCTTATCATACGAGTGCCTGACGACTACTCGTCCTAACAAGTTAGGAAGGGATGCAAACCCCTCGTTCACCATAACTAAAGGCGGGTTTACATCATAAAGAACTACGACTTAACAATAACTAAAGGCGGGTTTACATCATAACATGAAATTCGCCTTAACACATGTATTGATTGGAATAGGATGGATATAGGGTGTATATTAGGTGAGAGTCGTGGTGTATTTCAAGAATTATTGTAGCATGCATTTGAAAAACAGGGAACGAGGATTGTATTTTTCATGGAGGGAAATGAGACAAACAATAGTTAAAATTGAGTGAGGGTTTGGTAGGAATAAATAAACACATGTAAAAACAATATATTACAACATTAATAAAAGCACAATACCAATACACTTCATATCTATTGTTATACAATGAGTGGAAGAGACTTGCATGATATTTATATATCAAACAATGACAAGTATACACTCAGTTGAAATGTAGAACATCAGAAGAGAATAAGAATCTAAGGCGCTAAGCATTCTTCTGTAAATTCGTGTGCATAAATGAATAGTGGGTGTAGTTGAATTTAATTTAACTAGATTGATTAAGAAGTTAGAAGACGATCAAATAATATTGGAAGGACTACATTACAGTTATGTTTGAAATAGAAATGCCTAATGTTCCGATAACTCAACTAACACTTTGTACTGTGGGTTACTGAACTGTAACAATACATTCTGATATTTATACTTATTTTGAGCAACGATGTTATTTTTTTACTGAATAAATTAAATTAAGACCATTTCGCAGTTTTTACAACATTGGTTCATTAAAACCATCTCAATTTTACTATATTTTAAGCAAGTAGGGTAACATACATAAAAATAAGATCACATACACATAAATGAATATAATGATTTAAATCTAATAAAAAAAATTACAAATGAATAAAATTTAAAATTGATCAAATAGCTAGAATACATATAAGCTAATTTAAATCGAAACAGAATACCATATATATTGCAACATGATTATACAAATTGCAAGCAAATGCCCATCGTAAAGATATTTCACTTTAAGAACGACCGCTGTCAATAGGCGCACAATAATTGTATATATTTAAGTGTAGCATTTTCCAAGCATTAGTGGTGTAGACTTTTGTAATCAACCATAACAACATTATAATCATCAGCATCCAATAACTCTATATCATGCAACTAAATTCTAATTACTCTGCTATGCTTTCGAACTAATAAAAGTCGCACCTTTGTATGCGAGAACATTTTTAAAACATAGCCTTCTAACCATCGCACCATAATAAGTCAACTACACCGCTGCTATTTTATTTCTAAACAATCTGTCAAATGACGATGATTTCTACTTAAAGTAAGATGCCTCCAAATTTACTTGTACGGTACTATCTCTTGTTTCGAAATAATCACAAAAAAATCCATGTAAATAAGCACTTGTTATTGCGAGACCACACGTGTGCCTTTAGATGCGAAATAATCACATAATGAAAACAATTGTGTGTTTGCCGGGGAGTATGAATGTGTTTGTCTTTGTAAGTGACGATATCCTGAGACAGCATAATCACATTAAATGCACGCGAAAGGACGTCTGTTAGTATGTATTCGTATGTCTTTTTAAATCACTTTTTGTGCAGTTGAATAATCAGAGAAATAGCATGGAAATGGACATTCTTTACTATGCGACTGCATATGCATTTGTAAATGATTTTTTTGTAATGATGTGTAATCGCACAAATCGAATGCGAATGGTCGTCCCTCTTTATGTAACTACATATATCCTTGTAAATTACCTCTGTGGTGCCGTACAAACTGCACGTAAATAGACGTTCGTTAGTATGCAACCGCACGTGGGTTAGTAAGTTACTTGTTACTTTAAATTTCCGAAATCGATTGATTTCAGCATGCTACATATAAATATTAATTTCCAGCTACCTTGTTTTACATTTATTAAGAAACGCCTCATAAAAAGTGTAACTTAAACACTTTACACGTTTTATGTTATTTTAAATCATACAAACTTTCAATTAACAAGTTCGATTACCTTCCAATTGAAATGAGTACTTATGTCAACGTCTTCTAAAATTTTCTTAAGTGTTTAATACAACGTAAAATACTTGGAATCTATTCTATGTTTGCATTGATTTGGTTAAAAATTCACGCAGTAAAAATTCTTTGAATACGTTTTAACCACCTGCATCGTAAATAAAAGCATTCAATGGATTTGTTATCTATCCTCTCAATACGAAAATAATAAAAGCGGTATTCTGTCGTCGCGCAGATTACGAGCAATAAAACTGTTCCCTTATTAATTCTCGGTATAGTGGTTCAATATAGTAAATCTCTACTGTTTTCTATATCAATTAGGTAGCCTAAAATACACTTCACTCCATACTACTGAAAGGCGGGTCGCAAACTTACCTAACCATTTGAACATACGTTATTTTCCCAAGCGGACAAATTCATGGAAGCCATTATAGTATATTGGGGCTTTTTGTTAACCTTAATTGGCTCTTGTTTGCAAGCCGTGTTCTGAAAATACTTTGCCATTATATCTTGCAAGTGTTTTTCTTAGAATACTTTACACTTTATCGTTGGAAAATGTTTTGAAAATGCATTACCTCCAGACTGAGGTTTGAAATCGATTCGATTCGATTATATACAGCGCCCTGTTACGTTCAAAACCCTGCAAGTAATTTTTCTGCATGAATGTTTATTCATCACACTTCTATTTAAAACACCCCAGAATTTCTCAACAAACTCGATTTCCTACCATTGGAAATTAGTGTTAATTTATAAAATGTCTCAAGTAATTACTGTATATAAAAGTTTGCCTTATAAAATCAAACAGCTGCTTAGAAAACTCTACGTTACAAAGTAGGTGCAATATTTTCTACCACGCAGTGACTACATTTTAATTATAGTTGCACATAAATACACAGCTTTCTTCTAAAAGATAAGGCCACTTAACTATCTGCCTAGTAAATAAACACTTATAATGGGCTGGTTAACTGGTATCCTGCAGCTGTTACGATGTTTCAAAGTAATAAGATTGCCTTCCTTTGTTTAAAAATCTTTTATTAATTGCGTTATCTCCTTGTTGTTAAGCTGTAGATTTTTGCAGCTGCTGTCTGGGACTTCTGCACACTTGATACTTTGGCGATAGCTTTGAAAGCCAAATATCTACCCCCATACACGGTTCTGTGCTTATAAAATAGAGACCGTGCATTGAAAGCGACAGATTGAATACATCTTCTTACCGATGAGACATGTTGTAAAGTCGCGCTACTAAAAATGCTTTCTGTGCTAGTATGAGTTAAGTTGGAGGTTCCATCATCCAGCCAACAGAAAAATGCAGCCGCATTTTCCCATCCATAAGATGATACGAAACCGATATCTCAAGGTACAGTTTTCTGTTCTCGTTATTGTTTAATGCTACTGTGAAAAATAAACATTTCATTTGCTGTTCATAATGTTATCACTCGTGATTATCCAGTAAATTACCAACGTCACGTTACAAAACTCACAATTACAATGCACGAACGACTATGTAATCATCCTTCAAATTAAAAATTAGTTAATCAAAGTTAGTTTTAGAGTTTCTTTTACTAGTTCTTTTGTCTTTTTGGCATAGATATTAACGTAAAGGACTTGCGCATCAATTTAAAAGTAGTTAATACTTGATTAATTTAAGTTAGAGTGTATAAGTTTAAAGTTACGCTATTTTTTGAGGAGGTGCATTTCACAAATATAGAATACAGAAATTATGAATATTTCTTTTCCTTGAATTACTGTAAAGTTTAGTTTTATTTTCTTTTGTACATATTTAAGATAAACCATTATGTAAGTATCTAGATGCTAAGACGTTATATTTGCTTACCAATATTGTATCTTTATGTTATGAAGCTTTGTTTACCATCACGCTGTAACAAACCATTACGCAAAATATTGGATTCCTTGTTGTTTTGTAAATAGTTTTTCGAGATTGTATGTTGACAATATAGTTTTACTGAAGTTCCTAATGTGTTCTTTCTATTTCACCCACACTACTCCACGACGTTTCTCAGTTAGCCCGAAATTCTACCATTCTGTCCCTGTTTTGTTGCGGTAGTCGGCGTAAAGGACTTCTTTACTGACTTTTACCGTTTTCTTTCGTGTTTGCGTGGAATACACTAACAGTCCTTTCCCGTGAAGTAGCTCTATAAGTCGCGGTGCTAATTAAGGTGCTGTCTTTTAAGAGACAATACTTTACTTCAGTGTTAAAGTTAAACTTAGTCAAGTCAAATTGTTTCATAGGGTATTCAGGCCGTCGTCAAACGTAAGTACGCATTTCCAGATCTGTTACGATGGTACCAAAAGAAGGCAGCACTCTTCTTAACGTACATTCCCTGTTTTTTTCTTGATGCTTATACGAAATCTAGCTACTTCTTTTGTTGATTGATAACCATGTAAGCGCTTTATTTTTCTTATTCGTGGTTATGGCACAATGAATTACAGACTGCGTGCTAAAAATTTACTTTCACATAATGCACAAGTGGTTATGTGATTGTTTTTCGAGTCACAATTAATATAAACTGAAGCTCGCGTTACTGCAATTTTTTACTTATTTTAAGTTAATAATAGGAACTATCGTCAACAACTGGTTTACTAAATTCTAAGCTAGATTAAGTTTAATACTAGGTTCATTTCAGTTTAGGGTTAGGTTACTTGAATTTACGGTTACGTTATTACTTTTAGGAAGTTCACCTCAAGCAGCAGCTAAAACAGCGTTCTAATACTGTCCATACTGTCTTATTTTCTTCTTGTATTTATTTAGGACTGGAAACATTATTATGTATGTATATTTGTAAATGTTATTTAGATTTTAAGATTTTATGTGACGGGAATAATTCATAATCTATATTTGCTTGAATGTATATTTCAATGTTGTGTTATACCTAGTTGACGCTTTTGTTTACATCAGGTTGTAACAGGAGGATTGCAAAAATATTCGATTTGGCCTGTGGAAATATTCCTTTTGCTATTATGTTTGTTAACTAACGGTTTGTAAATACATCTATTTACTGAGAATTCCAAATTTTCTTTATGTGTGGCCCACCTCACTCTACGGTGTTTGAAGCTAGCACGAAATCCAATTTGTTTGGATTTCTATTCTACCTTCTGTTTTGTAGCGGTATTCGGTGTGGGCGATTTTCTTTACTTACATTACTACTTTTTTCCTTGTCTGTACGAAATACCATAACACACTTCTTAGTGTTGCAGTATATTTACAAAAATTACATGCAAATGTACGTTAGTGAGTATTTGTTAGTATATGTCTTTTTAAATGACTTTTTGCGATGCAGAATAATTACACAAATTGCATTAAAATTAGCGTTCGCTAGTATGCATCGTACGTGTTATTAAATTACCTTTCTTTGACGCAGAATGATCGCAGAAATTGCATGCTAATGGACGTTCGTTAGTATATGATGAAATATGTTTTTTTTTAAATTACTTTTCGCGATGCAGAATAATGCCACAAATTGCATGAAAATGAACATTCATCAGTAGCGTTCGAATGCATGTCTGTAAATTACTTTTTTGTGTTATAAAATAATTACAAATCGCATGGCAATTGGCGTTTGTTAGTATACATTAGTACACATGTACTTAAATCACCTTTTCGTGGTATAAAGTACGTAAATTTAAGTTCGTTAGTATGTGTTTATATATGACTTTTAAATCGCTTTTTTCTGAGGCAGAATAAATTGCACAAATTACATGCAAATGGACCTAGTTAGTAAGCGGACGAATATGGTTTTTTAAAACACTTCTTCGTGATGTAGAATAATTACACGTTAGTTAGTATGCATTTCTATGAGTTTTTAAATCATTTTTTCATAATGTAAAATAATTACACAAATTACATACAAATAAACGTTTGTTAGTATGAATCCGTATATGTCTTTTTAAGTTGCTTTTTTGTGATACAAAGTAATCACACAAATTGCATGGAAATGTTCGTCCGTTAGTATGCCTTCGCATGTTTTTTTAAGTCACGCTTTTACATTGCCGAGTAACTACACAAGCTGCATGGAAATGCACGTTCGATAGTATATGTCCTTTATTTTGTGATGCAGAATAACTACAGAAATTGCCAGTAAATGGACGTTAGTTTGTATGTGTTTGTATATGTGCTTTCAAATGACCGTTTTGTGACGCACAATAATTACACAAATTGCATACAAACCGACATTTGTTGATATGCATTCGTATATGTCTTTTTAAATTGCTTTCTCGTGATGCAGAATAATCACATAAATTGCAAAAATGTATATTTATTTAGTAGGTATGCGTTCGTATATGTTTTTTTAAATTATTTTTTTGTGATACTGAATAATCGCAAAAATTACATACCAATAAACGTTCACTAATATGTGTCCGAATATGTCTTTGTAAAATAGATTTTCGTGGTGCAGAATAATTACACAAATTGCAAGGAAATTGAATTTTATTAGTATGCATTCGTATATGTGTTATTAAATCATTTTTTCGTAATGCAAAATAATTGCACAAATTACATACAAATATACCTTTGTTAATATGAGTTTGTATATGGCATTTTAACCTAAATTTTTGTGATGCAGAGTAATCACACAAATTGCAAGGAAATGTTCGTTCGTTAGTATGTAATCGCATATGTCTTTTTAAATCACGCTTCTGCAATGCCGAATACTTACACAAGTTGCATGGAAATGCACGTTCCTTAGTATGTGTTACCATATGTCCTTTTAAAACACTTTTTTGTGATGCAGAATAATTACATAAATTGCACGTAAATGGACGTTCGTTTGTATGCGTTCGTATATGTGCTATTAAATGACAGTTTTGTGATGCAGAATAATTACACAAATTGCATAAAAATCGGCGTTTGTTAGTATGCATTCGCATATGTTTTTTTAAATTACTTTCTTGTGATGTAATATAATTATACAAATTGCATGGAAATGTACGTTCATTAGTATGCCTTGGTAAATGTTTTTTTAAATATTTTTTTTGCGACGCAGAATAATCGCACAAATTACATGCAAATGGGCGTATGTTAATATGCTTCCGCATATGTCTCTTTATATTTCTTTTTTGCGATGTAAAATAATCACACAAATTGCAAGCAAATACACGTTCGTTAGTATGTGACGCCATATGAATTTCATACAACCTTACAGGATGCAGAATACTTACGTAAATTGCATACCAACGGATATTCCTTAGTATGTGAGTGTGTTATGTATCTATAAATTACTTTCTTTGTTTCAAAAATTACAAAATTGAATAGTTTGGGGACGAGATCATACAAGTCTTACAAGATCAAATGTTGGTGGTGCACCGTGATCGCATTAATTGCTTGTCTATGGATGTATGATATTTCAATAACCTTCAACCTTTATGTTGACTTGGTTAAAAGTTCATAAGAGCAATCCTGTGATTTAAAAGACTAAGCCGTTATTTGTAACGCTTAGTTTGAGGAATGTACTAAACGGATTTTCAATCAAGTTGCAAATTAATGTTTCTTATTTGTAGATATGCCCGCAGTACCAATTTGGTTTTTTACAAAACACGTAATATAATGGTGAAAACGAAGTATAAAGTTATCATTATATTGAATGTAATCGTTCACATTAAACACAGCATGAATACTACCGACTTGAAACGAAGTATGATGAAGTATACTGTTAACAGAAAGTTCGAATGTGGGATGCGCGGGTATGAACACACACGTTGTGCGTGTAATACTTATTGCATCGAAGTTCACTTCTATCAGGTGTGCATTGCTTCTTTCGGCTGTTTTATAGATTCTTATATAGCGCTTTTGTAACTGTATTGTTTCCTTTGAGGTTACTACATCCAGGATTGTATACTGATTACGTTAGTTTTAATAAATTTGACTACAATGAGACGTCACGTTTTTCCAGTTTTAGGTGATCGTAATTGTTTGTTCAGAGCAGTTGCTTTTTCTATATTTAACAGCGACGAAAACCATCCTGACACCCGCTTGCAAGTAGTTGAAAAAATAAAAAATTAGTGTGAATTTATTTGTAGCGTCCATTATTGGTGATTTTTTCTTAAAGGATTCTTACCGGTTATTAATGCCGTGGAATATGACAATTTAATGTCTTTAGATAGTGAATGCACTGGTAATGTAGAATTGCATAGGTCAGTTGTTACTGAAATACTAATCTAAAATACATAATGAAGACCACAATCACATTTCGACAATTTCCATATTGCTTCGCCTGGTATTTTTGTTGGCGCGAATCGTTTGATAAATTAAGCCTTAAAATCTTTAAATGTTATAGTGTTGCTTCTAAGTTCTGGGTCCGATTAAAAAAAATTATATGCTTCGCCTTGTAATCCATATTTGATTATGTTTAAAGTCTTAGTTTCGTCCCATCTGTCTAAATTAGAGCGTAGTCCAATTTTTTCGAAATATTCTACTACATTTGAATTTCCTGTAAACGCTTCAATTGTGCTGGCTCTAATCCCTAACGTCATAGTAGTATGTGTGGTAGGGTTTACCTGTGGTCCCGTTACTCCTAAAGGTTGTTGTGACATTGTTACTTACCTACAATTTCTATCGTGCTTTCTTGTAAAATATTTTTATAAAGTTCCTAAATATACCATTAAATATATCCTATACATCAATTATACAATGAATGTATGGTTTGTTAGTAAGCTTTATCTGGCCTAAATTTCTTTTGAATTCTTTGTAGAGTAGAATTTTTTAAGAAGAGCCTGTACGGCATTTGACATATGCGCAAACCTTGAAAGTCAGTGGCGTACCGGATTTAATAATTTTTATCAAATTCCATAGAATAAATATTCTAAAATCAAGTTTTATTTTGCTGATGGTTTAAATTTACATGTCGAATACGTGAATAAGCAAGGCATAAAACACAAAGGAACAGAAAGAAAACTATGAAAGCGTATGAAATAAATATAGAATATCAAAGTCACAAATATCGATTGACATTTAACAGCAAATTATCTACGCCGCTGATATACTGAACGAACACATCTATTTATATACAATGAAGTAATCTGGCCCGTTTTAGCAGTGTGCGTATAATGAGGTACAGGCTCTTCTTAAATAAATTCTACTATACCTAGGGTCGTAGTATATAATATTATAGTCCCTTGTTTATTTTACTGTAGTACGTCCCTGTAATTAGTTTAAATCAAAATTAGGATTTATTGGATTGTACTTGAAAGCTTCCTATTCTTTCAGATTCAAAGCGTGTATATTATAATTTATTGTTATCCCTATTGAGACCTATATAATGTTGAACTTGAATAGCGTTGGATTGATGCTTTATGTTATTGCACTTATTAAATTTCATAATTTTTCTGTGTAAGCATTTTTCGTTCCTTGTTCTAGATATTTCTGTATGACCTTGACCTTATATGTTATTTATAATTTTACGA
The DNA here is from genome assembly GCA_036346225.1 of Platerodrilus igneus. Classification (NCBI taxonomy): domain Eukaryota; kingdom Metazoa; phylum Arthropoda; class Insecta; order Coleoptera; family Lycidae; genus Platerodrilus; species Platerodrilus igneus. The sequence continues at coordinate 264,298 of JARFIW010001735.1, read as the reverse complement.
TGTATTGCCATTAATTTCCGTAAAGTTGAAGATTTCTGCTTATTATTATTATTATGGTACCTTAACTACACGTGTTTTAATGTATTTATTTGAAATAACTTATTAAAAACTTTCCATCAGAGATAATTTACCTGACACCACAGTAGCATTCCCGAATGTTTGAATAATAACTTGGTACATTACTTGAAGGATCGGTTGATCGGTTTACGTTATCTTAGCTGAGGGTTGGTCAAGCGGTTTTTTTTTGTTTGTTTATAGTGTGATTTTAACTAGGGGTGATGTGGCTGTCCGATGTCCGTATCTCTTGCTGGGAAGAGGGGAGGTGCTGTGCTTTCATTTGCCTTATACGCCCCGTGACTCCTAGGTTATTACCTAATTAAAACTCGGATCATATTATTTGGTATATTTAACTACTAAATATATTATTTATTTATTATATTAACGTTTCTATAGATTTAGGCGTTAGATACACAGTTTACGAATACTGTTATCCAGTAGACACATTCCCTGTTACTTATGTCTGGTGATAGGCACTATCGATGGTTTTTCTTATCGATAGTTACAATCGATAGTTAAGCAACAATCGATAGTAGTGATGGAACCATCAACTGTTTTTCCTATCGATAGTTGCAATCGATAGTTATGTAATAATCGATACTTAATGAACTATCTATGGTACTATCAATAATCTGCAAACAAAACCTTAGCATGTGTACTGTCAGATGGGCAGAATCGATAGTCTATCGATTGGGCCATCAATAGTTTGTACTATCGATAGTCGCTATCAAATTATTTTTTTACTGAATGAATTTCTACTATTGATAACTTGCGATTGCATAGTGTACAATCGATAGTTTCATGAATTAGCGATAGCTTAAACTATATGAAATGATCTTTTAAACAATTGAATGTTACTGCCGATAGTTAATTGCATTATTGATAGCTTGAGGAGAGAAACATTGTTACTAGCGAATGATTTTTAACAGAATGACATTTATGATTAGGTGCACTTTCACTCGCAGCTTATTATATTATAAAGTGTAAAGCTTATAAGATTTAAGGTGGAGCACTAGAGCTAGCCTAGTGGTGTAATGAGTTATTGAATAGGACAGATAAAAGTATACACAGTTAGAAGGATTGATTAAATATTGTATATAAAAGTGGCAGGACCAGTTTATTATCCATTGTAAAAAAAGGTGACAGTTACTTGTTACCATGGAAAAATAATGAGAGTTAGAAAATGAACTGAAGGACATTTCTAGAAATATTTAATGGAAAATTCTATATTTAATAAAAATATAATTCGATACAAATAAAACTACAAGAATAGTTATAGAAAAGATGTTGAATTGACTATGATTGTTGTATTTATGAAGAAGTTTAAAAAATCTTGTTATAAAAGTAATTTTGACGTTATAATGGGAGCGAATATATTTTCATCTCTAAACAGCTTAGTTTTTTAATTAAAGTTTGGAAAATAAGTAGTAAAACAGAAAATTTAGAAGCACCTAGAGAACAAATACATCAAATTAGATTCGTGTCGGACGGTGTACTGTTCATTCATCACTGGAGGTAATATTGTTACGAATTAAAAAAAAAATGACGATGTAGTCAATTAAAGAAGAAAATAAGTGACGGATCCAACGTAGAATTCCAGTCACTATATATAGATCAAATGCACGACACTGTATATGTATATTAAATTAATAAATGCATACAAATTCTAGTAAACGACTCTATAACAAAAATATGTCATTTAGATAAATAGTTTGTACTGGAGTGCACTAACAGTTCCTTTACTTAATCATATGAACCTTTTTGTTTAAAAAAATTAATGAATTGACGTTTTTAGGTTTGAAGCGATTTCTGCGGTCCTTTGTTATTAAACTAGCTTGAGAAAATACGCTTTCCGAAGGTACAGAGCTAGCCGGCACGCTCAGAAATTTTATTGCCAATTTATATAAATCTAGAAATGCACTTTCTTGTTCGTTCCAAAACACTGTAAGATTTTTTTCGGTTTAAATAAGGTAAGTCCTTGTAATTTTTTAATAATAGTAAAGTATTTGCTTCTGGGTTAACAGAAGCTACTACACTTTTTACTTTTTCATCAAAATCTTGCCACAAACTGCACTTCATGGCCTTGCTGGTGCTAGGTATAGGCTCTATTTTTTCTATGACAAAACCTTCATCTTGACTAATTACCTCTGTTTTATCCGTGCGCTGCTTTGCAATTTTAAAAGTTCCCCTTTAACAAATATTTCTGCTTTCGTGGCATTTGTTTCATTTCCGAATGCGAGTTTTTTAAACCGTGGATCCAAAAATGTGGCAGTACTAAACATATTTAGACGTTCATAAGCCGAAAGGCGCTTATTTGCTGATTCTATTAAACTGGATTTTAATAAACTTCCAATTTCAGTTGTAGGGTTGAATCAAACGATATTATGTTTGAATCCTTGTATTAAACGTATTTTTAATGAAGCAGTAAAATATTGATCGCTTGATAGCTCTGCGGTAACGAATTCAAATGGATTCAATAGAGGCACACAATCTTCAAAAACTTTCCACTGCTCATAGTTTAAGCATTATGGACCTTTTGAAAGTGCCGCTAATGCTACCGTTAACGGTTCCTTTAGTTTTACAAATCTCTCCATCATTATTAACGAAGAATTCCAACGAGTTGAAACATCTTGTTTTAGTTGAAGTTGGGGGTATACCCATTTGGTTTTGCGTGACTCGTAATTTATCAGCTGCAACTACAGACTGTTTAAAATGCGTTACAATTTTTCGACATTTCGTCAATATATTCTGAAAATCCACACACAGTTCGAACGCGTCTGATATTACTAAATTTAAAGTGTGTGCGACACATGGCAAATGATCAAGATTCTAAAGTTTCGCTACATTTTTAATATTTGATGCATTATTAGTGATGACAACTGTAATTTTATTTGTAATAGACCATTCACAAAATACACTTGATAAAATTTTGGTAGGCATTCACCAGTATAACTTTCTTCGATTAATACTGTTTTAAGGACCACTGACTTTAACTGGCTTTCTTGAAAAAAATGGCACGTTACTGTTAAGTAAGATTTGGTGTTAAAGGATGTCGAAATATCAGTTGTAATCGATATCGAATTTGATTGTTGCACAGCTTTTTGCACTGACTTCAGGACTGTACTATATAAGTTTGGAAGTAATGCTCTCGATACTGTTCTTCTGCTCGGTAATGTGTACCGAGGTTCGAGTGCTTTCATGAGGTTCTTAAAACCCACATCTTCTACTATGGGAAGTGGTTGCAAATCCTTGACAATAATTTCAAGCACAAGCTTTGTGATTTTATGTTTTAATGATTCGTTTAAAGGAACTACTTGACGCGTTATTGTTGGCTGTAGCTTCCGTTTTCGTGTAGGAACTGCAACCACAGAAAGCACACTACTGATCGAAGATGCTGGATTTGATACTGAAGTAGCTGAACCTGATAACGTTGTTGTTTCACTGGATAACCTTGGTGCTACACTGGCACTTTTCGCCATGGAAGCAGTATCGCAGTTTGCGATTTCTCTAAAGTTACTGGCGGTAATCTCTTGATGATAGTCAATTGCTTCTACTATATCAACTAACTGCACGGATTCGGTAATTGTTGCGTGCCGTCGACGTAAATGATCACTTAAATTGGACGTATTACCACAAAATTTCAACTCTTTTTACAAACTTGACACATAACTTTGTTGCCGTGTTTTGTAAAAAGTTCTCACACTGGTTGTTTTTTCATTTTTTTCATGGTATAATTCGGTTGAAATCTAAGAAATTAATCTACTATAGTTTCAAAAATTAAGTTAATATATGTGCAACTTACTAAATAATTATTGAAATATTGACAATTAAACTGTAACTGCATAGCGCTACAAGCTACGATCCAACACCATAGATGTAAAGAAATGGTGGGCGTCTGGGTGATAATGAGTAATGTTAGTTGGACGCAAAAAATTCATCAAGATATCTACGTTGTCTACTAGACTATAATTCACTCTTCGCTGCTACTGCGGTAAATTACAGAGAGAAAGAGAATACAGTAATACATGAATGAAAATGGGACACGTGTTTGTTATTGTTGCGCATTGTAATGCACTGCATAATATGCATAACCGCCGGGCGCCGATAATCGACCTCCGACACCAACAGTACATGTGCATTTAACTGGAGTCCCGGGATTTCCCTTTAATGGTTAATTTAACGGTCAATATAACTATCATTTAAAAACTATTGAGTATTGACATTGACAGTTCTGTACTACGATTTTCTTTGCAGCTTATTGGTAGTACCATCATTGTTCATTAACTATAGATTGTTGCATAACTATCGATAGGAAAAGCAATCGATGGTTCCGTCACTACTATCGATAGTCTATGAGACTATCGATAGTTTATGAGACTATAGATAGTGCACTTTACAATCGCAATTTATCGATAGTAGAAATTCATTCATTAAAAAAATAATTCGATAGTAACTATCGATAGTACACACTATCGATAGTCCAATCGATAGACTATCGATTGTGCCCATCACTACTTATGTCTAGTACTGGTACAACTTACATCAGGCATAAAACACCCGTAATAAACTCAGTCACTGTATCTTTCACTAATACCAATTTACGCATTGTTCGCCTCCTCGCAGTGACTCTGTCCTTATTTTAAATTGTTAACTTTGCTTATTCTGACTGGTGACCAGCAGCTACCTAATGGGTTCTGCTTGGATCTTGACTTTTATTGTCACTGTGCTGTGCCTGTCTATTTGGAAATTATAAGCTTGTTGCTGGCCTTATGTTGTAATTTGCTATTTCCTCTCTTGGAAATATCGCATAGGTTGAAGACCGGAATGAACTTATCGTAAATTTAACTTTAACTACTATTTCTACAAATGAGGCTATCTAATTTTACTAGTCTCCTATTTTAACATTTCTAATTAATTGGGTGGATATATGCAGGTTACTACACTATGAAACATAAATTAAAGCAAAGGACATATGCATTAATAATTGATATTTAGTTATAAAGCTGAACAATTGTCTAAGAATGCGACACGTCATGCAGCCTCATACAAACGAAGGTTCATTAGCATGCAATTTGTGCAATTATATCACATTACGAAAACGTGATTTACAAAGACATTTTCGGTCACATACTACCGAACGTCCATTCGCATGCAATTTATGTAATTATACTGCATCACGGAAAAGTCATGTACAAGAACATTTTCGGTCGCATACTAACGAACGTCTATTTGCTTGCAGTTTGTGTGATTATACTGCATCACATAAAAGTCATTTAAAAAGACATTTTCGATCGCATACTAACGAACGTCCATTCGCGTGCAATTTGTGTGATTATACTACTTCTTGTAAAAGTAATTTACAAAGACATTTTCAGTCACATACTAACGAACGTCCATTCGCGTGCAATTTGTGTGATTATACTACTTCTTATAAGAGTAATTTACAAAGACATTTTCGGTCACATACTAACGAACGTCCATTCGCGTGCAATTTGTGTGATTATACTGTATCACAAAAAAGTCATTTACAAGAACATTTTTGGTCGCATACTAACGAACGTCCACATGCATGCAATTTGTGTAATTATACTACATTACAAAAAAGTCATTTACAAGAACATTTTCGGTCGCATACTAACGAACGTCCATTCGCGTGCAATATGTGTAATTATAGCTCGTCACGAAAAAGTGATTTACGAAAACATTTGCGGTCGTTATACCACGTGACGAAAAAGTAATTTTCAGACATTTTCTGTCGCATACAAACGAACGTCCATTCACTTGGAAGTTTTGTAATTATACCGCATCACGAAAAAGTCATTTACAAAAACATTTGTGATCGCACACTAACCAGCGTCCATTTGAATGTAATTTGTGTAATTATAGCTCGCCACGAAAAAAAAAGCATTTGTGATCGCATACTAACGAGCGTCTGTTCGCTTGCAGTTATACCACGTCAGAAAATTGTACTTTACAGACACTTGCGATCGCATATTAACAGGCATACATATATGTGCAATTTGTGTATATATATCACATCACAAAAATGTCATTTACAAATACATTTCTGGTTGCATACAAACCAACGTCCATTAACTTGAAATTTGTGTGATTATACTGCATTACGAAAAAGTCATATTTACCAGAACGTTTGTGATCTCATACTAACAAGCGTCCATTCGCATGCAATTTGTGTAATTATACACATCCCACAATAGTAGTTTGCAAAGACATTTCCGGTGGCATACAAACTAACGTCTGTTGAAATAAATTTGTGTGATTATACCGTATCACAAAAAGTAGTTTACAAAGACATATGCGGTCGTATACTAAAAATGTTCAGTTGCTTACAATTTGTATAATTTGCTGCGTACATTGACGTAACATAAAAAAAAAGAAAGAGAAAGAAAGAAAAAGAAAGTAAGTAAGTCCGGGCTCAGGCGGCGAGTGGGCGGGGTCTTATACCTATAGCTAAATTAAAAAAGGAAACCTGAAATAAATAGAAGAAAAAATAGATACACTCACTCATTCACACTCAGAACAAAACATACAACGGAAAGGAAAGAACTTATAATTAAACAAAATATATATATATATATATATATATATATATATATATATATATATATATATATATATATATACAGTACACAGTATTTCCAAACCCAACCCAAAAAAAGTAAATGTCCCCAATTTATAAATACATTAAAAAAAATTACCTATGAAAATGGCAAGCTGTAGCTTTTAGGCAATAACCCCTTGACAGTAATTAGTAAAAAAAAGAAAGAACCAAATGCAACCCTAAAATCCACAGCTCTAGAATATCGTAAATATTCACTTAACCTATTTTTACAAACAATGTATAGTTTTAGTAATTTAGCAACAAAACGTAAGGCCGTAACACAAGAGCAGTAAATGCCAAAATAGTTTAATAATTTTCATATATAAAAAATCAAATTTGGAAATGCCATCTTAGAACGTTCTGGTTCCGAAGTCAGAATCGCATACAAAGAAAAAAAGGACTCACCCTCGAGTTACTGGCATCGGGGTGGAACCAGTCGCTGGTCTTACGTCCAGGCAGAGCGCATTTGACTTCGCATTCCCAGAGGACGCTCAAGGGATTAACGTGTCCCCCGCAGGAAACTAGAATAGTTACGAACAATAAATTAATTTAATGAAGCCGCAAAAGTATTGTTTTATATAAACTCCATATACTCACCACACTAAATAATGCGTGCCGGAAATTCGCATCAAGAAAACGAACGAAGCAAAACAACTTGTTTTCTGGTTGATAATCGAACAGCAAATGCAATGTAACATTTGTTTAGTTAAAGCACGTAAACTTGTCGTCAAGAAAAATAACATAGGAAAATCCTAATTTTATTAAAATAAATTCGCCGAATTCTTTAACAAGGGAAAACACACCAGCATTTAATTATTGAAATACTTGGAAAGTCGTCTATCTAATTAAGGCGTAAATTTCAAGGTACAAAATTCTTAGAAAGGATATTTATTTTTCTAATAAAGCACAAAGATTTATCAACTGACAGATAGGATATTTTTTATTAATTACCATACAAATTTTAATACACGAAAGGGTTATTTTTTAATTAACGGAATTAATTTTTGTGTTGAACGCCAAAGGAATTTAAGATAAAAATTATTGTATATAACTCATTAATGATTTACGAAAATGAACGTAACAAATTATACCACATAATTTACAACAACATTCGAAATCGCGTACTAACGAGCGGCCATTTGCATGCAATTTGTGTAGTTATACTAGGTTGCAATAAAAATAGTTTGTTACGTTCCGTCCCTGAAATTGAATAATTTGATGCATAGCTGATAAAAAAATTTCATAATTCCGTATTGTATTCACAGAGAAGAAAATAATGATTATAAAAAGTAGGATTTAATGATAGTAGAACTTCTACTATTTACAAAACTGGAGAACTTAAAGAAAACGACTCAAACTACCGGTCAAACGCTGGCACAGAAGATAACATCGAAAAACACATTAGGTAATTCATAAAACAAGTCTCTATTGAAAGTAATACACCAAACTTCACATTTGAGGCAATTACTCAAGATGTTCCAGATAATTCATTATATAACAATGCAAACATTAATATGAATAGTCCAATTTGTGAAAGTAATAATGCTGTCAAAAACTTTAATGATGAATTTGAACGACATGAATTACAACCTACTTTTGTAAAAGATAAAAGAATACTTACAAAAGTAGACTTAGAAATATTATCTTTATTAAATGATAATAAATCTTTCGTTTTCAATGACTATAAGGAAATTGATGATTCACATACAGCTCTTCATGCACATCAAGATAAACAAGTAGAAAAAGATCCTGACTTAAATGATACATGGGGAAATACTAAATGCCAAGACACTCATGTGAAGAAGACTAACATTCTTTCCAATCTTGTTTAAGAGAATTCACTGCATATGATTTCCTTAATGGAAATAATAAAATAAGCTGCGATCTATGTACAAAGAAACGTGGTGGGCCTGATAAAAGAACTATTTACACTAATGCTACTAAGTAAATTCTAATCTCTAGTCCACCAGCTGCATTTAAAACGATTTCAGATTTTAGAACTTCAATCTGCAAAGCTGAATAACCTTGTTTCCTTCCCTATGCTACTGGATATAACGCCATTCTGTTCAAAACAATATCAAGCTAAAGTGTTATATACATTATATGGTGTTGTGCAACATAGTGGTTCACTTCATGGCGGACATTATGACGCATAATAAAATTAATAACTCCGTTAGAAATCTATAGTTACTGTTGGCAATTTTTATTTAAAAATCAAAAACAGTTCTTGTCCTCGTTGTATATAAGTACCAAAAGTAACGCTGAAATTCCATTGGCAAAATGGTATTATGTTAATGACACTTGTGTTACAGAAGTGTCTGAAGAAAGGGTTCTCGAAGCCCAGGTCTATATACTGTTTTATGAACGAATATGAAACTATATGTAAATATTAATATATCTTTCTTATTGTTAAAGCTGCTGTAGAAGCATTCAAATATGGAATTTATAGTTTAGAAACTTTGGAGTGGAAAAATATCTTAACAATAGGTTTATTCGTACGATTGCATATTCATCATTCTGTATAATCTTATCAAGTATTCAGTTGTAAAATTTACGAGCGTCTCGCGGCAATAATGCCGTGGCTGCAATGACAGGTTAGGTTACTGTTAGAAATAGATATTATTAATAAAACACAACACAAATCACTTAACACGCATATAAGAAAAGTCTGCAATAGTTTTAGAACAACTGTTCTGATATGCGTGTTTAAGTGATTTGTGTTTTTTAATAGTAATATCTATTTCTAACAGCAACCTAACCTATCATTGCAGCCACGGCATTACTGCCGCGAGACGCTCGTTAAAATTTAAGGTACTTGGAATTTATTTTGGGTTAGTTGTAAAATTTACGATTGTTTTTAATAACAAATTTAAATAGGTTGTGCCTAACCTATTGATAACGTGCTAAATTTCAAATTTTATTAGCACACAAAATTATAATTTTAAATATAGAAAATTACTTTTTCAATACATGCTTAAAAGTGGGTATCTATTTTATTAAAACGCGTGCTTCACAAATATTATTAGAGCATTTAAAATCTGATATATATTTTATTAAAACATTTGTTCTCAAAGATGGTAAGATGTTTTGTTGAAGGTTAAATATTTGCGTTTGTAGCGTGTTGTCTACAAGGACGATTACGTACATACTTTAAAAATAGTAAATTATTATGGTCCTATACTGAAAATAGACAACCCATGTTACATCTAACGTTATGTATCTGTAAAGCTGACTGTAGAGAGTCTTATTTCTTTGGACATGTGCTCTAGAGCGTTTTATCCAAGTGGGTTTTCCCATTATCGATTTTAGTTGTGACTTATTGGAAATGAAGGAGAGGCAAGATATTCGTTGTTGAACTTTCATTTCAGCTTGTTCTAATAATGTAACGATCCAAAATTGAGAATTATCGGAACGAAACCGTATTGATAAATTTATAATTTGGAATTGTGAAATTACTTTACTACAAGTTGTTACTTGAGGTTCCAAGGTTTTCATCTACTTATCTTTTCAGTTCTTGAAACTGATCAACAAGTGATTGAATATAAAACAGACATTGCTCTGTTTTTGGTATATGTTTTAATTGCCTAATACTTACTGGAGAAGCAATAAATTGTATATTTTCTAGTATGCTATATACAATCAATACCTAAATATATTCAACTCCATACAGGTTTTATTTTAATCCCATTCATTTCTCACGATAGGTTATACTAATAACGTTATTCGTCGGTAATTATGCACAGTCTTACATAAACAGAGCTAATAACCAGTGAATCAGTAAAAGATTTAAAACCTTCAAGCGGTTCGTCATTTTTATTGGAACTGCAATGAATTCTAACCTCAAACATATCAGCTAATGCGTCGGGTAATGGCCGGGAACTGATATGACGCGAGACGTACGTTTTTAAACTGGCCATTTTTCTAAAAGAACGCAGAAAATCTCACTCACAGCTTAATTTTTACTTAAACAAATATAATTGTAGGTATATACTATGCGTCTTTGTTGTAAATTAAGTATAGTGATTCCCTTTAACTTTGCGATGACGTCAATTGTAATAATAAAGTATTAGTAACTGAATTTAGAAGAATACCTACAATTCCGCTAGAAAGATACTGTCATTTAACACATAAAGGTTGGCAGCTCTGTGCGGTGTTGCCACTAATTCCTCTTACTAATGGGAATATTTGCATATCTTTTATTAAATATATTAGAATTTAAACTAACATTGGCAGAGTAGTATTTTATCCAGTTGGTACGTCATCCTAAAGTTAAAACGAATGGACTATACCACTTACCTTTTTTCTATTTGTATTATTATTGTTGTTTTCTTGACAATCCTCAATTACACCAAATAGCATTAAGAATAATATAGCAATTCGATTCTTATTTAACGAATAACTTGTAAATAGAGAACACGTGTATTCAATCGAAACCGTTTATTACCAAATACATAAAATAAGAACATAATGTTACGAACTATTAGGCTACGCGTCAAACACGCAAGATGCATAACCGAAGTGTATTCTACAGAAGCCTAGAACACTCGAGCAAACACCAGACTATAAAACATCTAGTTAATTTTAAGGTATATAAAAGATTGGTGATAAATGTACATCGGTTAGTCTATATCCAAAAGTCGTATATATATCATATCGTGTATAGTTAGTTGGTTATTCCGTTATAAAGGTCCTATAGTGAATATAAATTTGTGCTATGTGAACATGCATATTGTACCGCCAGCTTGTACATAAATAGACAAAAGGGTAATAAATAAATTATAGTGGTGTTAGTTAGTTAGTTAGCTCAGTGATACCCCGCACAGAGTGAACGACAATATGATAACAGAGAATTTTTACCCACTCCCTTCTAACACTCCATATACCAAATAAGACATGGGAAATTCATCAAAATTTGTATAATAAGCGAAGAAAATTTACAATGTACTATTTAAATAACCTTTGAATCAGAATTAAGATAAATAATCCTATCAAATTGGTTCATTACTAAGATTATAACCCTTTTTACATCTTTTCAAATATTTAAATTACAGTAAATTTTAAGCTCTGCAAATATTTAAAATAATAAATGTAACATACTATAAATAAAAATAATTAATCTTTAACGTATGTTCCGCCTGTAGTTTCTCACTAGAGCTTCCTGACCCAAATCAATTATTTGTTCAGTGGTTTCGAGTCATTAACCCGCAGCTAGGCGTGCTCCCCAGCACTTCGAACTGTTTACCAGTCACTTGGAGTCGTTTGTCCAATGATTTAAAGTACTAATCTTGTACTTCGAGTATTATACAATTCATTAAGCAGAGTTTTAACCCAGTGATTAAGTTTTAACGTCGTAATTTAGTCTTAATTTAGTTCTGATTTAGTTTCCCATTTATTGTGTCCGTACTTAAAGCCCTAAATAAATTGTAGAGATTTTTTAAATTTATTAAATCTAGACTTACGTTTTATATTAACGCCAGAATTTTCTACACACGTATTTCAACGCGCACTTTTACTATTTACTTCACTTATAATTTTTAATTTCTATTATATTTCATTTTCTATTTCATATCACTTCCTATAGTAGAAGACAAAAAATACTACTATAGTAAGCTTGCTTATCGTAAAAGGCGCTAAAACATATTGGAAGAGAGTGGGTTGGTCTGGGGCAATGCTCAATAATTTACAGGGTTGTTGGAGGTTAGTCGCGACAGATACAGCTTTTTGCTAGAATCTTTAAAAACTGCGCTGTGGAAAGATATGGGAACCTAACACAATATTTCCCAGGTATGCGAGTTAAGGTTCGCGGCTGGGAGCGGTCCTTTCTAAAAAACCATTTCCAACTTCTTAACAAATTTATTTATATTTATACAGAAATTAATTGGAATTTTGACAAACTTAAATTGAATTATTCTAAGTCGAAATATATTAATTAATTGTACAAAATTGAGTAATCTAACAAACTGCAATGTTAAAGCTGAACGATGGATTAACTGTCGTCGACTGAGGCTCCCGGGCCTTTCATAATATCTTTACCCCCTCACATAGCTGTGGGAACTTGCAGACCTAATGTCTGCTTACACTTGACTCTATTCATTAATACAATGTTGCGATCTTAATTCTAAGTAATCTTGGTACGTGACCGTCTGCGACCGCCTGTGACCTGACATCTGCAGTGTCACTTATCGTCTGTGCTACAAAGTAGCGCTTCCGTTCCCATGAACGCTAATAAACTGAATAAAATTGTCCTTGGTTTACAATGTTGCACATCACTTAGCGCATTTCTTATATTTCTAATAATTTCCTAATTCTTTTTATAAATATATATATATATATATATATATATATATATATATATATATCAATTGGGGATTACATAATTTGCGTAGTTAAAATACCCTTTTATTCGGATCTCCGGGAGGAAGTACTTGGGGTTCGTCATCGTAAGAATTTAAAACAACGGTTCGATTTAGTGATAGGGACTTGGAATGTAAGGCGATTACTTAATATAGATAAGTTAAGGAATTTATTAGTCGATATGAGAAAAGGAAAGCTGAATATTTTAGGTATTAGTGAGGTGAGATGGCCAGATAGTAATGACTTTTGGAAAGATAATTATAGAATAATTACAACTTCTGAAACTAATGGATAGGCAGCAGTAGGCATAGTGTTAGGTAAAAATTAGGACGTAAAGTTAAGCGGTTTGTCATTTTTATTGGAACTGCAATGAATTCTAACCTCAAACATATCAGCTAATGCGTCGGGTAATGGCCGGGAACTGATATGACGCGAGACGTACGTTTTAAACTGGCCATTTTTCTAAAAGAACGCAGAAAATCTCACTCACAGCTTAATTTTTATTTAAACAAATATAATTGTAGGTATATACTATGCGTCTTTGTTGTGAATTAAGTATAGTGATTCCCTTTAACTTTGCGATGACGTCAATTGTAATAATAAAGTATTAGTAACTGAATTTAGAAGAATACCTACAATTCCGCTAGAAAGATACTGTCATTTAACACATAAAGGTTGGCAGCTCTGTGCGGTGTTGCCACTAATTCCTCTTACTAATGGGAATATTTGCATATCTTTTATTAAATATACTGGAATTTAAACTAACATTGGCAATGTAGTATTTTATCCAGTTGGGACGTCATCCTAAAGTTAAAACGAATGGACTATACCACTTACTTTTTTTCTATTTGTATTATTATTGTTGTTTTCTTGACAATCCTCAATTACACCAAATAGCATTAAGAATAATATAGCAATTCGATTCTTATTTAACGAATAACTTGTAAATAGAGAACACGTGTATTTAATCGAAACCGTTTATTACCAAATACATAAAATAAGAACATAATGTTACGAACTATTAGGCTACGCGTCAAACACACAAGATGCATAACCGAAGTGTATTCTACAGAAGCTTAGAACACTCGAGCAAACACCAGACTATGAATCATCTAGTTAATTTTAAAGTATATAAAAGATTGGTGATAAATGTATATCGGTTAGTCTATATCCAAAAGTCGTATATAAATCATATCGTGTATAGTTAGTTGATTATTCCATTATAAAGGTCCTATAGTGAATATAAATTTGTGCTATGTGAACGTGCATATTGTACAGCCAGCTTGTACATAAATAGACAAAAGGGTAATAAATAAATTATAGTGGTGTTAGTTAGTTAGTTAGCTCAGTGATACCCCGCACAGAGTGAACGACAATATGATAACAGAGAATTTTTACCCACTCCCTTCTAACACTCCATATACCAAATAAGACAAGGGAAATTCATCAAAATTTGTATAATAAGCGAAGAAAATTTACAATGTACTATTTAAATAACCTTTGAATCAGAATTAAGATAAATAATCCTATCAAATTGGTTCATTACTAAGATTATAACCCTTTTTACATCTTTTCAAATATTTAAATTACAGTAAATTTTAAGCTCAGCAAATATTAAAAATAATAAAGTAGCATACTACAAATAAAAATAATTAATCTTTAACGTATGTTCCGCCTGTAGTTTCTCACTAGAGCTTCCTGACCCAAATCAATTATTTGTTCAGTGGTTTCGAGTCATTAACCCGCAGCTAGGCGTGTTCCCCAGCACTTCGAACTGTTTACCAGTCACTTGGAGTCGTTTGTCCAATGATTTAAAGTACTAATCTTGTACTTCGAGTATTATACAATTCATTAAGCAGAGTTTTAACCCAGTGATTAAGTTTTAACGTCGTAATTTAGTCTTAATTTAGTTCTGATTTAGTTTCCCATTTATTGTGTCCGTACTTAAAGCCCTAAATAAATTGTAGAGATTTTTAAATTTATTAAATCTAGACTTACGTTTTATATTAACGCCAGAATTTTCTACACACGTATTTCAACGCGCACTTTTACTATTTACTTCACTTATAATTTTTAATTTCTATTATATTTCATTTTCTATTTCATATCACTTCCTATAGTAGAAGACAAAAATACTACTATAGTAAGCTTGCTTATCGTAAAAGGCGCTAAAACATATTGGAAGAGAGTGGGTTGGTCTGGGGCAATGCTCAATAATTTACAGGGTTGTTGGAGGTTAGTCGCGACAGATACAGCTTTTTGCTAGAATCTTTAAAAACTGCGCTGTGGAAAGATATGGGAACCTAACACAATATTTCCCAGGTATGCGAGTTAAGGTTCGCGGCTGGGAGCGGTCCTTTCTAAAAACCATTTCCAACTTCTTAACAAATTTATTTATATTTATACAGAAATTAATTGGAATTTTGACAAACTTAAATTGAATTATTCTAAGTCGAAATATATTAATTAATTGTACAAAATTGAGTAATCTAACAAACTGCAATGTTAAAGCTGAACGATGGATTAACTGTCGTCGACTGAGGCTCCCAGGCCTTTCATAATATCTTTACCCCTCACATAGCTGTGGGAACTTGCAGACCTAATGTCTGCTTACACTTGACTCTATTCATTAATACAATGTTGCGATCTTAATTCTAAGTAATCTTGGTACGTGACCGTCTGCGACCGCCTGTGACCTGACATCTGCAGTGTCACTTATCGTCTGTGCTACAAAGTAGCGCTTCCGTTCCCATGAACAGCTAATAAACTGAATAAAATTGTCCTTGGTTTACAATGTTGCACATCACTTAGCGCATTTCTTATATTTCTAATAATTTCCTAATTCTTTTTATAAATATATATATATATATATATATATATATATATATATATATATCAATTGGGGATTACATAATTTGCGTAGTTAAAATACCCTTTTATTCGGATCTCCGGGAGGAAGTACTTGGGGTTCGTCATCGTAAGAATTTAAAACAACGGTTCGATTTAGTGATAGGGACTTGGAATGTAAGGCGATTACTTAATATAGATAAGTTAAGGAATTTATTAGTCGATATGAGAAAAGGAAAGCTGAATATTTTAGGTATTAGTGAGGTGAGATGGCCAGATAGTAATGACTTTTGGAAAGATAATTATAGAATAATTACAACTTCTGAAACTAATGGATAGGCAGCAGTAGGCATAGTGTTAGGTAAAAATTAGGACGTAAAGTTAAGGAGTACTTACAAGTTAGTGATAGAATAATTATGATTAGATTGAGTACGAAACCCACAGACACTGTTTTAGTACAGGTTTAAATGCCAACAACTCAAAACGAGGATCAGGAAGTAAAAAAAGTATACGAGGATATAAATAGTATAGTGAGAAAAGTAAAGGGAAATGGGAATTTAAAAGTTATGGGCAAATTTAGTGCTTCAGTGAGAGAAAATAGTGAGGAAAAAATGTTAGGAAAATTTGGGTATGATAGATGAAATAATAGAGGAGAAAGATTAGTTGAGTTTTGCCAGGAACATAGACTAGTTAACTACCTGGAAACACCCTGTTCGAACAACATGTTAGAAGAAGATATACCTGGCAAGCGCCAGGTGATAAGGCTAGAGACCAAATAGATTATATTTTAGTTAAACAAAAATTTAGAAA
Organism: Platerodrilus igneus; assembly: GCA_036346225.1. Lineage (NCBI taxonomy): Eukaryota > Metazoa > Arthropoda > Insecta > Coleoptera > Lycidae > Platerodrilus > Platerodrilus igneus. The sequence goes on along the minus strand of JARFIW010001735.1, from coordinate 247,608 downwards.
CCAAGTTAAAAACTGTCGTAGTTATCCAGGGGTTGACATAGATAGCGATCATAACTTAGTTAAAATAAAATGTAAGCTAAAATACAAAAAATTGAAAAGGCTAAAAGAGAGGAATAGGATCTAGGTAATCTAAATGATAGTGAGCTAAAAGAGAAATATAAACAATTATTAAATAATGAGATCAAAGAAATAGCTATTAGAAGTGAATGTAGAAAATAAATGGAAAAAATAAAAAGAGCCATACATGATACAGCAACGCAGAATATAGGTAAGAAAAAAAAGTAGAAACGAGAAAACCCTAGGTAACAAAAGAGATATTAGAATAGAAGAAAGCTTAAACCTTTCAGAGAATTGGATAGTGAAAGTAAGCAAAAATATAATAGAGTTAGAAATAAATAAAATAGTATATGAGTATAAAAAAAGTAGAAATAAATGGATGGAGGAGAATTATAAGAGAATACAAGATGATTTGAGAGTAGGCAAAACTTACAGGGCAGTTAAAAGGTTTTTCAGGGAAGATAGGAAAAAATGTAATGGCTTTAAAGATGAGAATAATAAGCTTTTAATAAATAAAGTTGAGGTAGCAGATAGATAGAAAAGATATTTAGAAGATTTATATAAGGGAGGCGATATGGATGAATTAGAGAACGACCAAGAAGAGAATGTAGAAATAGGGTTTTCAATATCAAGAGAGGAATTTTATAGAGCTATTAGGGATCTTAAACTAAATAAAGTACCGGAGATAGATGATATACCCGCAGAATTAATAAAATATGCAAGTCAGAAAACTTTAGACAGATTATATGAACTAGTAAAAGTAATATATGACACAGGTAAGGTCCCAATAGATTTCGAAAAAAATATTATCCTAATCCCAAAAAAGTCAGGAGCTGATAGGTGTGAGAATTTTAGAACGGTTAGTTTAACTTCCCACGCTTCTAAAATACTAACAATAATAATTAAAAATAGAGCAGAAGCTGTAACTGAGACTTATTTAGGTGAAGACCAATATGGTTTTCGTAAAGGCAGAGGAACTAGAGAACCGATACTAATGATTACGATACTTTCGAAAAAAGGTTACAAAAAAATAAAGACTCATTTTGCACTTATAGATTTAGAAAGAGCATTTTATAGAATTAATTGGATTGTTATGTTCAGGGTTTTGCAAAAAATAGGAATCTCTCATAGGGATAGAAAAATTATTTACTGCCTATATAAAAACCAAAGCGTAGTAATTAGATTTGATGAAATAGAAAAGGAAGCTAAGATTAGAAATGGTGTTAGACAGGGTTGTATACTGTCTCCCCTGATTTTTAATGTTTATATTGAGGAAGCTTTAAACTTAGCTAGAGAGAGAAAAGAGATGGGTATTAGTGTACAGGGACAGAAAATAGACATGTTACGTTTTGCAGATGATATAGCTTTTATGAGATACTACAGAGTAACTATAGTATAAGAATTAACTCAGGAAAGACAAAGATAATGACAAGTGAGTTACAGTCTAGTTCTAAACCAAAATTAAAATTAGATAATACCGAGTTAGAGGAGGTAGATGAATTTTGCTATTTAGGTAGTATAATTATTAAGGACGGACGTAGCAGAAAGGATATAGTAGGCATAGTGTTAGGTAAAAATTGGACGTAAAGTTAGACCCAAATCAATTATTTGTTCAGTGGTTTCGAGTCATTAACCCGCAGCTAGGCGTGTTCCCCAGCACTTCGAACTGTTTACCAGTCACTTGGAGTCGTTTGTCCAATGATTTAAAGTACTAATCTTGTACTTCGAGTATTATACAATTCATTAAGCAGAGTTTTAACCCAGTGATTAAGTTTTAACGTCGTAATTTAGTCTTAATTTAGTTCTGATTTAGTTTCCCATTTATTGTGTCCGTACTTAAAGCCCTAAATAAATTGTAAAGATTTTTTTAAATTTCTTAAATCTAGACTTACGTTTTATACCAACGGCAGAATTTTCTACACACGTATTTCAACGCGCACTTTTACTATGTACTTCACTTATAATTTTTAATTTCTATTATATTTCATTTTCTATTACATATCACTCCCTATAGTAGAAGACAAACAATACTACTATAGTAAGCTTGCTTATCGTAAAAGGCGCTAAAACATATTGGAAGAGAGTCGGTTGGTCTGGGGCAATGCTCAATAATTTACAGGGTTGTTGGAGGTTAGTCGCGACAGATACAGCTTTTTGCTAGAATCTTTAAAAACTGCGCTATGGAAAAATATGGGAACCTAACACAATATTTCCCAGGTATGCAAGTTAAGGTTCGTGGCTGGGAGCGGTCCTTTTTAAAAAACCATTTCCAACTTCTTAACAAATTTATTTATATTTATACAGAAATTAATTGGAATTTTGACAAACTTAAACTGAATTATTCTAAGTCGAAATACATTAATTAATTGTACAAAATTGAGTAATCTAACGAACTGCAATGTTAAAGCTGAACAATGGATCGACTGTCGTCGACTAGGGCTCCCAGGTCTTTCATAATATCTCTACCCCCTCATATAGCTGTGGGAACTTGCAGACCTAATGTCTGCTTACACTTGACTCTATTCATTAATACAATGTTGCGATCTTAATTCTAAGTAATCTTGGTACGTGACCGTCTACGACCGCCTGTGACCTGACATCTGCAGTGTCACTTATCGTCTGTGCTACAAAGTAGCGCTTCCGTTCCCATGAACACTAATAAACTGAATAAAATTGTCCTTGGTTTACAATGTTGCACATCACTTAGCGCATTTCTTATATTTCTAATAATTTCCTAATTCTTTTTATAAATATATATATATATATATATATATATATATATATATATATATATATATCAATTGGGGGATTACATAATTTGCGTAGTTAAAATACCCTTTTATTCGGATCTCCGGGAGGAAGTACTTGGGGTTCGTCATCGTAAGAATTTAAAACAACGGTTCGATTTAGTGATAGGGACTTGGAATGTAAGGCGATTACTTAATATAGATAAGTTAACGAATTTATTAGTCGATATGAGAAAAGGAAAGCTGAATATTTTAGGTATTAGTGAGGTGAGATGGCCAGATAGTAATGACTTTTGGATAGATAATTATAGAATAATTACAACTTCTGAATCTAATGGATAGGCAGCAGTAGGCATAGTGTTAGGTAAAAATTAGGACGTAAAGTTAAGGAGTACTTACAAGTTAGTGATAGAATAATTATGATTAGATTGAGTACGAAACCCACAGACACTGTTTTAGTACAGGTTTAAATGCCAACAACTCAAAACGAGGATGAGGAAGTAGAAAAAGTATACGAGGATATAAATAGTATAGTGAGAAAAGTAAAGTATAATTATCAAGGACGGACGTAGCAGAAGGGATATAGTAGCTAGAATAGCTCAAACTAGAAAAATGTTTTTAAAAAAGAAAGACTTACAAATATCAGTAGTGTAAAATGAAGGTTTCTCTGACCTCATTTCCTTCAGCTTTTCTCATTTCCTCACACATCTGAACCAAATAGTTTTCTTCGACTAGCTATTTCATCTTTTGAGATAAATATATCCTGTTTGGTATCAATTAATATTAGATTTTTACTCAGCTACCTAAATTTCTAGGATCTTTTTGGATAGTGTCATCCCCCAGGGAGCTACTCTCATTTTAAGATTTTCTGCTGGTAGCGATTTTTGGCCGTCCGCTTAAATTTTTTAGCCATGCAATACATCAAATTAGTCTAGAATTTTACGCAGAATCTGAATATGCAAACAGATTTAAAATCGGACACCCCTTACAAAGTTACACCTTTTAAAGACCCAAACCTCTAAATTTTTGCATTCATATCTAGTCTAGATAAAAAATTTTTTCGACTAGCCATGTTAACCTTATCTATAAGTTCCCAGGTAATATAAAACCGTCGGAGTTGTTTAAATCCAACAGCCCTTTACAAAGTTATACTCCCTATTTTAGGAACTTGTCCAAACCGTCTTAGGGTATGACACATAAGTTTGGTCTAGATTTTTCTAGGAAACCCAAATCTGTAAATAGATTATACATATTCTCAAACTTATTAAAATTTGTATAAAAGTATTGCGCGGATCGGTATTATAGAAATGAACCATTGGTAAGCCATAAACGTTTGATATTTAAAAATATTGTCAAACAGTAATGTTCTGTTTTTAGAATAATGTAAAACATTTGAATGAAATGTGTTTTTAATATATAAATGGGAGGGTTGAGTTTAACGTCATCATCGCCCGAATTACATGTGAAAGCGGTGTATAATTTCTTTTTATGAACTTTCTATTACTTATATCATTGACTGCGTGTTTTTGAGGTATACAAGATATATGTTTCAATGCCGTACATCAGAAATCGATGCATAATTGATTGTGGATTATAATTTACTCAAGGTACTGAAAAGTACCGAACTTTGACTAGTCATAATAGATATTTAGTAGATCAATTAGTATGCAATTATGACAAATGTATATAACCCGGCCTAATTACGAAAAGTTTATTCATTTCGGCATTTCGTGCGCTATTATTGCTTTGTATAAAGTTAGACTAAAATTTAAACAATCGTTTCGTGTTTGTGCAGTGATTTTCGTTAAAATTTTTTGAAGATTTAAGGTAAGTTTGCATTTTTTTATTATAACAGAACTGAATGTATTTGCAAACACCAATAATCGTGTATTTTACTATTGTTTCTGATTGTATTTTAAAAACATATAAGATTCGTTTAGATTTTACATTGAGTAATTTATTAGTCGCTATTAATTTTTTTTCAAAGCAATGCGCAGTTTTACATATATATTATATTACGTTTTTTTAAATTTTAGATACTCTTTTAGCTATGACAATAAAAAACAATTCTCACAAAATATTTTATTAAAAATTAAATACATTTAAACATCAACAAAGAGCTGCAACAGTAAAACATTCTCCTTGGAACAAGTTAAATTATTCAAATAACGGTTTAAACAGTGCTCGCACTTATCACCGAATCTTCTTAATTCTTTGAGTCTAGGGACTGAGAATATACCTTCCATGTTTAAAATGTTGTTTGATAAATATTTCGATAGTAGCTGCTTCTTTTGTTCTCCTTTAACATTGACAGTGACCCCAGGAGCTATGACTTCTTTCAGCAAATCACCCACATTTGTATACCCACCCGTAGACAGCTCGTCCCAGCAGAGTCCATGGATTTTTTTCTTTAACCACTGAACTTGCTTTTGAAATCATCACTTAGGGTGTTATATTCAACCGCCATGTTCAGTATCTCATGCCATATTACATTATTCACTATATCCAAAATGGCGATCTCCTTGCAATTGAAATCACTAGTTTTGTATATCTTTGTAAATCGATTATGAAACACAAGCTTCTTGCTTCGAATCATAAATAGAAATGAACTTCAATGCAAATCTCTCCTCTCTATCCAGCTAAGGGTTTTACCCCACCCACCAGCTCCTTTTATGATTTTTCACTTAGGTAATTATCGTGACCGTCTGCGTTCCTGTGACCAGAATCTGAGAACCGATACTAATGTACAATAGCGCTTTCGAAAAAGGTTACAAAAAATAAAGACTCATTTTGCACTTATAGATTTAGAAAGAGCATTTTATAGAATTAATTGGATTGTTATGTTCAGGGTTTTGCAAAAATAGGAATCTCTCATAGGGATAGAAAATTATTTACTGCCTATATAAAAACCAAAGCGTAGTAATTAGATTTGATGAAATAGAAAAGGAAGCTAAGATTAGAAATGGTGTTAGACAGGGTTGTATACTGTCTCCCTGATTTTTAATGTTTATATTGAGGAAGCTTTAAACTTAGCTAGAGAGAGAAAAGAGATGGGTATTAGTGTACAGGGACAGAAAATAGACATGTTACGTTTTGCAGATGATATAGCTTTTATGAGATACTACAGAGTAACTATAGTATAAGAATTAACTCAGGAAAGACAAAGATAATGACAAGTGAGTTACAGTCTAGTTCTAAACCAAAATTAAAATTAGATAATACCGAGTTAGAGGAGGTAGATGAATTTTGCTATTTAGGTAGTATAATTATTAAGGACGGACGTAGCAGAAAGGATATAGTAGCTAGAATAGCTCAAGCTAGAAAAATGTTTTTTAAAAAAGAAAGACTTACAAATATCAGTACTGTAAAATGAAGGTTTCTCTGACCTCATTTCCTTCAGCTTTTCTCATTTCCTCACACATCTGAACCAAATAGTTTTCTTCAACTAGCTATTTCATCTTTTGAGATAAATATATCCTGTTTGGTATCAATTAATATTAGATTTTTACTCAGCTACCTAAATTTCTAGGATCTTTTTGGATAGTGTCATCCCCCAGGGAGCTACTCTCATTTTAAGATTTTCTGCTGGTAGCGATTTTTGGCCGTCCGCTTAAATTTTTTAGCCATGCAATACATCAAATTAGTCTAGAATTTTACGCAGAATCTGAATATGCAAACAGATTTAAAATCGGACACCCTTACAAAGTTACACCTTTAAAGACCCAAACCTCTAAATTTTTGCATTCATATCTAGTCTAGATAAAAAATTTTTTCAACTAGCCATGTTAACCTTATCTATAAGTTCCCAGGTAATATAAAACTGTCGGAGTTGTTTAAATCCAACAGCCCTTTACAAAGTTATACCCCCTATTTTAGGAACTTGTCCAAACCGTCTTAGGGTATGACACATAAGTTTGGTCTAGATTTTTCTAGGAAACCCAAATCTGTAAATAGATTATACATATTCTCAAACTTATTAAAATTTGTATAAAAGTATTGCGCGGATCGGTATTATAGAAATGAACCATTGGTAAGCCATAAACGTTTGATATTTAAAATATTGTCAAACAGTAATGTTCTGTTTTAGAATAATGTAAAACATTTGAAATGAAATATGTTTTTAATATATAAATGGGAGGGTTGAGTTTAACGTCATCATCGCCCGAATTACATGTGAAAGCGGTGTATAATTTCTTTTATGAACTTTCTATTACTTATATCATTGACTGCGTGTTTTGAGGTATACAAGATATATGTTTCAATGCCGTACATCAGAAATCGATGCATAATTGATTGTGGATTATAATTTACTCAAGGTACTGAAAAGTACCGAACTTTGACTAGTCATAATAGATATTTAGTAGATCAATTAGTATGCAATTATGACAAATGTATATAACCCGGCCTAATTACGAAAAGTTTATTCATTTCGGCATTTCGTGCGCTATTATTGCTTTGTATAAAGTTAGACTAAAATTTAAACAATCGTTTCGTGTTTGTGCAGTGATTTTCGTTAAAATTTTTGAAGATTTAAGGTAAGTTTGCATTTTTATTATAACAGAACTGAATGTATTTGCAAACACCAATAATCGTGTATTTTACTATTGTTTCTGATTGTATTTTAAAAACATATAAGATTCGTTTAGATTTTACATTGAGTAATTTATTAGTCGCTATTAATTTTTTTTCAAAGCAATGCGCAGTTTTACATATATATTATATTACGTTTTTTTAAATTTTAGATACTCTTTTAGCTATGACAATAAAAAACAATTCTCACAAAATATTTTATTAAAAATTAAATACATTTAAACATCAACAAAGAGCTGCAACAGTAAAACATTCTCCTTGGAACAAGTTAAATTATTCAAATAACGGTTTAAACAGTGCTCGCACTTATCACCGAATCTTCTTAATTCTTTGAGTCTAGGGACTGAGAATATACCTTCCATGTTTAAAATGTTGTTTGATAAATATTTCGATAGTAGCTGCTTCTTTTGTTCTCCTTTAACATAGACAGTGACCCCAGGAGCTATGACTTCTTTCAGCAAATCACCCACATTTGTATACCCACCCGTAGACAGCTCGTCCCAGCAGAGTCCATGGATTTTTTTCTTTAACCACTGAACTTGCTTTTTGAAATCATCACTTAGGGTGTTATATTCAACCGCCATGTTCAGTATCTCATGCCATATTACATTATTCACTATATCCAAAACGGCGATCTCCTTGCAATTGAAATCACTAGTTTTGTATTTTGTAAATCGATTATGAAACACATGCTTCTTGCTTCGAATCATAAATAGAAATGAACTTCAATGCAAATCTCTCCTATCTATCCAGCTAAGGGTTTTTACCCCCACCCACCAGCTCCTTTTATGATTTTTTCACCTAGGTAATTATCTAGAACTTTAGTCGGTTGATACTAAAGTAAGTCTGTTTTCTTAATTCAACTTTTACCATCCCTTAACCATGACACTAATAGTTCACGTCCGTGCTTCCATAAACGATGCATAAAGCAGGTATGCAGACAAGTAGTCGTTCTGCTCGAAATCCAAATTTAATCGACCTTGAGGGAACGCCTAAGAGTTTGATTCACTTTGACATTGATTATATTGGCATTCGTTAAGCTTGTACCATTTTCTTCTTTCTTGTCATATTTTCTATTTTGCAACTTCAGTCTTCTCTGTTTCGTTCGATACCTTAATTCTCTATTCTTGCAACTTTGATTGTGTTAGAGACGGTAATTCGTGTAGTTCCCATTTTCTGAATGCGGCCATGATGGATGATTGATTTTGCATTTCCGATAGCAGCGAAGCCTTGGCGAAGTCACTTAATGTTAAATGCGAGACCTCCCAGGAAATACGTTGTATTTTGAACTAACGTATTTCGGTATCCCACCCAATGCATACCTGATTCTTTTGTGGTATCCAAATTAATCACACCCGACTCGTTGACACGCGGTCTAATATTCTGTAACTGATCTCTAGAAAAAACGTTGCGAAAATGAGGAATGTTAGCTGCGTAGTTCCTTATATCCGCGTCGGTGAGAGCTCTTCGAGGTAACTTGCTTAGTTTTTTGATACTGTTTTACAAATGCCACGTTCCTGTTTGTACGACTTCAAAAATAATGCGGTGCCTTTTTTGTATGGTTTTAAAATTAGGCCATTTCCTTTTTCCCAACGGCAATGGCTTCCATAGATCTATTGTGCTGTTCACTCTCCTTAAGCTGCTCGTTGGCTGTCTTGGCATTATTTACTGCTTTAGCAATCCTCGCAGCACCACCTGTTAGGGCTCCAAGTGCACTTAGTCTTGCGAATATCGGAATCAATAGGAGAAAACCTCCTTTCTGTGGGGCGGGTATAATACGTGGGACTTTAATTTTGCTTCTCCTACCAGCTCCTTTAACGATTTTTTTACCAATTAAAATACCAACGTCTAGTAGCTTTTTCAAGTTGTCAGAACCAACTCTGTCTATCGCAGATCGTATTTTCTACTAAAATCCACTTTTGAAACTTATTTTCTCCTTTAAATCCATACCCATTTTTCTCTTTGCTTTCATAGCGTTTGTCGCAAACCGAGCTGCGGCCTTTTCGTCAAAACTTTGCGTCCTTGGACTTAACTCTTCCCCAGGTTCCTTCTAAAATTTTATCTGCTCGATGTCTAGCTGGGAAATCGTCGGAGTACTTGGAGTATTCAATGTCGTGGTTCCTGCACAAGCGATCCAGTTCGTTTATTACAGGATCGCCTCAGGTTAATCGCTCTTCTAATCGAGTCCCAGCACCGCAGTACTGATAATCCGGAATATGCAGCTCAAACGGTAAACTGTTTATAGCGCTGTTGATTAAACCCTGCCCAGAACAGATAATCATGTGTTTACTAAAAAAAATTTCAAAGTATACTAAATAAATAAACAACGATGAGTCTATTTATACTTTTTTTCAATTTAGCTTCAAAAAATTACACTATATTATAGTTCAGAAACTACTTAAGCAATATATTTACAATAACAATATGTTTACATCATTATCTTACGTCACTTGAGCGGTGGAAGTGACCTCAGTTATTGTTCGTTCGTTACACTTGTTTCCTATAACTACAAACAAAGACATGAAAACACAGACTTCACACCAATTTCTTCGCTGTTGAAGCACAATTGAGCAAAAATCTTTACCTGCAACAAATCCCTCGACAAGAAATGTGCTTCTATATCGGGAGGTGGTGGGTTCTGTAGACAGCAGTTGTAGCACACACGTTGATTATCTATGTTTAATGAATAGTTGTACAACACTTCATATGGAAAATAATCGACAAACACTGGAAATTGGAATATGTAGATAGAGATCTTCCATCCCATACGAAGTTGTAATTAAACTGCCAACGTTTGAATCCTTTTAAAGGTTCTATTACATTCCCATATATCCAATCACGCGTCAACTCTTTAAATAAAGTAGTAGGATAAATATTCTTAATGTACCCCCATTCAGTTTGAAACAAATATCGAGCGCGATCCTTTGCAATTGTTTGCAAACTTGGTACTAGACGGTTACACATTCTAAATTTGTTTAATTGTTCCTACGCAGTTAACACATTAACTATAACTGTTTACGATCGCTCACAACTGTCTTTTATAAGATATCCCCTTTAGTTATCACCATAACCGACATCTTCAGAATCCGACAAATTTAAACGTCTAAGCATCCCCACTAATGTTCTTGTACGTGTCACGTCTCGCACAAATATATCTGGAAAACGTATAACCAGCTCCAAAGCATTTAGTGCACCCTGATTCAACTCGTTGTAGAATAAAATATTACCAATTCGAACTTCGCCTTCAACCAAGACTTTAATACGTTTCTCTCTTTCAGTCGGAGTAGTAAACCGATCGCCATCATTTAAATTAGAATTAGCAACAAACCCTACAAATTTGCCGTATAATGCCGGAAGTCACGACTTTTCAAATGTTTAAATTGATACTCAAACAGCTCTTGCATATGGAATAGTTTACGGCACTCTAATTCTTTTATAACTATCGAGCTATTACCCATTATTATTTTTAATTGGAACGTTTCGTCCTCAGTTGCTCCAGACACTGGTGATAGAGTGTTAAAGAACGATCCTCCTAGTTGTATGTGTAGATTTTCCATGTCGGGTGCACCATTTAATCCACTGTTTAGCACGTTACGAGAAAATACGTTAATCTGAAATTCCATTTGAAAATTAGTAAAGGCTATCCAATTTTCGTATGCCAATTCCAGAACATGACTGATACAATATTTCTTTTACACACCAATCTTAATGCGACTTTTATTGTCTGATTTATAACAAACCTAATTTCTACATCATGAGGGTGTTCACCCAATTCATTTAAACTATACGTAAACTTATTAATCAGATTTTCGGTATACGAAACTTGAGCATTATTAAAATCTACTGACTCCAATGCTTAGCACTGCTTTCACCGAGATGACTGAGAAGGGATCCTATGCAGATCATGTATTTAAATATTCTAGGATTGTTGTTGCGCATGCGTAGATTGTACACGAGCGACAGAATGCCGAGGAAATGCATGGAGTGCAATATGGATATCCCAGTCGGGGCATTTGCGACCCAGCAGCGTTCTAATGTGCATAAAGCGGTTGCAACTAAGGCGGCCGAAAGAGAAGATGGTGTGGAAGTAGGGGCAACTGCCTTCAAAACCCGAATTATAACCTACAGAATTAAAAACAATAACTCTAATAGTATTGTTGCGAGCTACTATTAGGCAACTCGTCAAACACACAAGCGCCGCACGCCCTGTAAATTCTACATCCACCGAGAAGCTTCTAGCAATTACTGGAGGATGTCATCTTTTTTAATTGACGGTATAAATAAGACCGATGATGAAGTATAGAGTTAGTCTATATCAGAATGTCGAATATAAATTATATCGTGTAAAGTAAAAGTAGTTGTGCTTTTGGAAGTCCAAGAGTATACATAAATGTTATATGATGTGTCCAATGTACATGCAGCTTGTAGAATTCATAAATAAACAAAAGTGTAATAAATAATAGTTGTATTAGTGTTGTTAATCGACCTATGGTTAGGAAGTTAGTTTAAGAAGATATTAGTGCTTGTAAATTCATTAGTGTAATACTGCTTCATTGTTAATTGCACTGAAAACATCTATAAATCAGGCATATACTATTAATTAGACTTGTGAACAGTGAGTAATAAAGACTCTTGTTATTACTTGTTTCAAATTAGTGAAACACGGTATTAGTAGCCCGCTACAGTATGTATTTTTTTAAAACATTAAATGAGTGTTTAACTTAGTTATTCCCAGGCATCTTGGAGTTCTTCTAGGAACTGACGGAGTCATTTACTCGTTTGGTTGGCGTGCAACTTCAAATACATACAACTGTTAAAATAAATTGTGAGGTGTTTGGCATCTATACCAAAATGGGTGTCACACAGCGTGTTGAAGACGTCAAATCCTTTAATACAAAAAATGTGGTGGTTATCCAATCTGGCAATCTGGGTGAAGTGTATGAGGAGTTGATTGAAAAAATGTCAGATAAATCTGACGAGTTCCAGACACGAGATTCTGGTGAGTTTTGGAAAACAATGTACATATATTTAAATTAGTGTTTTAGGTTACACGCTGAAGCAAATGCTCTACTTAGAAATTAATATTAATAAGTATGCACCCATGCGTAGGTCGTCATATATAAAACTACCTAAGTGGATTATGGATAAGCCGCGGTGGTCATTCAAAACCACGACGTCGCGTGTTTTGATGGAGCGTGATTGCAGTTCTACATCCTGTGTCGCATGGTAGTAACCCTAATCGCACCTCTTCATACCTCCGTTACTCCACTGTTTTAAATTTGACGGGCATCAATTTCCCTATGAAGATAACAGATATCTCCAAATTTGAAGAATTGAATGATATTAGTGTCAATGTTTTTGGTGTTGAAGGGAAATCTATTGTGGGGCCGTTGCACTTCACCGAATTCAAGAGGAATCGACATGTTAATCTTTTGTACATTCAGGATGACCATAACTATCGCTACTGTCTGATTAAAGAATTGGGTAGACTTGTTAATAAGCAGCTATCGCGTAAAAAGACCCACAAATGGATTTACGATAGATGCCTGGTGTTCTTCCCATTCGAAGACCAGCTCCGTAGACACTCAGAGCACGAATGCAACCACGTCGCCACCACCATGCCGAACCACTTTAACAACATCCTCGAATTTAAGAACGCGCACAAGCAGATGCGGATACCGTTAGTGATTTGCTCAAATTTTGAGAGCATTCTTAAACCGATTAGCACTGCAACCCCCAACACTAGCGTGTCATTCACCAACAGCACTGAGCAACATCAACCCTTTAGCTTTGCCTATTACGTTAAATGTTCTTATGATGAGTTACTTAATAAATTTGAATCATATAGAGGACCCGACGCCACCAAGGTATTTATGGCGATGTTGAAAGAGGAATCGAAGAGATTGGGTACTATTTTAAAAACTAATGCACCATTAAAACCATTAGAACCCTTGGATGAGCTTCTTTTTTATATGGTTGAAGAGTGTGGTATTTGTCAGAAACGTTTGGGTGATGATCGAGTAAGGGATCACTGCCACCTGACTGGGAAGTTCCGCTTCGCTGCACATCGCCAGTGCAACGTTCAATACAGGATGCCAAACTTCATCCCTGTTGTATTCCACAGCCTAAGCGGTTATGATTCCCATTTTATTGTGAAGGAATTGGGGTGTGATAGGGAGCTGGTTACAGTGATCCCAAATAACAAAGAACGATTTATTTAGTTTACAAAAAACATACGTTTCTCTGGAGCTCAAGGCGCTGAAATCGATGATTGTGATGATGATGATGCTGATAATGTTGATGAAAATAATTCTGTTATCCAACTAAGATTTATAGATACTCTAAGGTTCATGACGACGAGTTTGGATAAATTGGTTAGAAATTTAGATACTCATCAATTCGCTGAAGTCCGCAGGTATTTCCCCAACGATACTCAGTTCGCTATATTGAATCGGAAGGGTGTATTTCCATATAAATACGTTAAAGACATCTCTGTGTTAAACGAGATTAAACTTCCACCAAAGGATGCCTTCTACAATGATCTGACATTCTCACATATAACGGATGCAGAGTATCACCATGCACAACAGGTATGGAATTTGTTGAAGATTGGCACATTAGGAGAATATAGCGATCTTTATTTAAAAACAGACGTCCTGTTGGTAGCTGACGTTTTAGAGATGTGTCTGCATATCAACTTATCATTTAGACCGATGTCAATATGTAACTGCACCAAGCCTGAGCTGGGATGCCATGCTAAAGTATACACAGGTTAAATTGGATTTACTAACGGATGTGAACATGTACCATTTTATCAGAAAAGGTATTCGGGGTGGTCTCACGCAGTGCAGTGGTAGACATGTCAAAGCAAACAATGCATATATGAATGACTATGACGCTAGCAAACCTTCTAAATACATTACTTATCTTGATGCCAATAATTTATTTGGGTGGGCTATGTCTTAGTATCTGCCTATAAGCGGTTTCAGATGGGTATGCGGTGAAAGACTTGATCGCATTCGAAATCAAATTTTATCTACGTCTTCCACGAGTGACAAAGGGCACATACTGGAGGTTGATTAAGAATATCCGGAAAATCTTCACCACACTCATAATGATTTACCATTTTGTCCTGAAAGCATGGTACCACCACTTCCAACTTCGAAAACTTCTAAGCTGCTTGCGACTCTTTTGGATAAAGAAGTACTTTGTGCACTACCACAATCTACAACAAGCTTTACAGTATGGTCTTAAACTCACCGCAGTACATCGAGTGCTGGAATTCGATCAGGCTCCATGGCTTAAACCATATATAGATTTAAACACCTATTTGAGAACATCAGCCAAGAATGCGTTTGAAAAAGATTTTTTCAAACTGATATATAATTCTATATTTGGCAAAACCATGGAGAATGTAGACCAACGAGTCGATGTTAAAATAGTTATGCGATGGGAACACGACGGGAAAAAGTTGTGCGGAGTAGACTAATAGCTCAACCTAATTTTAATAGTAGTTTAGTACAAGGCGAGGATTTGGCAATCATACAGATGAATCGAGTTAAAGTTACTTATAATAAGCCGATTTATGTGGGCCTGTCAGTTCTAGATCTTTCCAAGTCTTTAATGTATGATTTTCATTATGGAACCATGAAACATCTGTATGATCCCAAAATCTCGCTTCTTTATACAGACACCGATTCCCTTGTGTATAGCATCGAAACTAACGACTTGTATAGTGACATTCGCTCAACTTTAGACCATTTGATACAAGTGATAACCCCCAAAGAATAAGTACAATATCCCACTCGTTAATAAGAAAGTGCTTGGAAAATTTAAAGACGAGTTTTGTGGTGACTTGGTCTTGGAGTTTGTTGGCACCAGGGCGA
Source organism: Platerodrilus igneus (assembly GCA_036346225.1). Classification (NCBI taxonomy): domain Eukaryota; kingdom Metazoa; phylum Arthropoda; class Insecta; order Coleoptera; family Lycidae; genus Platerodrilus; species Platerodrilus igneus. The sequence goes on along the minus strand of JARFIW010001735.1, from coordinate 232,328 downwards.
AGTCGTACTGTTTAATAAGTGAGAAAAACGTTGTAAAAACGATAAAAGGAATTTCTCGTAGTGTTGTTAAGGAAATTGGTGTAGATAGTGTAGTATTAAGCATCAGCTATACACTCAGCTAATTAATAAAGCTAGTTTGTCGGGTGACGATGACAAACGTTATGTCATCCCAAACAGCACATCAACATATGCATGGGGGCATAAGGATATAGGTTAAGTATATAAATATGTACATAATAGCATATAAGTTAGTCATAAGATTTTCCTTTCACTCCAATCCCTAATAATCCCATCACCCCTGGCGACATGTGTTTACCTCCACGCGGTGTCGCTGGACGGCAATATGTCCTATTGACCGAAAACACGTTTCCTCTCTTTTTAAACTACTCAATAGTCTTTAGACTTGTGTTTTTTTAAATTAATCACTATATACCTATGTTACACGTTACTTTCAGCTGCTTGGATTCGGCTACAAGAGGAAGATAATGTTACAATTTGCAATGTAAATTTGCAGAATCGGATTCTGCATAAAATTCTAGACTAATTTGATGAATCGTATTGCTAAAAAATTTATGCGGACGGCCAAAATCGCTACCAGCAAAAAATTTTAAAATGAAAGTAGCTCCCTTCCTAGAAATTCAGGTAGCTTACAAAAATCTAATATTAATTGATACCAAACAAGATATATTTATCTCTAAAGATGAAATGGCTAGTCAAAGAAAACTATTTGGTCCAGATGTGTGTGGAAATGAGTGAAGTTGGAGGAAATGTGGTCAGAGAAGCCCCCATTTTACGCTACTAATATCTAATAGTATTGTTTAGATAATAGAAAATGTTTCTTAAAGTCGTACGTATATGAAGCGTTCTATTATACGGTAGTGAGACTGGGACAATTAAAGAGGTAGATAAGAAAAAAATAGAAGCTGTTGAAACTTGGTGTTATAGGAGAATGTTAAAGATTAGTTGGACAGATAGGGTAACAAATGAGAAAGTTTATAGAAGGATAGGTAAGGAACCCTGTATGTGGAAACAATTAAAGGTCAGGAGAGATAGAATGATAGGGCACCAGTTAAGACATGAGGGACTATTTGGTAAGGTTTTATATTATAGACTACCAAATAAAAATAGATTAGGAAGACCTAAAATAAGCTATATTAGTCAAATTATTAGAGATTTAAGTTGTAAAGGGTATGTAGATCTTTTTAGACTAGCTCAGAATAGAAAAGAATTTAGAGCTGCGTCAAACCGACCTTAAGTAAGTTCGAAAACAAAAAAAAATAATTAAATAAAAATCATATTCTACCTAATGAGAGATTTTTCTGGCATGCCGTCGAATGTAGAAAGAGTATTCAGAATTGTACAAGCAGCAGGCCATAATGACTACTTTCTGTTGGATAACGGTAGGTAATACAGCAAACTATAGTACATACATTTCAAAGGAATACATTCGTAATTGGTTACTTATTTTATTCCCAAAGGTTCAAGATAATAAGGAGGAAGATACCTACAACAAATTGCATAAGATTACACGTAATAAAATTGAGTGTTGCAATAGGGATCTGAAGTCTAAATTTCGTTGCCTCTTAAGACACGGGACACTTCAATATAGACCGACAACTGGTGCAAAATCATAAATGCGTGTATTGTACTGCACAATATGTGTCGTGAATATAATATTGCTGATGTTAATGATGAAAATGAGAAAGATTTGGATTTTAGATTAATGGACATCACTGACACGCCAAACCACTGTAAATTCAGAGTTATTTGAAAGGAAAAGGGCCAGAGATAAAACTGTCCACATGTTACACAGGCGAAACTAATATCTTTTATTTAAATGAACCATGCTTGGTTTATTATATAAAATGAATGTATAATATGGTACTTAATGTCTAAAAATATATCAATTAAATTTTGGTAGTCAGTTAATCGTTTTTTAATACTAGGTTAGGCCATATGTATAGTTACTGTTTATAACTTATTATTTAACAATTATTAAAAAGACCGAATTGTTGCAGTTTGTGCTTGAAGACATCAAGTGAAGCTGCTATGGATTGAAGTGCCTATACTTTTGCTTTCTTTAGCTCAAGACCCGTGCGCATTAGACTTAACTTTTCATCATCATAGGATTGTGTATGACGTAACTTTTCTTGTCAAAAGTAATAGCAGCAAAAGTATAATTAATTAAATTCTCCAATTTGGTGAATACTTTTTTCTATATTTGTCATTTTATGACCTTCAGTTGTCCCTCTATCAGGTACAGATAAAGTAAGGATTTAGACGTAGCCGTTACCTTCATTGTTTGTAGTTCCTGATATGGAAAACTTTGGCATCTGTATACTACCATTAGATAACTCATGGTGTGAAGCTTCTGGCACTACTATATTACTAAAGTCCTCACTTGGTGCATCCATATATAATTTTTCACAATCTTGCATAACTTCAGGCTTCAAAACAAACGTAACCGGTGATTCCATTACTTGGTGATCTTCAACACATATTTTCGACAGTACAGAAAGTATGGACTCTTCAATCGTTGTCAAGGTATCTTCTTGTAGAGGACCACCTGCGGTATGGTTTGCACTAGCAAACAATGTTTATTAAAATTTTGTTCTTGTTACATGCACAATCTGTACTTACTTTACGTCAATCATTCCATTTTTATTAGCACCAGGTAAACAGTATAATTTATCTCTGATTTTCTGCCAATCTGCAGCAGCATCCTTAGCTGTATAAGTAAAGGTATACTTTCCACTAGTTAACTGCGGCCTAATTTTAGGATATTCTACTAACAGGTGTTTCTGTTTTTCGCTAATACTACTATACCTTTTCACCTTTACGTCCATAACTAAAAGCAAAATCATAAACATTTTTGCCTTACAGCTTTCACACAAAAATTAGATAACGTCTATTGAGGTTATGTTTTTTCAGTTCAACTGAACTACTCACCTATTCAAATGCACTACTGCAACGCTCATATCTGATGATGATGATTTCATTGGAAGGGTGGCAAGGCTTGTTAGCAACGCCTCCTTTAAGATATCTTGGGGTCTTTCACCTTCTACCTTATTGTTCCACAATCCCTTAACTCTTAGTCTTAGGGACGCTCTTAGAGCCCCCTCCTCCACATGCAGGACTAGCGGAGAGAGGCTCAAGATGGCTTTTAAGGCCGCAGTTGGTGTAGATTTCATTGCGCCCGTGATACTGAGACAGGCTAGTCTTTGTATGTGCGTAACTTTTACTTGTAAGTGTTTAGCCCATTTCAGTTATTTATCAAGTATAATACCCAAATACTTCACTTCCTCGGAGAGGGTTGGGGATGTTTGAAAAAGTAATGATAATCTAGTTAACGTTAATTTTCTTTTGCTGGTAAACATGACTAGCGAGGTATTTTTTGGATTTATGGTAGTAGGTAAGCTACCTTCGTACGAGCACAAAAAAACTGGTTTTCTTATGAAATTTAACATGGGAAATTCTAAGGTCCAAAAAGACCATTTTTGCCAGATACAAAGGTCATTTACCCCGAGGTCGCCGCAAATATTCCTACATCTAGTAACAAAAATCTGCATAATAGTTTTCTTCAACTAAGCATTTTTAGCTCCAGACATGAATCTCGATCCCAACACCCCAATCAGGGTCCTAGACCCCACCCCCCACCTCAAAACCGCCGACGCACTTGCAAAAATTCGCACATCTGGTAACAGTATTAAATTTGCACAATAGTTTTCTACATTTTTAGCTTCCGGGACATGGATCGTACTCTCACCCTGATCATGACCACCACCACCAACACCACAACCACCAACAACACCACCAACACCACCCACAACCACCAACAACACCACCACCACCGGCAACACCACCACCACCACCACCAACACCACCACCACCAACACCACCACCACCGGCACCACCACCACCACCACCGCCACCACCACCACCACCACACCACCACCACGACACAAGCAAAAAATAATTACACATCTGGTAACAGTATTAAATAACATTGTCATCTTAAATTTGGCGCAATAGTTTTCTACATTTTTTAGCTTCCGGGACATGGATCGTGCTCTCACCTTGATAAAGACCACCACCACCATAACTACCACCACCACAACCACCTCCACTGTCATAAAGACTGCTAAATACTATGCATTGTTTACTTATTGTGATGATATTTGAATGCAAGGTAGCACAGTGCATTAACGTTTACCTCATAGCCCAGTCGCTAAACTTTAGATGTTGAGTTGGAACTACGCCGCAAGCACCATGAATCTAGCTTTGGTCAGAAGCACATGCAAAGGACAACCATACACTCAATTATCACGACATATTGTGCAATTATAACAACATAGTTAACCACATCGTACTGCTGTTAGAATTAAACAAATCATGCTTTTACATGCGTGTTTTAGATTCCTAGAGAATATTAACTTAGGCAACACGTTAGGTTTTTTTTTAAAAAAGCTTTAACGTTTATTGTAGTAAGTTCAGTTGACTTTTAAAAACACTGCACCGAGAAACACCCAGTTTATTAATGTTGTATTGCAGACAGACATACGTGAAAACCACACAGAGCTTAAGTTCTCACGGAAAGTCCATGCATCGGCTTATCTTTGTGGTCTGAGAATATGCTACGTAGGCATTTCTCGCGCCTCGTATGGCGTTGTACCCACAAATGTGCGTCACAAAACTTCAACCTGTCCAGGAGGATATAGATATCTTCGTGCAAAGTGAATTTATCGAAACAGAGGACTTGACTAACGAGTTTAGTGTCGACGTGTGAGTAGTTCTTCGACTTATCCACAAGTGATTCTCCTCCTCCCAGCCGTACCTACCCTATCGTTCATCACATGACGTATCAGCACTTTGTCATAGGGCTACAACCGGGCAAACACTGTGCCGCTATCAGAAACGTCAACTAACTCCCATACTGCAATATCCTCGAATGACTTCAATTCCTTATGCATGGCCTTTTCCCACTGATTTCAATCAGACCTGAATATTGCATCTTCAACAGATACTGGTTCACTTTCAAGATTACTATTATATGTGCATAAGTAGGTGACAAAATCTTCATACTTTTTAGGTTTTAATACTATTCTTTTATATTTGCGAATTACATCGGTTACAACAACCTCAGGGATATCCGGAACCAAATCGCTGTCTGAACTTGCAGTATTGTTTACTGAAATGTCCGACTTAATAGACGTGCGATTGATCACTATCAACAAGAATTTCAGTAAAACCTCCCACTGAATCTGATGACACCGTTGTCTTGTTTGTATATATTGCACGCGAATGGACGTTCGTTAGTATGTGACTGAAAATGTTCTTGTAAACGACTTTTTTGTGATGCGGTGTAATTGAATTAATTGCATGCAAATGGACGTTCGTTAGTACGCTACCAAAAATGTTCTTGTAGATTACTTTTATATGGTATGGAAAAATCACACAAATTAAATGCGAATGGACCTTCGTTAGTGTGCGACTGATAATGTCTTTTTAAGTTACATTTTTGTAATGTGGTATAATCACACAAATTGCATGCTAATGGACGTTCGTTAGTATGCGACCAAAAATGTGTTTTTAAATAACTTTTTGGTGATGCGGTATAATTACACAAATTTCATGTGAATGGACGTTCGTTAGTATGCGACCGAAAATGTACTCGTAGATTACTTTTATATGATGTGGAAAAATCACACAACTTAAATGCGAATAGACGTTCGTTAGTATGTGACTGATAATGTCTTTTTAAATTACTTTTTTTGTAATGTGGTATAATCACACAAATTGTATGCGAATGTACGTTTGTTAGTATGCGACCGAAAATGTCTTTGTAAATTACTTTTATGTAATGTTGTAAAATCACACAAATTGCATGCGAGTAGACGTTTGTTACTATGCGACCAAAAATGGGTTTTTAAATTACTTTTATGTGATGCAGTATAATCACACAAACTGCACACGAATGAACGTTCGTTAGTATGCGACCGAAAATGTCTTTTTAAATGACTTTTATGTGCTGCAGTATAATCACACAAACTGCATGCGAATGGCCGTCCGTTAGTATGCGACTGAACATGTCTTTGTAAATTACCTTTATATGATGTGGTATAAGAACAGAAATTGCATGCGAATAGACGTTCGTTAGTATGCGACTGAATATGTGTTTGTAAATTACTTTTTTGTGTTGCGGCATAATCACACAAATTGCATGCGAACGGACGTTCGTTGGTATGCGACCGAAAATGTCTTTGTAATTTACTTTTATGTAATGCTGCAAAATCACACAAATTGCATGCGAGTGGACCTTCGTCAGTATGCGACCGAAAATGTACTCGTAAATTACTTTTTTGTGATGTGATATAATTACACAAATTGCATGCAAATGGACGTTCGTTAGTATGCGTCCGAAAATGTACTTGTAATTGAATTTTTTGCGATGTAGTATAATTACACAAATTGCATGCGTACGGACGTTCGTTGGTATGCGACCAAAAATGTGCTTGTAAATTACTTTTTTGTGATGTGATATAATTACACAAATTGCATGCAAATGGACGTTCGTTAGAATGCGTCCGAAAATGTACTTGTAATTGAATTTTTTGTGATGTAGTATAATTACACAAATTGCATGCGTACGGACGTTCGTTGGTATGCGACCAAAATGTTTTGTAAATTTACTTTTATGTGATGTGATATAATTACACAAATTGCATGCAAATGGACGTTCGTTAGAATGCGTCCGAAAATGTACTTGTAATTGAATTTTTTGTGATGCAGTATAATTACACAAATTGCATGCAAATGGACGTTCGTTAGTATGCGTCCGAAAATGTACTTTTAAATGAATTTTTTGATGTAGTATAATTACACAAATTGCATGCGAATGGACGTTCGTTAGTATGCGTCCGAAAATGTACTTGTAATTGAATTTTTTGTGATGTAGTATAATTACACAAATTGCATGCAAATCGGACGTTCGTTAGGTATGCGACCAAAATGTTTTGTAAATTGAACTTTTTGTGATGTGATATAATTACACAAATTGCATGCAAATGGACGTTCGTTAGAATGCGTCCGAAAATGTACTTGTAATTGAATTTTTTGTGATGCAGTATAATTACATAAATTGCATGCAAATGGACGTTCGTTAGAATGCGTCCGAAAATGTACTTGTAATTGAATTTTTTGTGATGCAGTATAATTACACAAATTGCATGCAAATGGACGTTCGTTAGAATGCGTCCGAAAATGTACTTGTAATTGAATTTTTTGTGATGCAGTATAATTACACAAATTGCATGCAAATGGACGTTCGTTAGAATGCGTCCGAAAATGTACTTGTAATTGAATTTTTTGTGATGCAGTATAATTACATAAATTGCATGCAAATGGACGCTCGTTAGAATGCGTCCGAAAATGTACTTGTAATTGAATTTTTTGTGATGTAGTATAATTACACAAATTGCATGCGTACGGACGTTCGTTGGTATGCAACCAAAAATGTTTTCGTAAATTACTTTTTTGTGATGTGATATAATTACACAAATTGCATGCAAATGGACGTTCGTTAGAATGCGTCCGAAAATGTACTTGTAAGTGAATTTTTTGTGATGCAGTATAATTACACAAATTGCATGCAAATGGACGTTCGTTAGAATGCGTCCGAAAATGTACTTGTAATTGAATTTTTTGTGATGCAGTATAATTACACAAATTGCATGCGAATGGACGTTCGTTAGTATACGATTGAAAATGTATGTGTAAACTACTTTTACGTGATGTGGTATAATCACACAAATTGCACACGAATGGACGTTCGTTAGTATGCGACCGAAAATGTGCTTCTAAATGACTTTTTTGTGACGCGGTATAATCACACAAAATGCATGCGAAAGAACCTTTTGCGTGGGTATTCATCACGTGCCGTGACAATTGTTAAGCGTTATTAACTAATGATCAGTTATAAATACAAATGGTATTTGCTTCAATTTATTATTCATAGCAACCCTGAGCGTGTTTACGTGTAAGGTGGACTTCAAGATTTTCTTTTAGGGGATTTTACGAATTTCGCACTAAAAAATTAAGTTGGTTTTCTTGCGTATGTGCAAATCGTTTAAAGCTCTTGTAATTTATAATATAGCACTGTACTTATATGTTAAATCTTGACCTATGTAGAATGTATGCCCAAAACAAGGTCCATCATGCTTGTAACTAGCAAGCTGTAACGACCTTCGTTACGGAAAATCTGTTTGAGACGTTTCCGACTAACTGTATACCGGTCAGAACAATAATCAAAATAGGTCGGAATACTCGGTTCGGGTGGTTAATACACTATGATCAATTCCCGATGTATTCACAAAGGTCTTGAGACAAAGTTGTTGTTTTCCGTAGTTAGAATGACCTTTGGAATTTTCCGGACTAGCTTGGGACTATCTCCCTCGGTTAATTGTAGAGACTATCAGGGGGGTTCCTATACTACGGACATTTTACGGCGCCACTACTTTCTTAAATTATTTTACAAGACAACACTACAGCGCGAAAGTGGAAGCTTTATAGTGTATAACGTATCTTAAAGAATTTACAGTTGAAGTCGACTTTCTAATTAATTTAATCGTAAATAGATATTATTACCTTTAACACTGCAGGCGATAGCCAAGTAAATAGTTCTTATAGCAAATTATTTGATATCTCTAACCAGTTTTTATAATCTCCGGGTCGTTCTTCATGATCATAACTGTATAGTTTAAACTCTCCCTCTCTATCGTTAAGTGAATGAATAAATTTTAAGTCGACTCAAAGCATCTATTTCTACTGAAGAATTTAATTACACAAAATCAAATAAAAGTTATTTCTCTTTAACCAGTTTGTAGTAATTTAATGTTGAATTCATACTTCATAATAAAAAACATTTTTGGTTGTCGAAGGTGATCAGATCTGAGGCCCTGCGACTTACATTTAAGACCACAAGGTCATTATATATTGCAATTACTAAAATTTCAGTGCTTTGTTAATTTTCACTTCCTAATATGAAAAATTTTTATAATCAATTTCATTTTATGCTTGACTTTTAAACCAAAATTCTAAATAACATTACTCACAATCTTCCATCAGTTATTATACAACAAAATTTTTAGATCAATAATATTAAGTAAAATTTATTTAATATCCCATCAGTTTGAATTTCAAAGGAAATGTTTTTGTAACAACTCACCGGGCATTACAGGAGAAGCAATCTGGCTTTTCCATGACGTAGCAAGTTGATTACTTGAACGTACCCTAGACGGAGCTTCCAACGTGCATAATTGTTTATGACATCTAAACGTGTCCTTGCTTTAATTTCGCGGGTTTGAATTACTACATCGGAGTTAAATACATCTTGGTTACAACGTGTTGCTGCGTTTCAAAGTGGCATCATATATTACAATTATAAAAGCTTCTCTTGGTTGTATTAAATGTTGTTTTAGTTAAATCTATAATTAAACGTAGTTGCGCTGTAGCAATTTTATTTTCTACCTAGATATGTTCATATAATTAATCCCTTTATTTAATAATAAACAATATAATGCATAATAATGTTATTCAATCCACTAATTAAATATTACCTATTGCCCAATAAAGTATTAGCATTCAATTAAAATTTAATTTCCACGGTGACAAAATAAAAGTTTCCATTTAGTATCATTCCTAGAGCTCCATCTAGTAAGAAATTGTGAAGTGATTGTGTTGCCGGGCAGCAATTCGCTTGACCTCGACACTTCCGATACAGCTGTGGTGAAAGCAGGTCGTTGTTCTTAGAAACGATGGTTTTTTGCTGTTTTCGTGTTGGAAGCACGTGCGGATTAAGTTCTGTTAGGAGAATGTCATCTCCGAGAGGCATTTTTGATGGTCCATTTGTTGGAACAGCTCGTAGATGACGTGAAATTTTTTGGTCGAAGGGCCGTTGGTAACAGTAAGTAAAATTTGATTCTGTAACCATATTAAATAAAAATTTTCAGTGCAACTTTATTTATGTATAATACGAAATTTTACATAAAGTATTCAATCTAAATTACATGCAACTTTATTTATATATAACATGAAATTGTACATATAGTATTCAAGTTAAATTATCATGCATCATTTGATAATTTTCGTGGTTTAATTTACATAGAAAGCAACTTTAAATTAACATGCAGATTGGTAATCAGGAGACTGGTTTACGTTATTTTTGATTAAAAGCAAGAAGAAAATATAGGTTTTTACGCTTTGTTCATAGTGTGGACCTGGCGGAATTTAATTACTCAAAATGGACGCCGAGTAATGTGGAATTTCAGTATGCAGTAAAATTATTCGTTCTAAATTGGAGATTTCCGTATTTCAATGCTGACGTAAGCTTCCTTTATGGTATTTTTCAGACAGACGGAGTTCTGGTATGTAGAAAATTGTTTTCGTATGTTAGCTGAACTATGGACATTGTAATCAGATTATTTTTTGTTTAATCAAGTTATTCAAACTTCAGGTCAAGGACAGACCACAATTATATTTTTCAATATCAAGTAATAGGAATCTGTAACTTTTACATATCTAATTCTTTTATTAATTCAATGAAACGACGGTAGATGTCATTACGTGTTATAGAAAGTAAATTCTTCTATTTATGAGAACAAAGAAATTAAACTTCTATGTTTGCTATTTCATTAATAACTATTTGGAATTATCCATTGTAAGATTAAGGTAGATCTACCAAAACTAACATTTTTGTTATCAATAAGCAACAGTTTAGAAAGCAACTTTATGCTTTATCTATTTGTTAATAAAACCACATTTAATTTGATTGGTACTGATTTTATCCAGTGCCTTTGTAAATAATTTTCACAAATTAAATTAATCACAATATAAAGAAAGAAAGATATTTTGTAAAAAAGCACATAATTGAATACTAGAGGAATAGATTTTTATTTTTGAACAAGACTATTCTTTTTAATTAGGATGAATGAAAGTTGATTCCATTTGAATTTAAAAATTTTTTGAGTATAAATGCACAAACAGTGCTATTCTTTGTTTAATTTGTTCACAGGTGTAGCAGTGAATTACTAAGATCAAGGTCGAGCCATAGGGTATGAAACTTCAGGGATTATGTTGTCTTTAATAAACAGTATAGCGGTTATAGAATAAAGGTTTCCGCATTCGCCTTGTACAAGGGACTTGAGTAAGGTCTTCTTTGTATAGAAAAATACGGTGGCGCCTTATTCTTCATGTCTTTGGTCACAATCTAACCCCGACCCACAGCTCATGTTCCACCCAGAGCATATAGTTCGACTAGCCGCTTTGCCTTTGAGATTTCCACAACTTTGGGCCATTTTCCATCAGAACTTGCCGTGGGCTCTATACGATTATTGGAAATTCTCGTTAAATAAAATCCCATAATTAGTAAAAGGCAATAAATAGCGTCCAACGTATAGGCCTCGATTGCTCTACCAATTGTATAAGCACATAACGTGCAGGCTTCGATTAACTTTGCTTGTTTACACTTGTGATTCGTAAATCATTTACCCTCAGATTAATTTAGTCTATTGATGTTGTTCGACTGAAGTTTTAGTGCAGATTGTTTAATTGAGTTAAATTATAGTTAGTTACCTAGTCTATTTCATGATGGCGGAAACTTATCAAGTGGTTTATTTGCATAGAGATGAATTGGATTATGAATTGAGAATCCGAGGAGTTGTTAGCAGCAGACCGATGCAGGATAAGAGGAAAATGTTAGGCCGATTATTAGCTAAAGAAACAACAGTACCTGGTCGTTTAATTGATCCTTCCACATATGTCGTAGAATATTCAGATGAACGAGATGAGATTGAGGTTTCGATAGAATCAGTAAGAAATGTTTTATTAGAGTTTGAAGGTGAATTAGCAGACCCTACATTTAAGAGGATACAGTCGAGATTAATACATCTTGATGGTCGAGTTAGGAGAATGAAAATCCCTTTAGATAATTCGGACGAAGTTACTTTATTTAAGAATGAATCGTTAGCAACTATTCTTACCACGGAGGCAGAGCTACATGAAAAGCTTAAGAAGAATGAAGATGTAAGTGCATATGGTGAATTTTCTATGAGAGAAACAATTCCAGCTGTTGTCAGTGCTCCTATTCATACTGTTTCATATTTAGTACCCCCTATTCCAATTGGTTCGTGGTCAGTAAAATTTTCTGGAGATCCAAGACAGGTTCATCAATTTTTAGACAGAGTAGCTGAGTTAGCACACTCGCGTAAAGTATCTGAAGAAGATTTATTTAATGCTTCTGTAGAATTGTTCACAGGTAACGGTTTAGAATGGTATCGTTGTGTTAGAAGTTCTTTAACAAACTGGAGTTCTTTGGTTATTCGATTAAAGGAAGATTTCTTACCATCACACTCAGAGGACGAGATTTGGGAAAAAATTAGGTCGCGTCATCAACATAAAGGAGAATCTGTAGTCATATATATAGCTCATATGGAGAATTTGTTTAGTAGGTTACCACAATCACCTGCGGAATGCACAAAAGTTAGAATGGTAAAAAAGAATCTATTACCTGATTTTATTTGTCAATTACCTCTAACGGAAATTGATAGTATGTCAACGTTAATAAAGTTGTGTAAGAAATTGGAAGAAGCTTATGCATCCAAGCATAAATTAGTACAAAGTCCAGTGAAATATGTTCCGAAAGCGTTAGGAAATTCAAAATTTCAAGTTGAAAATAAGTGGTCCGCTCCCGTTAAAAACTTTTCAGCGCGAACTGGTCGCAGTTTTTATAATCAATCATTTCCCCCTCAAATACAATCTCTTGGTAACAATAATAGTAATAATAATAATCTTTCTAGTAGAGTCCCCGTAAATAAATTGAAAATAAATAAACTTACATGTTGGAATTGTTTGGAAGAAGGTCATACATTTTGGAGGTGTAAGATTCCTCGTAAAATATTTTGTTATAGCTGCGGATATAGTGGAGTTAAGTCAATAACTTGTCCGTCGTGTTCAAGTTCGTTAGGTAGGCAGATGCAGAGTGGCCGGCATCATGCTTTTATGCAAAAGGTTACGGTTATGTTGAGTGAACAGGAAATTTTTTTTGATAAAGATGATTGGTCAAGATGGCTAGGCATCGTTAAAGATTTTTGTCAACGGAACGTCAAGCCAAAAGCTGACGCGTTATTTGTAAGGAAACCTCAAGACAATCGTCCGTACATTATGGTAAAATTGTTAGATAGAGACGTCACAGGTTTGTTTGACTCTGGTTGTACTACTACCGTGGTAGGTTCATTAGCATTTTCTGTTCTTGAAGAATTAAATTTAAAAGTTTTTAAAACTGAAAAGAGAAAAGTTTCCACTGCTGATGGTGCTCTTCAAGAAGTTATTGGTTCAGTTGATTTACCTATTAGAATTGGAAGACAATATCGTATTGTTAACGCTTTGGTTGTACCATCTCTTCCTCACACATTTATTTTTGGTAGCGATTTCGCAAAATCCTTTGGTTTAATAGCAGATTTCAAAAACAATACATGGCATATTCAAGATTATGATAATAATAGTATTTCGTATATAGGTCATTCGTCAGTACCCTTAAGTTGTAGTAATCAGTTACTTAGTTTAGATGATTTGTTGGAAACGCAGCAAGTAAAAGCACGAATAGCAATAGAATCCTTCAATGAAATTAGTAGTGAAGAGAGACTAGGGCGTACCGATAAAATTGTTTTAGATATTGATACTGGTGATGCAAAACCATTTCGTAAAAAACCATACGTCATGTCCCCCTTTATGAGCAAGATGTTAGATAAAGAGTTAGATGAGATGTTGAGATTAGGAGTAGTGGAAGAATGTCAGAGTCCATGGTCATAACCTGTACTGTTAGTTAAAAAACAAGACAGCGAGTACAGATTTTGTTTTGACGGAAGAGCGCTCAATGATATTACTAAACATGATAGCTACCCATTGCCAAATATCGACAGGATTATTAATTTACTTAGAGGTGCAAATTATATTTCTAGTCTAGGCCTTAGAAAGAGTTTTTGGCAAATCCCACTTTCCGAAACATCCAAGGATAAAACTGCATTTAGTGTTATTTCAAGAGGACAATATAGGTTTGTCACCATGCCATTCGGATTAAAGAATGCTGCTCAGATGCAACAGCGTTTGGTTGATTCAATTTTTGGACCGAAATTTGAACCACATGTTTTCTGTTATTTAGATGACATTATTTTGTGTTCAGCATCTTTTGAGGAACATTTGAAGTTATTAGAAACGGTGAAGGAACGTCTTAAGGAAGCAAACCTTACGATTAACTTGAAAAAGTGTGAATTCTTTAAGAAATCGTTAAAATTTCTTGGTTATATTGTTGGATCAAATTCCCTTCGTACAGATCCCGAAAAGGTTTCTGCTATGGTAAATTTCCCCAGACCTAAGACCACTACTGAGGTCAAACGTTTTTTAGGAATGTGTAGTTGGTATCGTCGTTTTATAAAAAACTTTTCATCTTTAGTGTCACCGATTAGTGATTTAGTAGAAGGAAGAAAAAAGGGTCAATCTATTGTTTGGACGTCTGAGGCTGAGGACTCATTTGTACAGATCAAACAGGCTTTAGTTTCCGCTCCATTGTTATCACAACCGGACTATTCAGTTCCATTTATTGTCGAATGCGATGCCAGTGATACAGGACTCGGAGCAGTTTTAGTACAAAAACTCGATGATGTAGAGCACGTTATCTCTTATGCCAGTAAATCACTTACCCGAACTGAGCGAAATTATTCAGTCACGGAGAAAGAGTGTCTTGCTGTAATTTTCGCTATAGAAAAATTCCGACCTTGGGTAAAAGGTACCCGTTTCACTGTTATCACAGATCACTTTTCATTGTTATGGCTTAATAATATACAAAACCCAACCGGTAAATTAGCTAGATGGGCTGTCCGTTTAAGACAGCATACTTTTGAGTTAGTTCATCGAAAGGGAAAGTTTAATGTAGTTCCAGATTGTCGTAGTCGTGCAGTTCCAGTCGTAAATCATGTGGATAATTTAGTTGAGATCAAGTTAGATAATGTGGATCCCTGGTATGTGTCTTTTCGAGAAAAAATTTTATCTTCACCTGATGATTACCCACAATGGAAGGTGGAAGATAATCATGTATTTAAATTTCTTTCTTCAAATTTGCCACTCTCGTCGAATGTAAGGGAATGGAAATATTTAGTTCCTAGATCACAAAAGGAAGAGGTTATTCGAATAAAAAAATATCGACTAAACTCACGCGACGAGAAGGTTGTGTTTGATATCGCTCTATGTTACATGGTGTTTTATTGGTTGTTTTAAGTTGAACATTTTTGAAAATTAGCAAACTTGTGTGTCTGTGCGTAAAAGGCTTATTTTGGTAAGTCTCATATACCTTATTCAGCAGCTGCATGAAAATCGTTTATTATCGGTACAATTGATTTAAATCCCATATATCGTAACCATAATGCCAAATACTTGTTTTATTTGTAGTATTGCTATTACAACAAGGTCGCCCGGCATATCATGTACAGGCCGTTGTCGCGGCTTTTATCATGCCAAATGTTTAAATATATCAAGTGCTGTACTAAAAACATTAAATGCTGCTAGCGAAGCGGGCTCGTCTTGGAAATGCAAGGAGTGTCGTCAATCACATGATGTATCAGTAATCATTGCAGATACAGGTGATTCTAATAGTGATAATGATAAATTTGAATCTGCTGAAGCAGAAGATTCTAGCTCTGTGACGTACATTTTGAGATCTATTCAGCATCAACTTTCAGAAATGAACAAGAAACATGATTCCTTGCTTGAGTCTGTGGAGTTTTGCTCCGATAAAGTATCCGAATTTGAAAAATCGCTGGCTGATATTAAGAGTAAATTCAAAAGGATTGATACATTAGAAACTGAAAACGTTTCTCTAAAAAAAGAATTATTTACATTAAATACAAGATTAGACAATTTCGAACAGTATAGTCGTGCTAACAATCTGAAATTCAAGGCGTTCCCGTTATTGATAACGAAAATATTTATAAAGTAGTTGAGTCGATTGCAGCCGCCGTAAACTGCCCGTTGTTCCATCTGATATTGAAGCTGCCCACAGGGTTGCGCATAATAACTCTAATAATAAACAGCATAAACCTATAATAATAAGGTTTTGGTCTCGCAAGAAAAGAGATGATTTACTTGCTGCTGCAATACAGGCGAAACGCGATAATAAAGAGCGTCGTGGATTACATGTAGACAATGTTGGTTCCAGCATATATATTAATGAGCATCTTACTTTAAAACGGAAAATTTTATTTAAAGCTGTAAGGGAAGCTGCTAGACAGAATAATATTAAATATGTGTGGATTAAAAATGGACTTATATACACAAGGCAATCTGAGTCATCAAAAATCGTTATTGTAAATTCTGATACGGACATTCAGAAGTTAAATAAGGACCGCCTTGTTTAACTTCATCCTTTCCATTATTATTGTACAAATATTGATTATCTGCATTATAAAATAATGAGTGTTTCGGTATATTACCAGAATGTTCGTGGATTACGCACCAAAATCAATACGTTATATAGTTGCTCGTTTGCTATTGATTTCGATATTCTTTGTTTTAGTGAAACTTGGTTAAATTCTAGCGTCGAGAGTAGTGAACTTCTTGGCAAAAATTTTGTGATCTTTCGTCGCGATCGCGACACTAGTGCATCATCTAAAAAAGATGGTGGCGGAGTGCTCATTGTCGTTAACAATAAATTCACAACTGTTCATCAATATAATTGGAGCAGTGATGCGGAGGATCTCTGGATCACTATCATTGGAAACAATAATCAAAAGCTACACATATGCTGTGTATATTTGCCGCCAGGTGACGACGAAGCTATTATGTACTTTATTTCCAAGTTATGCACTATTATTACTACCACTACTGATGACACATTTTTAATTGTAGGTGATTTTAATCTTTCAGAGGTGCAATGGGCTAGAACTACTGATAATGTTTTTCTCCATACAATATGTCTAATAAATCTGCCATATTCTTCGATAATATAGCATATTGTGGTTTAATACAATTTAATAATATTCTAAATTGCAAAATCATATTCTTGATTTGATATTTAGCAACAAAGAAGTGGTTATGGACATTAATGAATGCCAAACACCACTTCTGAGTTTAGATAAATATCATCCTCCATTAGAATTCTTAATTAACTTCAGCAACATTTTTATTTAAAACTAAACACGAATGAAATATATCTATTTAAAAAGCTAACTATAACGATCTCAATATTACATTAAATAACATAAATTGGTCATATCTAGAGGAGCTTGACGTGGATAAAGCCCTTAATCACTTTTACTCGGCCATATTTAAAGTTATCACTCAGCATGTCCCTCGTAAGCATCTTAACAATAAGTACCCTCTATGGTATTCCAAACCCACAATTAAGGCAATAACTGAAAAGAAAAATATCATAAGTTATGGAAAAATTTAGTAGTAGGTTAGACTATATTACTTTTAGCGTACTTAGAAAAGAGTGAAACTTCTAATAGAGAAAGATTATAACATTTATGTTGCTGATTTAGAGCGCAATCTATGTGATAATCCCAAAAGTTCTGGACGTTCGTTCGTAACAAACGTTGTAATTCTGGTCTGCCAAGGATTATGAAATTTGGAAATGAAACAGCTTCTGATGGTCAAGCAGTGTGTGAACTATTCTCGCACTATTTTGGTTCCGTGTTTGTTAGCAGTATTAAAGCTTCAGCAATTGACCCTTGATGTCCAATATGTGTTCAACTTGTCCGTTATTTTCTGAATTAGACATTTGCACAGCGCTAGGTAGTCTAGATACGCGAAAAGGCGCTGGTCCAGATGGCATACCGGCCATTTTCTTCAGAAATGCTCTTTCACTTTAGCCCGTCCGATTTGCCTCCTTTACAATAAATCACTTAAATCTGGAATTTTTCCTGACCTTAGGAAAAAAGCACATATCATACCCATATACAAATCTGGTGACAAAAGCGAAGTTAGTAACTACAGGCCTATCTCGATCTTGTCATCTATGGCCAAACTATTTGAGTTGCTGGTTTTTAAAATAATATATAACATGGTAAGCTCTCAAATAATAGCTGAGCAGCACGGATTTGTCAAAAGACGTTCAGTGGAATCGAACTTACTTCTTTATACGCATGATATTGCTCGAGCTATGGATGGCAGAGTACAAATGGATGTAATATATACTGACTTTAGCAAAGCCTTTGACAAAGTTATACATGAAATATTGTTTGGAAAGTTGTTGAAGTTAGGTATAATCGGAGACTTATTAAGGTGGATTATTTCCTATATTTCAAACAGATCGCAGATAGTGAAAATTAGTGCATACCAATCTAAAGAAGTACTGTTGACGTCTGGCGTTCCGCAGGGTAGTCATCTTGGACCTCTCTTCTTTATTATCTACATTAACGATATAAAAGAATGTTTTCGTTATAGTAAGTTCTTAATGTACGCGGATGATCTAAAACTTTACTGTGAAATAGAATCGCTATCGGATTGTTTAAATCTACAAGATGATCTTAATCGCCTTAACGCGTATTGTGTAACCAATAAATTGCAATTGAATTATAATAAGTGTTATCACATTCAATTTACTAGGAACAAGTATAATATACACCATGTGTATACATTGAATAATTATCCAATAAAGACTGTCTCCACTATTAAGGATTTGGGGGGTGTTGTTTGATTGCAAATTAATATTTAATGAACATGTAAATGCTATTTGTATCAAAGCTTTCAGAATGTTAGGATTCATTGTAAGAACCACACGTGCCTTTCACAGTTTTGAAGCAGTAAAGGTTCTTTATTACTCATATGTTCATAGTATCCTTAATTACGCTTCAATTGTGTGGAATCCGCAATATGCTTATTATTGTGATAGAATTGAGTCCATTAAAAAAAAAAGTTTTTCAGACATAAAGTTTAAATATCATCGGACATTTCTGGAGAGTTATTCTCAATTTTGCCAACGTACTGGACTATTACAATTAGAAAATCGTCGTTTTATGGCCGATGCGTGCTTCCTATATAAGTTAATAAATAATTATATTGACTGCCCTAGTGCTCTACAATTAATAAATTTCAATGTGCCCAGGTACCCTACTAGAGTCACACCAACCTTTCGTAAGTTAAAATATAACACTAACACTATGCAAAATTCGCCGGTAGCCCGTATGATTTGCACTTATAACACACGTTATAATAATTTAGACATTTTACACATCTCTTTGTTAGCGTTTCGAAGCTCTATAAAACTAATCGAAACCTATATAGAATAATTTTTAATCTAATATAGTACCAAGCTAAATTGCTATCACACATATTCTTATGTTGCTTGTGTTGCCTATTTATTTATTTATATAATCATATTTATACAAAAACTCTAGTTTAAGTTTACCAAAAAAATTATTTTTTTTTCTTTTTGTTAAATGCGCTTTTATTATTATATAATTTTTTTATTTTTTTTTTTATTTTTTTTTTTGTTAACTTGTAAACTTTAAGTTCACTAAACTTCAGTCAAGTGAGTTATTAAACTTATTAAACTTATGTTTATAGATATTAGTGGATACTTTACTGGGACTTGTCCTGTTTGTATCTCATAGTTTTTTAATAAATAAATAAATAAATAAATAAATAAATCATGACCCTTCAGTGGCCGGACATTTTGGTTTTTTTAAAACATTGGCACACATACAAGGGAATTTTTATTGGCCAAAAATGCGTATTGATGTGTTGAAGTTTTGCAAAAAATGTTTAACGTGTGGTGCACAGAAAGCATCGAATAGAGGACCCCTTGGTTTAATGGGAAAGAAAAAAGAAGTGAAGTTCCCCTTTCAGATTATTGCTATAGACCTCATGGGCCCATTTCCACGGTCCAAGGTTGGACACAAATGGTTATTAGTTATTGGTGATTGGTTCTTAAAATTTACATTAGTGTTTCCGTTACGTAGTGCAAAAGCGCATTTAATAGAACGTGTATTGGAGGAAAAAGTTTTTTTAGTTTATGGTGTCCCCAAATTCATTATTTGTGATAATGGCTCACAATTTAGTAGAAGAAATTTTAAGGCAGTATGTAAAAAATATGATGTTCAAAAAATTTGGTTTAATGCAGTTTACTCTCCCCAATGTAATTTTGTGGAAAGGATAAATCTAACCGTCAGAACAGCTATACGGTCGTATTGTAACGTATTTTTTTTCCTAGTTACATTTAGTTCAATAAAATAAAAATAAAACAGCTATATTTTAAAGCATTTAATTTGGGAATTATCATCCAATAAAAATTAATATATAATATTAGTAATAACACATAGATTTTAGTATATCTATACTTTAAAGTTTGTTGCCAAGCGCTGTCAAGTTGTTATTCGGCACTTTATTCCCAACGTCCGAGAGTGCAAGCCGCTTTTGTAGACGAAATAAAGTCAAAATAGCCCTGTTGAAACACGTGGCTTCTAATAAAGTTAAGAAGAAAAAGTAGAGAATAATAAATTCTTACGGTTTGGAGGTCGAGCCCCACGTTAGGCGCCAGTGTAATGTATATTAATTTTTGTTATTTTATATTTCTTTATCCTCGTGACTATCAGCTCTAAATCAAACCTCCCAATTTTCTAAACCTTAATCTGATATCACGGGGTCGAGAATTTCTTCTTTTTCTTTTAAGCCCAAGGTAATGTCGGATGGTAAATGGCTTGAGACAAAGAAAAACTCTTAAGATATAAACGGCTAGTCGAGTGTTAGCTCTGGGTAGATCATGAGCTTGGGTCATGGGTGAATAATAGACCAAAAATATCTTTGATGAGCGCCACCGTATTTTTTAATACAATAACCAACAAAATTTATCTGTGCTAGTATAAGGGGAATGCGGAAACCTTATCTTAACACCACTAACATAGCCATAAAACTTGAACTTCACTCTTTCGGACACACTTACCAAGACCTCAACCACCAGATGTCAAACAGATGTCTCAGCTTTACCTGTGAACAAACAAAAGCACAACATGGACACCATTTGTGTCCTCAAAAACATTTGCCAAAAATAGAATAATAGAATTTAGGCATCTAAAATATACTAAGGAATTCATTTTCATTACACTCTTTTTACTTAAGGAGGACTTGCACTATTTTCTTTTTATTAAATGTTGAATAATAAAACGCCTTTCAAAAACAAAAGGAATTCTATTTGAATAAATGTCTGATTATATTCAGGTGACTGCAATATTTAAGTTTGTATCATTGTCATATTTTTTCATAATAATTCTAGTGAAATTTAACATTCAAAATTAAGATCTATAAGTAGATCATTTCTATAAGATTTAATTAGATAGACATGTAATTTATTAATTGTTCATAACACATAAGTTTACTTTAATCATAGAAGTACTTCCTTGATTATTACAACAAAAATTGATTATCAAAGAGCAGAGATTGTATAATGCAAATATTCTAATTTAATTGTAATCTACTAAAAACACGCGAATTTCCTACACCAATGAAAGTGCTTTTACATGACCTGAAAGTCTTTAAACATAATGTAAAATTAACCAAGACAGCATATGGCGTCTAGATTAGAAAACAGAATCTATAATATTTTTGTCTGACATAAGTTGTCATTCTGAATTTCTTAAAATACATTGTTTGAATGCGTGTGCAAACAAACTGACAAGCAAGATACTTATACGTTAATGTTACTAACTTCTTAAAAAAAAATACTTTATATTTTCGTTACTCAAATAAATAATGTTGGATAATTCGTAATAATTTACTATAATTTCAAAGCTATGAAAGGTTATAAACACTCACGTGCATCAAAATGTACAGCAGGTGCTACGCCTTGACGACAGCTGTTGAACATTTCCAGCGTAATATCCGTGTGTCATTAATCATCGGTAAGTTTGAAATATCGAGATCCCATGTAGAATGAACGTTTACTTTACTGCACGTTAAACTAAATAGAACGAAACCATAAATCTTTGCTTTAAATTACTGCTACGAAAATTTGTTTTAGTTTATCATCGAAATTGTTGTTGAAGATATGTCCTCAAGATATTGCACTATATGAAAAATATTAGAATAATTTATTGTATTAATATATACTAACTGTCTCAAATGATGTCCAAAGGGGTTCCATATTCTCAGGCCTGTCGGGATCAACTAAACTACTTGAAGCGAGGCTTATCAAACATCGTGCTCACGCAACCGCTGTTAGGCTCGACCTCCAGACCGTAAGAATTTATTATTCTCTACTTTTTCTTCTTAACTTTATTAGAAGCCACGTGTTTCAACAGGGCCATTTTGGTTTGATTTGATTTGTTTTGAGTAGCAATTTTTATGTATATCCGCGTTGCAACGTAGTATGTTGAGTTAAGTTAGATCTAAGCGAGGCTTGTTGTGGTTCATCGCGTAGCGTTATGTTAGTCTAGACGAAACTCAGGAAGGGTTGGTCGCTCAGCGTTATGTCAGTCTATACGAAAATCGTGGTGAGTTTGTCGCTTTAGCAGTTTTGGCATCGTCACTTGAGATTATTTGAAGTCAGTTATGATGTAAGTCGTTTTGCTTATTTAGTTTGTCAGTCTAGGTGAGACTCATAGAAAAGTTTGTCACTCTAGCAATTTTGTTTATAAGTCTAGGTGAAGCTCATGGAGGAGCTTGTCATTCTAGCAAATTTATGCGTTGTGAAGCACTTTAGTTTATATCGACAGTTTGATTATGGGTAGAGTAAGAGTGTACCAGAACAGTTATTAATAGTTATCATGAAGTAAAGTAGAAAATAATTTCGTATTCAAATTTCCCCCCCCTTTTCATTTACCATATCTTCAAATTTAAGTCAAAGAAAATGTTTAGTATCAATAATTCTGCGATAGGTGATGATGAAGATGAAGATGACGATGTTAAAAATGTTTCTGAACCTTAAGTACTTCCAATTATAGTTGATATCAGTCGTAATTCTTTTTGGTCCGTGTTTTAAATTCTTAAGTAGGACAAGATTAAAGTCAGTAAAATTTTTTTTGATTTGCTTAAAGTAATTTTTGGTTTTAGTAGTAATAGAGCTTCATATGTTTGTTGATTTAGATATTGCATGTGTTAAATGATATTTTTGATGACGACAAGGATGTGTTTATGGATTTTGAATGGTGATACGTTTATTAAGGTGTTTGAGAGTGCAAAAAGTGCTTAGAGATGTTGCATGTATATAGTGATGAGTATGTATTCAGTGGAGAAATACGTATTTAGTAATGAAGTATATGTTTGAGAATAAAGAGAGTGTTTAGTAAAGTGTTAAGCATATAGTTATATAGTTAGAGAGGCATAGTGTTAAGCATTAAAGGAATGCTTGAGTTTCGGTTTAGTAGTGTGAGACTAGGCCTGATGTGCTTATTCTTATTGAGAGTGTACATGAGCTAAGATAGTTCATGAAGAGTTTTTTTGTGAGTTGCTGGTGGATGTCTCCCAGTAGGCTCAAATTATAGTTTATTAATGATTTTGGAGTTCTTTGGTGATGAATCACTGAAGTTGTAGAATTTTTGAGAGATATAGTTGAGTCTGTAGCATAGTGGTCTTACAGAAAAAGTTGTGAGGTGCTCACTCAAAGATTAAAGGTATCTTTATCTTGTTGATGGATAGGTGTTGTTAATACTTTGTCTGCTTCTCGAGTATTAGAGATTTGATTCGTAAATGGACTTTGTAACTAACAGTTTTTGGTACCTATTAAATTCATCAATTAGTTTAAATATAATCAGCATTTAGAAAGTTATGTACATAAATCTTTAGGACAGATATAATAAAGTAGAGAAGAGTATTCGTTGTACAGATTTTTGTTTAGTAGTAATTTTGTCATGCTATAGATTTTGTTTATTACAGTTCTGATTTATAGTAAAATATTTTTTTTGCTTTTGGTAAAATTTTTGACTTTGATATGGTTGTTGCGTTTGTAACTATAGATAACATGCATCTACTGAGTGTTAGATTCCCTTAAATATTCTTAACTGATTGAAGTAAATACCGATTATGACTTCCCAAATTTGTCCCTTTATAGGCGTGTAGTACGCGTAGTTACTGATCACTCGTTCCCATGCATTAATATTCCCCCCATATCAATTAGTGAATGATTCTTATTTTTTTGGTTAAACTCATCGTTAGTTATAGTTAAAGATTGTGATGTTTTGTTGTGAGTTGTTAGACGTTTATACGGTTAATATGAGTAATTTTGATGCTTCAGTCGTAAAAATTTTTTGTTAGAAAAAATTCTTCTATACCTCGAATTTTTTCTCTTGGGAAGAGGCTGTGTAACGTATTTTTTTTCCTAGTTACATTCAGTTCAATAAAATAAAAATAAAACAGCTATATTTTAAAGCATTTAATTTGGGAATTATCATCCAATAAAAATTAATATATAATATTAGTAATAACACATAGATTCTAGTATATCTATACTTTAAAGTTTGTTGCCAAGCGCTGTCAAGTTGTTAGTCGGCACTTTATTCCCAACGTCCGAGAGTGCAAGCCGCTTTTGTAGACGAAATAAAGTCAAAATGGCCCTGTTGAAACACGTGGCTTCTAATACAGTTAAGAAGAAAAAGTAGAGAATAATAAATTCTTACGGTCTGGAGGTCGAGCCTAACAGCGGTTGCGTGAGCACGATGTTTGATAAGCCTCGCTTCAAGTAGTTTAGTTGATCCCGACAGGCCTGAGAATATGGAACCCCTTTGGACATCATTTGAGACAGTTAGTATATATTAATACAATAAATTATTCTAATATTTTTCATATAGTGCAATATCTTGAGGACATATCTTCAACAACAATTTCGATGATAAACTAAAACAAATTTTCGTAGCAGTAATTTAAAGCAAAGATTTATGGTTTCGTTCTATTTAGTTTAACATGCAGTAAAGTAAACGTTCATTCTACATGGGATCTCGATATTTCAAACTTACCGATGACTAATGACACACGGATATTACGCTGGAAATGTTCGACAGCTGTCGTCAAGGCGTAGCACCTGCTGTACATTTTGATGCACGTGAGTGTTTATAACCTTTCATAGCTTTGAAATTATAGTAAATTATTACCAATTATCCAACATTATTTATTTGAGTAACGAAAATATAAAGTATTTTTTTTTAAGAAGTTAGTAACATTAACGTATAAGTATCTTGCTTGTCAGTTTGTTTGCACACGCATTCAAACAATGTATTTTAAGAAATTCAGAATGACAACTTATGTCAGACAAAAATATTATAGATTCTGTTTTCTAATCTAGACGCCATATGCTGTCTTGGTTAATTTTACATTATGTTTAAAGACTTTCAGGTCATGTAAAAGCACTTTCATTGGTGTAGGAAATTCGCGTGTTTTTAGTAGATTACAATTAAATTAGAATATTTGCATTATACAATCTCTGCTCTTTGATAATCAATTTTTGTTGTAATAATCAAGGAAGTACTTCTATGATTAAAGTAAACTTATGTGTTATGAACAATTAATAAATTACATGTCTATCTAATTAAATCTTATAGAAATGATCTACTTATAGATCTTAATTTTGAATGTTAAATTTCACTAGAATTATTATGAAAAAATATGAAAATGATACAAACTTAAATATTGCAGTCACCTGAATATAATCAGACATTTATTCAAATAGAATTCCTTTTGTTTTTGAAAGGCGTTTTATTATTCAACATTTAATAAAAAAGAAAATAGTGCAAGTCCTCCTTAAGTAAAAAGAGTGTGTAATGAAAATGAATTCCTTAGTATATTTTAGATGCCTAAATTCTATTATTCTATTTTTGGCAAATGTTTTGAGGACACAAATGGTGTCCATGTTGTGCTTTGTTTGTTCACAGGTAAAGCTGAGACATCTGTTTGACATCTGGTGGTTGAGGTCTTGGTAAGTGTGTCCGAAAGAGTGAAGTTCAAGTTTTATGGCTATGTTAGTGGTGTTAAGATAAGGTTTCCGCATTCCCCTTATACTAGCACAGATAAATTTTGTTGGTTATTGTATTAAAAAATACGGTGGCGCTCATCAAAGATATTTTTGGTCTATTATTCACCCATGACCCAAGCTCATGATCTACCCAGAGCTAACACTCGACTAGCCGTTTATATCTTAAGAGTTTTTCTTTGTCTCAAGCCATTTACCATCCGACATTACCTTGGGCTTAAAAGAAAAAGAAAAAATTCTCGACCCCGTAATATCAGATTAAGGTTTAGAAAATTGGGAGGTTTGATTTAGAGCTGATAGTCACGAGGATAAAGAA
Organism: Platerodrilus igneus; assembly: GCA_036346225.1. Classification (NCBI taxonomy): domain Eukaryota; kingdom Metazoa; phylum Arthropoda; class Insecta; order Coleoptera; family Lycidae; genus Platerodrilus; species Platerodrilus igneus. The sequence continues at coordinate 206,013 of JARFIW010001735.1, read as the reverse complement.
ATATAAAATAACAAAAATTAATATACTGAACATTTTTTCCTAACTAGGCTCAACTAGCCTCACACGTGGTTGCCAGTGAAACATTTTTCTTTAAACTGCTAAAACACCAGCCCCACATTGGGTGTCAGTGTCACCGTATTTTTTTTTCTCTTCTCCTACTTTATAATTACCACGCTCCAAGTTAGGTGTCTGCAAAACAAAGTCTTCCGACGTAACTAGGGGTCTATTCCTTGGGTAGAGCTATGAGCAATGGGGGGGTAAGTCGAAATCTGTGGGGGTCACACTCAAACTAAAACAAACAGGCGCCACCAAGTCCAGATTGATTCATGTTAATGGCATGGCAAATTTCTAAGGGCGGACGTGGAGACCCAAAGAAAAAAAGATCGCCTTCGCTGATAAAAACCTGTCTTAACAGAATAAGACGCTGTTCCTGTAAGGAAGAATAATAATTAAGTCACATAGAAAATGGGAACACTGTTTGTGTCCCTCAAATATGCCTAAAATGCAAAAGGATATTTTCTACATAAGGGTAGCATCAAAATTTAATTCTTATTGCTTTTTGGTTGTCAGGTCTGATCAAACTAGATCAGAATAAAAAGACTTTAAGCGTGGATTATTAATTTACTAGAAAGAATTTTTTGTTTCTGTAAATAAAATTCAATGCAATAAAATTAAATGAATACTTGAATTACTTGAAAAATTAACGTAAGGTTTATCAACTTGATTCTTACTCAAATATATTACAACACAATGTGACTGGTTACACTAATGTTTTCTAACCCATTCAGATCTGTTTAGGTCAGTTACAAATTAATATACAAAAATTTCTCGTTAAGTCAAAAGTACTAAAATCGATTTGAAGTCGAAATGTTCACGAAGATATCCTCTTCTTTTTTATCAAAGGTGGTAGTAATGTAATACTAAACATCTGCTTGCAAAGGTGCAATTGTTGACAGCATATTTCAAACAAACAAGTGATGTAGCCGCAGCTGTTATTTTATGCTGAAGCCACGTGTCGTCACATATCTACTAAACTAAGTGAAATTTAAATTTGATACTGGAGAAAACCAGCTCAACAACAAATAAACTGAATAACAAATTCGTACTTCTATGTAACAAAACAAAATAACGTGCTTTCAGAATGAAGCACAGAAGAATTCCTTAAAGCTACTACGAACCAAACCCCGGGCTGCTTTCCTTGGCTAGATTGGGAACTGCATCGCCGTGCGGAATCTGCAGCTAATTATTCCTGCTTTCCATCCTCTAAATACAGGTGTTGGAGTGAAGTGGGTTTCTTAACATTGATTCAAATTCGTCTAATCTTAGTTGTAACTTTAAGTTTGCGTTCCTAAGCCTTGCGTGTAGCTAATTTTATTTACGTAGTTTTATAAGTTTTCGTTGCGTAGTTTGTAAGTCTTCGTTGCGCTAAACAAATTTTCAAATTAGATACTATGATAATGAGTATACATTACCAACCGTTACTCAGAAAGTGTGTCTCACAATTAATACGACCCGCAGGTCACTCGCCATTGTCTTCCTAAACATGTTGTTGCTGCTTTTACCTAACGACGAGTGCCTCTCCCGCGTTCTTGCATGGTGGGAGGGTCCCGAGGGGGGTTGTCAATCCTCTCAACGCGCGCGCAAGTGGCTGTGGAATACACCGACATCCAAAACAAATAGACTAACGAATCTAGATACTGTTTTAATGTAAAAATTTGATTGTTACCCATATTACTACTTTAGTTAATAAAGGTGTTTTAATATCCGTTGTACCTTTAATGAAGAGAATTATTAATTCGAAAATAAAATTGTTACACAGTTTCTAGATAAATATTTTTATTTGTTTTCAATTTTTTTATAAGTGTATTGTATTTATAACTTAGTTTACTATTCACAGTTTTCTGTTGAACTATTTATGTATTCAGTCTTACAAACTTTGCTTAGGTGCTGAATCTCTGTCTAATATGCTAGGTTATCATAAATAAAGGATATATTTTAAATCATTACAACTTTTTAATAAATTAAGTTAGTAACATAAAATAAACGAAATCTAGTTGCTTAATGAGTGGGATTTTACCGTATCTATGAGAAACAAAAGCGTTGTCATAACAATTGTTGACACTAGTGTCAAAACGAAATTATTCAATTTGAAGTTTTATTTTGAAATTAAAACTCAAGTAAACGTTGAGTTCAAACGACTCAACTATAATAACATGGATTTACAAACAAGAATTGGTTTAGTTCAGTGCTATTATGAATCCGGCAGAAATTACACCGCTGGATTACGAAGATTTCGCACGAGAATGGGTTTGAGAGCGGGACCCTGTCAAATGAAAGCGTACCGCAATTTGATACATAAATTTGAAAGAACAGGGTCTGTAACTGACTTACCAAAATCAGGAAGACCAATAATTAGTGATGTCCAAGTTGCAGAGGTTCTTCATGAAAATCAAGACATAGCCAGAAGCAATTCACTCGCAATCAGCAGTGCAAATGCGATATCCAAGCGAATGCAAATGCCGTATACCACGGTTTGGAAAATTTTACGCAAAATTCTAAACATGTATCCATATAAACTGAAAATGCTGTTTGAATTAAAGGACGCAGATTTGGCTACTAGGTACGATTTTTCTTTGCGAGTAATGGCTCAGATGGAAATTGAACCCGAATGGTTATCCCGTATTTTATGGACAGATGAGGCACATTTTACTCTGAATGGTGGAGTCAATACTCAAAACTGTAGAATCTGGTCTGCAGAAAATCCGCAACAAATCGTTCAAAAGGTCTTCATGACAAGAAAGTCACCGTTTGGTGCGGTTTTACAGCTGATTTTATTATTGGTCCGTATTTCTACGAGGAAATGCAGAATGGACAAGCCGTATCTGTAACTGTAAATGGTGAACGATACTTGCAAATGTTACAAAATTATGTTATTCCACAGCTGCAAAACGAGCACTACGGAATTGAAAACATCATTTTATGCAGGATGGAGCACCCCCGCACATTTTTCGACCAGTCAAAGAATTGTTAACCAACGTTTTTCAAGATCGCGTGTTAAGCAGACATTTCGTAAATTCATGGCCACCAAGATCACCTGATCTAAACCCAGCGGATTACTGGCTGTGGGGTTATTTAAAAAGTTTAGTGTTTAGAAGACGACCAACTACGCTACAAGAATTAAAAGACAGTATTACGGAGCAAATTGGTTCAATTCAACCAGAAATGTTACGAAATGCTGTGTACAATTTGGAGGTAAGGATGGTGATCTTACAACAACAAAATGGAGGTCATATTGAGCAATTGCCGTAACCTGTTTTGGGCATACTAAATCCCATTTCATAAGCAATTAGATTTCATTTATTTCTTGTTATTAACTTAATTTGTTAAAAAGTTATCATAATTTAAAATATATCCCTTACTTTATGATAACCTTATATCTCTGTACTAACAAAACTATTTAATACAATACAAAAAAATTTTCAAGACTTCTAAATTAGCTATTATAGATATTGACTAACGCATGTCTATAATAGATTTAATTAATTAACAAACGGAATTTCTTTATATTCCAATTATTTGTGTTTAATTATTTATTTAATTAAACTTAATATAATGATTGCATCTGTATTATATTTATGATACATTAAGGTTATTTATTGATTTGTTATTTTGTACTGTTGCTAAGTGTGATGTATAATAAAGAATATTTATATCAATAAATCATTACTAATTTTTTTGTTTGGTTCCATGAAAGAAAATTATCTAAAAACTTATTTTCAAAATTCAACAATGTGTATGAAACAGGTTGAATTAAAATTCATTTATTTACCATATATGCTTAAATGAGTTTTAATTCAACCTGTTTCATACATGTTGTTGAGTTTTGAAAATAAGTTTTTAGGTAAATCTTGGTGTCAGTATTTTGAATTTCCTGCTATTAGCTGTTGTTTTGATCGGTTATCACTAGGCGCACCACCGGTTTTAGCCGCCATTGTTGTCCCCACTTTTTTACATTGGATTGGTGACTCTCTTACTGTATGTTCTCTATGGGTCCGACGTAGTCTACACCGACGTTATAAAACACAGGTGTATTAGTTTCTAGTCTCTTAGCAGGTAGGTTGCACATCAAGGCGTTAGAACTAATAGGTTTTGCCGGAAAGTAACTAATGCAATTACAAGTTTGTTTAGCAGTGTTTAGGCTAGCGATGGGTCAAAAGTTGTTGATATCGCAATGCATCAAGCTTAGTTAATGAGTGTTTTTTAGGCAGTACAATTGGACATTTTTATGATAGGCATAGGTGGAATAATTTAATTTACCACCTACTCTCAGAATATTATCTTCATCAAAAAAAGGCTTTAATTGTAAAATAATGGAATCGGCCTTAAAGGGTTGTTTAGTTGTTTAATAAGCAACCCAAAAGACTCGTTTTGACAAATCTTTGTCACACTATTTCAAGCATTGTTAAGTTCAGAAATAGTTAAGTGTTCAGAAACTCGGTTTTTGCCAAGTCTGCAATTTTTTGTAAAACGTTGCATCCACGCTATTACACGTTTCAGTTTAGTTAGAGTGGAGAAAACATTGAATATGTCAGTACTTAAGAAATTCAAGAAGCTAAGGCTATTACTAGCAGCTAACTTTATTTCAGAGTATGTTGATACTTCGACATTAATTGTTAGTGCAGGCCAATTATCAAAAAGTTGCGCCAACAAATGCGGGCCGTTCCAACACAAAGGGCAATTAATAAGCTTGTCAACAGTAAGTCCTCGCGAAACTAAATCGGCAGAGTTTAATTTCCAAGCTATATGAAACCAAGTCTCATGCTTAGTTATTCTTGAATTAGTGCTATGTGGTTGGTAACAAATGTTTTGAATTTATTCGGTACAGAATATCATCATCGTATTAACTGGAATCATTAATGCCAATTTGAGGCTGCGCCACCTCCCAATGCTGTAAAACACGGCGGGGGTCATAATGCTCGAAACGCAAACAAGTCTACAACATTATCACAAACCTACCGACTTAATAGCTTGATGCCGGCGGTTGGAAAAATAGCAGAAGCGGTTTTCATAACAAGCTTTCAGGCAGCGACCAAGGAGCACCGTGTACCATAAGACGAAGGGTTCGGGTTTTGTAAAGAGCATTTGACAATTCGTCGATAGGCGCAGTATTCCTGGATATGTTGAAGGCTTTCCATAAGGTATGGCATTCTGCCCTACTCCGCAAGATGCTGTAGTGGAGGTTACCACGCGCTCTCGTATACTTGACGAAATTATATCTTCACGATAGATAGTTCCGCATCAAACTGTACGGAGTGCAGTCGTCAAAACGGAGAATCAGGCTGGGGTTTCCCTAGGCACTCTCCTCTCGCCGGCACTGTTGGCCATATTCGTGAGCTATCTAATCTACCGAAAACGGCCGACGCGAGGATAGCACTATACGCCGACGATGCAGCCATACCAGCCAGATCTTGTGCTCTACACGTCATGACGCAGATACTGCAAACGGCGATGTATGCTTTCGAGGAATAGGTCAAACCCAGCGAATCGAGTTCGATTCAGAGAAGAACATGGTTGTTTTATTTTCGAAGCGATGCCACCAACCTGGAGACGACGTCAGAGCGTTTCACAAACCTGACGTCCAGACGTCAAGTGGTTCTTGATTTAAAGTTCACTTGTAGAACTCACATTGAGTATACGGCAAACATGAAAAAAAGAGTTATGGCACATCTACATCCCCTGATCAATCACCGAAGTAAGCGTTACGGTTCAAACAAGTTGAGGCTCTACAAGGCATTTGCATACGCATCAGCTGTATTTTATATTAGGATAAGGGAGGCAAAAACATTTTGTCCACAGCGGTACAGTACATTAATCCGGCCATAGTGATACTGCTTTCAATTTGTGTTGCACAAGCGAATTATGAAACATCCTAATTTCGATATTTTCTATTACAGTGAACTGAAAAATAACCGTTTAAACGTATAAATCAGGAGCCGTAATTAAATAAACAAACAGGATACATTTTTCTTTTGCGTTGCCTACAAATTTAATATTAATATTCATCTTACAGGCTTGTTTTCCAAACAATATCTTTAAATTCCCTCACTGCTTACCAAATATTCTGTGCATTACGGCAGCATATGAATAACCAGCTCTAACTATCTAAAAATTCAAAAAGCATTACAACTCGTGCCTTTTAGCAGTTATAATAGTTACCGCTACCATCGTTCTTGTTGACATTTCACATAGAGGTCCTACCTGTAAAATAAGAGGGCGCTGCGCTCGCATCATCAGGATGAGTAGCGTTCGTTTATTATTTTCGCTATAGTTATACCATTGGCTGTTAAATGCTGCTGTCGAAATTTTCATGCTCTATAAATAAACACATTTTCATGACTTATTACTTTTCAAACGTTTAAGAATTAATAAGGTGTAGTCTGCATGAGGACAGTTAGCAGCAGGTGGTTTTAAATCTGATAATGCATCAATTGTAACAATAATCGAAGATCAATGAATAAACTCGCATGTAGATACTCATCTGCTTTACAAGCGATTCTCGTAAAAAGTGGAACATTTACGATAATGACTAAACTTCGACATGGTATAACAAACACATGACACTAAATTGCACTATAAGCTCGCCAATAGGAACAAGAACATTTTGCATCGGTTCTGCGTAAAGCAACTATTTTAGATGACAAATCGCACTCTGAGTTTAGGATAAGGTTAGGTGGTTTTATTCACAATCAAAAGAACAAACCAAAATTAATGAACTCTTCCTATTTAACTTATTATTCTCACAATAATACGTTTTAATTGAAGTGTCGATTGACCAATATAATTGTTCAGTAGCATGCTGTAAAACGTTTATTTTCAGCATAAATTAATTACCCTATTTCTCCCTTGTTAATTCATTACTCGTTCGAATGAAATCCGTTTCAATTCTTAAATTCTTCAACAACACCCTATATAGTGTACCTGTTCAGTATAAGCCCGCTTAATATAATTTTAACTCAAATTCACTCTGCTTTAGGTATCCGTTAATTTGTTAAGCCTCCCAATACCGTATAAATGCTTTCTCTGGTGTTTCCCATTTAAAGACTTGTCCAAATATTAGATCCTACTATTGTCCGATAAAAGCGCGTTTTGCAATTTTAATCGTGCTTTTGATAACGCGAGGATTTGCAGTTCGAATTCGTGTTATTTGAACCAATTTTGAATTTGGTTCTTCAGCTTGTGTGTTGGAATATTTTATACAGTGATGCACGTTTCGTTGTTCGAGACCAACTGCTTTTGTCCATAGACCGCTGCTGCAGTTATGGTGGCAGGGTAAATAGATCTTGACGACCATGGCGTTGCTGTGCTGACTCACCCTCGACGACTTGCAAGCTAAGTATCCAGACATATACAGGTATACAACTTGTTTTTTTTGCTGTATATTAACGCTCGGTTAAGACACAGTTGACTGTAATTTTTAAACATGAACAAACAAAAGTAAAACAATGAACGTACCCAAGATCTGCAGCTCACTTTAAATAGGTGTTTAAAGGGTGAGATTTAGGATGGTCATTGAAGGAAGGCAAGGATCACCAATTTAGAAATTTCACCGTTTTCGAACCCACTCTCTAAGACGGGTGCAAGGGGTTATTTTGACGTACACACCGTATTGCCACAATTCACTAGAGAACCGAATCACACAGATGTTTGTTACTATCTGTCTTAATTTTGTTATTGTCAGAATTGGCATATGTTTCAATTTATCTATAAATTAAAAATAACTTGAATTGAATGCTATTCTGGCAATAATTTATCGGATTAATAAACTGTAATTTAAAAATAAAAGGAATTTGTTGCCGGCGTTAGCAGTGTATATTAACGGCACATTCCGTATCAGCGTTTGGTGTAGTTACGTGACAAGAAACGTGACATTGTAGAACTATTGTTTGTTGCTGCTAGTCGATATTATCGCTCTACAGGTGTGATATACCATTGTTAAAAATGTTTGACAGAAACACGTTAATTTATTCCTACTGATTAGTTTATTTTACAAAAGTATTAGGTGCAATTTTAAAAACGCCTGACAAAAGCTCTCACATGTTTAATTACTACTGATTAACAAATAATTTTGCCTGGCATGGAGCAAGTAATTCGAGCATAGGAGAACGAAATCAATATATAAATTGTTGGTTATTTTGCAAAAAAACAAGCCCGTGACCGGTTTCACTGTTCTTGCAGATTATCAGACGGACGCATATCTTTTTGCAAAACAACCAACAAAGAGTTCTAAATTAAAGTGTATCTATAGTGGAAGTATTTCTCATTCGCCCTCTATACTCGAAAATAAGCAACTAACTGTCGAAAACTGTTTCCAGTCTCCGACGTGCTAGTGTAGATGGCATTGCCAGACAAAATTTAAATAGCTAGTCAAAAGACAAGATGAAAATTAAATAAACAAATGACCTGTTACCTACTTAGCACTGGCGGACCTTCTAAGAAGGTACTACACCCAGTGCTAATCGAGGAAGTTGGTCGACGAAAACCAATCCGTTTCCAATTAAACATTAACGAATAATTTTTGCACTGGCTGTAGTACCTTCTTAGAAGGTCCGCCAGTGCTAGGTAGGTAATAAGTTTGTTTATTTAATTTTCATTTTGTCTTTTAACTAGTTATTTAAATTTTGTCTGGCAATGCCATCTACACTATCACGTCGGAGACTGGAAACAGTCTTCGATAGTTAGTTGCTTATTCTCGAGTATAGAGAGCGCATGAGAAATACTTGCACTATAGATACACTTTAATTGGTGTTTTAATTTAGAACTCTTTGTTGGTTGTTTTGCAAAAAGATATGCGGCCGTCTGATAATCTGCAAGAACAGTGAAACCGGTCACGGGCTTGTCTTTTTGCAAAATAACCAACAATTTATATATTGATTTCGTTCTCCTATGCTCGAATTACTTGCTCCATGCCAGGCAAAATTATTCGTTAATGTTTAATTGGAAACGGATTGGTTTCCGTACATACGCTTAATATAGGAAAGCGAGTAGCGTTCACATACAAGGTCCAAAACAACTACATCATACCTTCAGAAGCTATTGCCAGGATAGATTTGTAACATTGTCTGCTACTAAAACTATCACAAAATCAATCACCAAAGGATGCCCACAGGGGTCAGTCTGCGGTCCCATATTTTGGGACATTGCGACTGAGGAGCTTTTGGAGCAGTTGGAAACCGCAAATGAGGTGAGGTCCGTAGTAGCTTATGCGGACGACATCTTGTTGGTGGTGGAAGGAGGTTCCAGAAATGAACTACAGCACAATGCAAACACCGCATTGAACAAAGCCCTAGAATGGTGCAACGCAAATAAGATGACGATAGCACATGACAAAACAACTTATATGATAGTTAAAGGTTCTCTAGAAAGAGACCCTATCATTAAACTGAACAGAGGCAGAATACGAAGAACACGGGAAGCCAAATACCTAGGGCTAACCCTTGATGAAAAACTGAACTATGAAAACACATTGCCACAGTGACTGCAGGTGCCAGTAAAGCTATGCAATGCATAGCAACTCTTGCACAACGTACGTACAATATTCCCCTAAACTGTGTAAGATTATACTTATCCAGCGTACTTGCAGCAATAATAAGCCATGCAGCGAGCGCCTGGGCAACCAGATTACATCTAGTAAAACCCAAACAAAAAGTCAACAGTATCCAAAGGGGTACTAATAAGACTTACTGGAGCATACCGGACCGTATCACGACGCCCTCTATGTGATATTAGGAGTCCTCCTCTTGATCTGTATATCAGGAAGAAGCGGCGACATACTGGTTAAAAACAACGAACCAGAAAAAGTCCGGGAAATCCTAAAAGTAACATCAGAAATTCGGATAAAAAAGGAAATTCAGGACACAATACTAACCGAGTGGCAAGATAGATGGAACCAGAGCACAAATGGGCGGAGGGTATACGCACTAGTCCCAAACATCCGAGACAGACTAAACTGTCACCACTTGGTCCCCTCACAAGGGCTCTATTCATTTTCTCACGGGCATGGCCCTTATCCAACCTACAGGAACCGCTTCGACTTCCAAGACAACAACAACTGCACATGTGGTGAGATGGGGACACCGGAACATCTGGTGTTCCACTGCACCGAACTGCAACAGGACCTAGGAATGGACAGGACAATCCTACGGGACATACCCTCTCGGACATGCTCTGGAACGAAAACATATTTCCTTATTTAAACAGAATCACTCACCAAACTACTACTATACTACACCAAAGGTACACAAACGGACTCTGACAGGACACACACAAACACCATACAAACCCCACACATCACAAATACCACAAACACAGATCACACGAAACACAGAAGTTTGACGTAACGCATCGAACGTTCAATACATAAGCACAATCCACCCAACACACATGGGAACCGACAACAAACAAGTGGCATTCTCCCAAGGACATACCAGGAACCACGTGTCTCCTGAAGATCTACCAGAAGGCTCGTGAATCCTGACGACCGGGAGTGATACCAGTGAAAACGAAGTGAAAATAGTGAAAACGGCAAAAGTACGGCAAACGTACCTCAAACACAAGTTTCCCCCAGAACACTTATTAGCATTAGAATACTAACACTAGTAGGATAAGGACTCAATACTAACCATCTAACCATCTAAAATAAAAAATACAACTAACTAAAATAAACAAGAGACAATACTAACCAAATTTGTAATTGCTTTAAGAAATCTAACCCTAGCTTCAGTAACGTAATGTTTATATTTCCAATGTTGTAGCGCAACTAAAAATTACTACAGAGGAAATATTCTGACAACATAATTACAACACATCAGCACGACAAAATACACACAAGCACACACACACACACAACAGAGACTGTACGTAGCCTCCCTGGTTTTCGGCTGCCGATAGCCAGGACACGTACAGGAACGCGTACTTCTCGGTTTCTGATTTCCGGCTACCGGCGGTTGGAAACCGGGAGAAGAAAACAGTCCCAAGGACCTCACCACAGACATAAGCACACGCACACACAAACATGAAAACAATAAACACACACACCGATATAGCACACTGGCACGACAAAACACACACATACACACACCAAAACACACACAAACACGCACGTACACGTACCTGCACGCACACGCATACGACACAGATATATACGCACACGTGCACACATACACACCAGGGACTGTACGTGGTTCCCCTGGTTTCCGACTGCCGACGGCCAGGACACGTACAGGAATGCGAATTTCTCGGTTTCTGATTTCCGGCTGCCGGCGGTCGGAAGCTGGGAAGGACAGCAGTCCCAAGGACAACATCACAGACAGAAACACACTGTAACGTATTTTTTTTCTAGTTACACCTAGCCTAATAAATTAATAATAAAACAAATAAATTTTAAAGTATTTAATTCGTAAATATTCAGCCAATAAAAATTAAAGTATAATGTTCATAATAACACATGGATTCTAGAAGATATATATTCTAAAGCTTGTTACCAAGCGCTGTCAAGTTGATAACCGGCACTTTGGTCTCCAACGTCCTAGAGTGAAGCCGCTTTTTGTAGACGAGAGATAAAGTCAAGATGATGACCCGTCAGAAACACGAGGCATCTAATCGAGTGAAGAAGAAAACTTGAGCTGAGAAAATGGATTGATAATATACATCATTTTAATACAGTTGGTATAGAATAATAAAATATATTAGACTAACACTTACTCACTTTAGTGCAATATCATATGGACAGGTTTACAGCAACGGTTTTCAATGTAAATTATAATAATTTTCCGTCACAGTAATTAATGGTAAACAGCTATGGTTTCGTCCTTTTATCTAACTACGCAGTATGGAAATGGTTGATGTTACAAAGAACCTTGACACTTCAATCTAACTGATGACTAATACGATGAAATAAATACAACAGCTTAGGTCGTGATTTTCCACCTGCAGTTCTTTTGTCTACACGTGAGTGTTTGAAGCTATAGTAAATTATTATGAAATTTTCTACGTTAATTATTAGAGTAACAGAAAATATAAAGTACTTTCTTAAAGTTTGTAAAACAACGTATAAATATCTAGGTTGTCAGTCACTAGTACAAGCACACCATGTGTTGAGATATTCAGAATCTAAACGCCAGACGCAGTCTTGGTTTAATTTTATATTTTGTTTAATTGAAAAACATGCACGTCATGTAAAAGTCTTTTATTGATACTGAAATTCACGTATATTCTTTTAGTAGATTACCGTTAAAATTGAGTAGTTACATTTTAAGGTCGTTATTGTCCTGACGATCGAATTTTTTTGTGAATGGTCAAGGAAGCGCTTCTATGATTATAGTAAAATAAAATCCTGTGTTAGGAACTAATAAATTATGACATATTTGCTTAAACTAAATTTTATAGAAACGATTAATTTATACGTATTTATTCTGAAGGTTAAATAATACAAAATTCTTTTTTATAAAAATTAATGACAAAATAGTAAACATATGTATTGCAGTCGCATGTATATAGTCAGATTTCCATATGAATAGAATTCCTTTTGTTTTCATAAAGTCGTTTTTATTATTCAATATTTAAAATATGAAAAGTAAACTAGAGCAAATCCTCCTTAAGAAAAACAGATAGAGAGAAGAAAATAAATGCCTTTAGTATTTCATAGATGTTTAAATTCTCTTATTATATTTTGGGCATATGCTTTTAAGGACACAAATGGTGTCCATGTGGTGTTTTTGTTTGTTCACAGGTACAGCTGAGACAACTGTTTAACAACTGGTGGTTGATGTTTTGGTAAGTGTGTGATAAAGAGTGAAATTCAAGTTTTATGGCTAAGATAGTGGTGTTAACATAAGGTTTCCGCATTTCCCTTATACAAACACAGTTAAATTTTGTTGGCACTTGTATTAAAAAATACGGTGGCGCCTATTAAAACTATTTTTGGTCAGTTATCCACCCATGACCCATGCTCATGATCTACCCAGAGCTAACACTCTACTAGCCGTTTAACCCTTAAGAGTTTTCTTTGTCTATAGCCGTTTTCCATCCGACATTACCCTGGGCTTGGAGTTTAAAGAAGAAATACTCGACCTAGTGATATCAGATTAAAATAGAGAGCTTTAGTATATAGCTGATAGTCACCAGGATAAATTTACAAAAATTTTATTTTAATTACAACACATACGCACCCTCACGCGCGCACAGACCCAAACACACACACACACGCACACATACACACCAGGGACTGTACGTGGTCCCCCTGGTTTCCGGCTGCCGACGGCCAGGACACGTACAGGAATGCGAACTTCTCGGTTTCTGATTTCCGGCTGCCGACGGTCGGAAGCTGGGAAGGAAAGCAGTCCCAAGGACATTACCACAGACAGAAACACACAAACACACACACACTCGCGCACCCACACGCGCGCACAGACACAAACACACACACACACACGAGTATTTCCAAACGCAAATAGTATAAAACTAACTAATATAATTTAAGGTAGCAAATAATTCTGTTAGATTTCTTAGGAGTAACAGGTTTGCTGTAATTTTTAGGTAGCAGACTAAATGTAATGTTAGAATGAATAAATAAAAAATAAAAAAAAAAAATAAATACAAGGTATGCTCAGTTTCTGAATTCTTCAGCAGTAAAACTCGTTATTCCTAGTTCCTAATACAAGCAACACTTAATACTGGAATTTAAAAAATCCCTTGCCCGTAATTATCATTTTGAAGTGATACCGAATAAATTTACCGGTGAACCTTTCTATAAGGTAATATTATAAGCGTATTTGATGTTGCTCTATTAAAGCAATTATCGTTTCCACTTTCAGTATATATTCCTGCATAGTGTGCCTACGGCATCTCTTTGTAATTTGTGCGGTAATTTATTCCACTAAGGTCCCGGGTTCGAATCCCGACACGGTCCGCTCTAAAAATGTTAGGCAAGCATTTTTCGCAAAAATACACCCTCGCTCGGATGAGAGGTAAAATGGAGGTCCCGTGTGTGAGTGTTGTCACGCACGTTAAAGATCCCTACCTTGCTTGAAACAGCAAGGGTTCGGCAAAATTCAAAAAATTTCCAGGTAAAAAAGACTCGCTTCCTGCCAATGTAGTACCTTCGGGTGGAGCATTGGAAAATCAAATGTAGGGTAATTTATTCCAAACGGCTCTGTGGCGTAGTCGGTATGCATGTGATTGCTATGCTTAAGGTTCTGGCTTCGAATTCCGACAGGGTACGCTTGAAAAATGTTAGGCGAGCATTTTTCACAAAAATGCGCGCTCGATCGGATGAGAGGTAAAATGTATGTCCCGTGTGTGTGTGTGTGTGTGTGTGTGTGTGTGTGTGTGTGGTGCGTGCGTGCGTGTGTGTGTGTGTGTGTGTATGTGTGTGTATATGTGTGTATATGTGTGTGTGTGTGCGTGTGCGTGTGCGTGTGCGTGTGCGTGTGCGTGTGCGTGTGTGTGTGTGTGTATGCGTAAAAGAAAAACTCGCATCCCGATCAGTGTAGTACTTTCGGGTGGAGTATTTGTAAATCAAAGGTAGGAGGGATACTAAATTTCAACTTCTCTTCATCTGCATCCCAAAAAACTCATTTTGAAAATATACGTGCAACCTCTCTGCATTCGGCGTGAACCCTGGTATACAAATCAGTAATGAGGTCTGCGGTAGCGACAAAATTCGACTACACACGACAGTGCCGCTGCGTTCCGAATGTAATCCGTATAAAATCGTACAAACCGGCAGTGTCGCCTGCGGTTTTACGTTGCAGATTGCAGTCTGTAGTCTGTGGTCTGCAGTCAGCGGACTACACTCTGTAGCCTTGTCCGGAACTGTACCTTAAAATAGCCAACAATTTTTCTGATCCTTAACAATGTCGCTTTTTAATTATATAATAAACAACTTATGCACTCCCAGTAAAATTCATTGAAATTCACATACATTAACTAATGAAATGCAAGTGCTGATCTAAGACTGATTTAAATTTGCGGTTATCTATAACTGTTTATTGAATTCCTTACCTCTAGTAGTATTTCATTTGCGTACCAGTAGAACAGAAATATTGCTGTTAGCATCGAGAATATGTATAGTACTGAATTTATCGTTAAAATGTTGATACCACCCTAAAAGAAAAATATTATTAACACATTAATAATTTTTCGAAAGTTGTAGAACCATCGAAGATCTGATAATAACCATAAATCTTAGTGTAAAGCTAAACCTTCGAAGTATATAAGTAGATATTTTATGTCATTTCTGATAGTCTTCATGGCCAAAACACTACCTGGAGGTGGAATGTGTTTATTATTGTTTTATATTTAATTAACGACCTGCTAAGGAAATTTCTTAGAATGCTGGTTAATCAAGTATAATGTGAATACACAAATTATAGTTTTATAATTAATATTTGATTGGCGATGTTTTACACAGTCGATCATAGGTTTGATACATGTCATTTTGACTCAAACAAGTATATTTCTGTATTTAATTTATATATACAATTTCATCCGTTCTGAACGGACCAGCATTTTGAAATATTTCTAGAATGCAAGGGCGGTAGAATAGATTGCGTGTATCAATGAGGTAGAGAGCGGAACTATAGGTTAAACCGAATTGGCGGTGTCTTTAGCGAAGAACCAGACTAATACATGTCTCCAAAAGAGGCAGTCTTCGGTAAGGCAAAAGCGTTTTTAAAAATGAAGGTATCCTCTGGGTTAAAAACTCTGGAGTTAAAGTGATCCTTCATTCGGATTTCCGGAAGAGAAATTCTTTCAAGGATGTGGTCGGCAAGCTCAATAAGAAGAAAAGAAAACCGGGAACATCTTGCATATCAAAACATGGAATGTTAGAAGTATGATACAGTTAAGTAAGCTACAGATTTTGAAAATTGAAATGAATTGACTAGCATTATACATAGTAAGGATTATCGAAGTTCAGTGGCCAGGAAAATGGAGGGAGGTTTGAAGAGGAGACATTAGGATAATTCATACGGGATAGGACGTATAAAATTTGGCTGTTGTAATATTTATGCGAAAAAAGATAGGACATTATGTAGGAAACTGCTTGCAAAGGAACGAAAGAGTACTAATGGTTGTATTAGAATCTAAACCTGTAAATACGGTAACAAAACAAGTTTACATGTCCACATGTAGCTACAGTGAGGAGGAGGTAGAAACGATCCACAAAGATATCGAGACACTAAGATTCGTAAAAGGCCATGAAAATTTAGTAAATGCGGGTGATTATAATGAAGTGGTATGCGAGGGTACAAAAAGAGCGGTAGTAGGTTTATTCAGTATAGAAACGAAAACAACGGACAACGAAAGCTAAATTTAATTATATCATATAATTTAATTGAACAACCGTTTTATTTTGGGCAAGTGAGGCCAAAGGTAGGGTTAATTGAGTTAAAAGCTAAAAGCAGATATACACCCCTTTTATAAAAATAAAGTTTTTGCTGTGGCTTGATAAAGAAGCACTAAACAGAGCTTTTAAGTAGTTTAATATCTAAATTTCCCTTTATAATAATGTTTAAATTATTGGTATTAATAGCTACACGTTTTTTATGATATAAGGTAGCACGAGTGCATCTTTTACGTCCTTTGTTTGTATATTAACACTATTTTTTTTACAGCTCCTGCATTAGCAGTAAAAACGATTTTTCTCTAAGGATTTCCAAGTTCTCCCTTAAAGCAAATCCGTGTTTAAAAATTCTAGGACTTGGTGGCGCCCTTTTGCACTCCCTATTTAGTATTTTATAGTCAGTCAAGTAGATAATGTTATTGTTGTAAAATTCACGACCACTCTCATAAGCTCTACTCGAGGAATAGACCCCTAGCTTAGGCGGGAGACTGTCGATTTCCTTTCATTACAAGGAGATCAAAATAACTGGCTAGTGTAAAATTAATTTGAGTTAGTTTTACGGTAAGCCAAATGTAAAGTCGATACCAGCTGGTTTCACTGGCGCCCAACGTGGGGTCAGATTGTTTTATTTGCACCCAAAACATCTGAGGCTAGATTGTTTTGGTTAGACCCAAAACATAGTCCTCGATTGTTTTACTAGCACCCAGAATTTGGGGCCTCGATTGTTCCACTTGTGCCTAATGTGAAAAGTTTTAATTGTTTATAGCTATGCGGATACCGCGTTGTGATCTCTGATTTTTTATGAAACTGCTAAGAAGTAGTAGTTGAAATATTGTCATCGCTAGTGGTATTGCCGTATTATGTTGTTCTGAAATTTTAGATTACAGACTTTAAAAAATTAATTTGAAGTAAGATAACAATTTGTTTTAGTGATTCAGTTATCAGTAGGGCGAAGTTGTGAATTTTGGATGTAATTGCTGTTCCCCTATTGAATAAATTTTATTAGGCAGGAACAGTTAAGATAAATTTGGATTTGATTTAAAGACAATCTTATATTTTTGCAATAATTTTTGCATTTAGCACATTGAACAAGCCCAAAGGCAAAACGTATTTGTTATGGCCATCTATGAAATATCGACTTAATTTCGAATTTACTTCTGTACTTTGACTAGTCTAATACTAGTGGTTATTCACCTGATGGCTTTCCTTTTTACTTTTGCCATCTTACAGAAGTTCTTTCAAAGTTATTATTGTCAATTGTTTTTGGTTGTTTCATAAGGGTTATAAACCACTTCATCCTGATGAGATCCAGAGAGATCAAAACTAGTCGATGATTGTTTATTTATTCCCTTTATGAAACAAACAAATTCTTTTATTTATGGCTATGCAAATATTAGCTTGATTTGTGTAATTAAAAACTCGCTTTCGATTTTTCGTAAAGTGGGTGCTTATTTATACATCTTACATTGTAACCTGCGGTTTTTATCTTTGTAAATACACATTAACCATTTCGCATATTTTCATTTTAAAATCCATATTTTAGGAAGGTAAGGAAATTAAATTCTAATTCTCAAGGGGAAAACCAAGGGTTGGTAGTTCTAAATTACTTTAGCGTATTCTTAGTAAGTCCGGTTGTCGAAACCCCATCAGATATATGAATCATTTTAAAGAATCCACATTTAAACAGTTATTCTATTAATGTATATTCGTTCCTAACAACACGTTTTGTATAGACAAGTTTTGACTTTTACATTCCGGTTCGCATTCCTGCTACGGCAGATGTTAGGTTCTTCCAAGAATTAGCAGCGAGGGACAAAACACTTATCACGTGCCTGGTTCATGGCACAGGCATGATAATATCCACTAGCGTTATTGGGCAACACCGTTACACCCCGTAATTTGCTAGAAGGGTAAGGGATGGTATGAAATAGTAAGTAAGAATTATGTTACGAGTAGTGTTCGTTGGGTACTAAAAGGAATAAGATGTGAAGGCTCGGGGGTTGATCAAGAGACGAGAAGTGAAACTAGGTCACGCGCGGAACTAACTTAGCAATTCGTGTCGAAGGTCAGTTTCCTTTGAACGCAATTAACGCTCTTCCATAGTTTTGAAGGATTTGTGGCGCGTGACAATATAGGTTTTGTTATAACCGGAACGATCCTATTTTATTTTATATAGGACGGATTAGGTAATTTGAAGATTGATAATTCGTGGAGAGCCGCCGAAGTAATAGAGTGTAAAGCTCGACCCAACAAACACTGACTTATTAAATACGGAATTAATTTTACGTTTAGGTTTAATGTATTAGCTAGTGGTGAGTTTCGAGTGAACTTAAATTATTTTGTAAAGGTGGTCGTGATTAGTGACTCATCCAATTAGAATTCAATAGTGGGATGACCATATTTTTCGTGTGATCGTATCCAAATTTAGTTTTCCGCACATATCACCGACTTCATTGATAAATTAAAACGAGCCGCTTGCTGAGGTTGCTATCCTGGAATTTCGACGCACCAACCAAAAACGTCAGGGGAACCGTGGGCTGAATTCCTGTGGTAGCTATACCATTAAACTGTGAGTAATTTTTTTTTACTTAAATACAAACTGTTTATACATTGTTTGATGTTACTTCTTGAAGCGTATGAAATGAAATTTTACAGTTACGCCGTGATTTAATTTCAATTATATATTTAGTAGTGTATAATCCGCTTAGCGCAAGGATCCTCTAGGGCATAAGTTAAGAATTTTCTCGATGTCAATATATATATATATATATATATATATATATATATATATATATATATATATATATATATATATATATATATTGCTGTGAAACCTCCTAAATTAACTGGTCTGTCGACTGATCTCTGTTCATCGCCTCGGCTGCTCCCCTAGATAAACCTTCATCCTCATTCATAAACAAAAACAAACACATTACTACCTCAAACATCAACGTTAACTCTATTTACATCAATATTCACAATACGTTAAAATTTCAAAATTAAAAATTCAGCATAAATTTCTGTATCAGAAAATTTCAAGATTTAAGTTTGCTATCATTTTAATGTGCATCCAAAATTAAAGTCCTTGTAGGATGCCTACTAATTAATATAACAATATATGCAGACCTGAGTCTGAGTACAAAGGGAGCATCTACCACCCCTTTACGTTAATTAACCAGGTTCGTCTAATTGAGCTCAAATTTTCATCATAATCCAGAACATCAATACTAAATACCCCTTTCTACTTAAACAAGCAAATTTCACCTCAAAATTAAAATTTTATTGTTAGTACAATTTCACTACTGTCCATTTTAAGTAAATCAATTATAAAGTTATTCAACACACACGAAAACATCATAGTTCAAACAAAATAGTATAATTTACCTGAAGGTTACTGCACTCGTAGCTTCAATGTACATCGTCCCTTTTGTTAATCACACCATTCCAACTGGGTTATATTTATGGCTTCTGATTCTCAACGCTTTTAAAATTTTCTACATCACCATCCATCTAAAGTAGTTTCAGTGCTTTTCCGGAACTCATCTGTGTATATCTGAAGCTTGTTTAGTGGATCCAGACACGTTTACGAATCATTTAATTCTTAATACCCCCGAAAAATAGCAAAGAAATTCATACTTCTTTCACCAATATACGCCAAAACTGCCTACTTTTGTGTATTCATTTGTCGTTGTAAATTTTACTAATTGGTACAGTGATACTAAACTTTATTACCTTGTATCTTCTTTTCTAAGTGCACTAAAGTACATTCATTGTAGCACGTAAAGAACAAACTGTTTTAAATCACCAAAATATACGAGCAAACTTTAAATTATTCTATCAAACTCGGAAAACTAAAAAGCACTGTTTAACGCATTGAATCAAGTCGCAGATCTAAGAGAGCTTGTTTATATTCACCTGGGTATATATAGAGGTTAGCCTGTCTGTTGGTCTAGTCCCCAAAACGGACAATTCTAAAGAATTTCGCATGCTAGGTTCCCATTCCGCAGCCCGGCATGCGATTTTTACGAAATCTGCACTCGCACCAGTAAAATCTCAGAAATTTCGACACGGCTCGCAACGTCTGGAAATAACTAACTAAATTTTATACAAAAATGTTATTTTTACCTTTCAATTTTGCCTTTTATTTTCACCCAATCGTGACCCTCGCGACGTTGCTCCACTCACGCCTTTTACTATATGTGTCTCGGTCTTGCGCATATTATCTGTCTTTATCTAACCTGTTCTTATTGGTGCAAATTGATATTCTTTATTATCGATTATTTTCAGTTCACATGGACTGTTATCTGGGTTAAATAACCCCGTATCTAGTCTTCCCGTTAATATAAGCGACGGTTTCTCCAACATTCTCTGAAACCATTTGTTATCTGCAAATTTTCGCCGTACGTGACTTTTAAAACTACGCAGGTGTTCAATCGTACTATTAATTCTCAGAGCTTTATTTCATGGTATTTTAATCTTGGATTTTCACAGGCTTTTATGCTTATTATTAATAATGGTTCAATTAACTCCAACTAAAATTGACTTCTACCCTTTCATTTTAGCGAATACAAATTAAATATTAATTATTATGTGTACACTTTGTTTACTACTTGTTACCCAGAAATTAAATCAATTAATGTAAATTTTGCACGTAATTTTTATTTGTTTCTTGGAACAATTGACTTAAATACACGTTGAGCATTTCAATTCCGCTTCCTTTTATATAAAGCGTCTTGTACATAATTTAAATCTCTTATTTTTAATGAAATGAATGAATTTTTATTCTCCACGGTTTTTTAATAAAGCGTATTTTTTAATAAAATTCCCTATACACGGTGATTAAAATTATTTGCTATAATTAATTAATTTTCTACCCTGGTCTAAATATGAGTAATATATATACCAATTACATGAGATGTATCTGTAAATACACATTGTATTTACCTATACAAATCGAACTGGTATTTGCATAGCCATTACAAAACAATTCTTGATCATTTTGTAGGGGAAAAAACATCCATTGACCAGGTTTCGACCTCTTGGGTCTCGTCAGAATGGACTAGTCTTAACCCTAACAAAATATCAAGAAACCTCAAAGTATAGGCACGAAGAAACCTCTGTACGTTGGCGAAAGGAAGATAGAGCGCCATCAGTTGGCTAGAAGTAGCACTAAGGCTGAAACTGTACAGAAGTTGATTCGAAACCATACTGTGTTCTATAAATGGCTATCACAAACACGTTCTGCCTTTGGGATTTTAACAATGTACATGCATATTTAATGCAATAGTAACATTATTTCCCGTGGCGGCGTCCAATTCTTGCCTTTAAGGCACACAAAATATATAAAAAAGCAAAACTTTCTCTGCAGATACATCTCATGTAATTGGTTTAATTGTAACTGCAGATTGCAGAGAAAGTTTTGCTTTTTTATATATATATATATATATATATATATACTGGGTGCTTCAAAAAAATGTATACACACTTTGAACTTCCATAGAAAATTTATTTACCGTTCTACAAAGTTAATTTTCAGGAAAATAGAAAGCTGAAAGTCCAATGTAAATGAAACATAAATAACAAATGTTAATACTGTTCAAATTGGTGACCTGCAGCATCAATACAATTCTGAGTACGAGTCACCACAGATTCTTTACATCGTATCAAAACGTCCAATGAGATTTCTCTACACACTGCTTGAATCTCATTCCAAAGAATGTCTAGGTTACGTGGTTTACGTTTGTACACCTCATCTTTTACTGTGCCCCACAAGAAGAAATCCAGTAGTGTAAGGTCTGGAGAGCGTGCTGGAAACTCGATTGGCCCCCTGCGTCCTATCCACTGGCCCGACAAATTTTGATCCAGGTAAGCTCGTACGTCCCTGTGATAGTGCGGCGGAGCACCATCTTGTTGAAAATAAAAATCATCATTACCGTATAATGCACGAATGGCAGGAAATATGGAATCAGTAAGCATTGTTAGGTAATTAATACCAGTTACAGTGCCTTCAAATCGAAAAGGTCCAATGAGTCCCCTTGAAGACAAACCGCACCACACATTTACACCAGGCAAATTTACAGCTTTTTCAATTGTAATGTGAGGATTTTCTTCACACCAGTAAACACAATTGTGCCTATTGACAGTTCCATTAAGTTTGAATTGGGCTTCATCCGACCAAATGATGCTACCCATAAATCCCGGTTCACGTATCACCATCTCCTGAATCCATTCACAAAATTGCAACCTTCGATCTGGATCGTCGTCATTTAGCTGTTGCACCAGCCTTGGAATGTAAACACGATACTTGCCTCTCTTCAGAATGCGTAGCACGCTGCTAGCACTTACATCACTTTCACGTGGCTCTTGCCTTGAAGATTTGTTAGGAGAGCGTTGAAACAGTTCGAAGACTGCCGTTGCTGACTCATCACTTGTAGCTGTTCGAGGCCGACCTGAATGACCTTTATGCACATCACACACTGTTCCATGAACTTCGAATTTGTCTCGTATGCGTGTAATTGTTAATCTTGAAGGTGGTTCTGTATCATACTCCCTTCTCCACTGTCTTTGAACTTCATTTACATTCTCAAACTTCCAGTACCACTTAATAACCTGCTTACGTTCTTCAAAACTCAAACGTACGTCCCCCATGTTGATATTACAAATTCCAACTGATAATATAACATTGTAGAGCGGGAAAACTACAATAGTTTAAAGTGTGTATACATTTTTTTGAAGCACCCAGTATATCTTTATCTATAATGTTGACCGTAATTAAATCCAAGTTAGTCATTTAATAAATAAGGTATTAAGGAGAAGTGACTTATTAATAATTAACGCATGTGAGTGCTTACAACAGAAGAACCGTGTTTTGCATCATCTCTGTAAAGTTATAATTAATCCATGAAACTAAATTTTGACAAGTCATATTTATTGTTAACAGGGATTCAGTTACTTTATTGTTTCTTTTATAGATAGTTTTGGGTAAACCTTCGTTACCTAAGGAATTTATAGGTAAGACCGACTCACTACCTTAGATATTTCAACCGGAAGTAGAGTGCATATAAAGTACGAAGAACGGGAACTGCAATCAGCTTGGCACAATTGTAGAATTAAACAATTTCACGGCCAGGTAGGACTTATCCGGGTTCTTGTCTGAAGAAGTCGAATTTTCCCTCATCTTGTAGGCTTCTCTTAAGGACTAGGAATCCGTGCCATTTTAGGCGGAACCCGAATAAGATAAGGGTGGTGCCCTCATATTATCCTGACCTAAGACTAACGGCAATATAATATTACTTCCACTCCCCTCCCCTTCGACCCACGCCCGTCGCGACTAGCCAGCCGAGCTGCGGTATAGTTTACTCCTAGGAGCAAACTTACCTCGTTTGTTCATGCCCTCCCCCCTTTCCAACTTTATGACAATTTGGCATGTAACAACATACTATTTTATATATATATACTTATATATATATATATATATATATATATATATATATATATATATTTATTACAGTGAATAAGATGAAATAATAACTTAGACCTTTATGCAAAGACCAAATGATCATTACAAATCGAGCTTGTAAAAAAAGGTTGTAAAACTTCTCTAATCATCACCTAAATAAATTTTAATTTAAATTTATTTATCTTGATATGTTCTAGTTCGATGCCCTCTAAAGATGCTCTCCATAAACGACACCACACGGCTAGCTCTTCTTGCTGTTTCTTCAGGGATACTCACCACGGCTGCTCATCTGCTCTACAATTCAGTACCTTCCTTCTATTTAAAAATAAAAAAAAATAATCCGACTAATCATAAATACATCGTATTTTATTCTGACTCAATAAAAATGAAAACCATAAAAATCTTAATATTTACATAACGGATCAACATCATATTTACTTCTCCTCCTCAATATTAAATATCATCATTCTAATACAACAAAAATTTTCAGATTTGACTATATTCATATGTTGATTTTAAAGTAGAAGGGCCTATCCCAGAACTTTACTTTACTTTACTTCGGTCTAATTTGAGCTCAGTATAAACTTTTCTATATATGCGTGCAAAATCTCTGCACTAAAAGTTCCTAACAAAAGACCCGTTTACCTCATACATATGCAAAATTCACAATTATATTATGTACACCTATTTACATTTTTAAATCCTTCCATGACAAAGGCAAATAGTTTAATTTCATGTTCATAACAATACACCCCAAAATTACTAATAGTTTAAACCACAAATAAACACCACAACACAGTTTTACCAAAAAATCATTTCCTGGAATGTTTTTCATTCAGCTTTATCTACTGCTCGTGCCAGGATCACTCTACATTGCTGCATGCCATCAGGAACAGCAATTATTCCTCGAACTCGCTTGGCATCCAAATTACGATACCCATACACACTCTGGACTGCCGCTCCAGATCCATAAACATTCTCTTTATTCAACCAATGTGCAACAAGCACCACCAACCAAATTATACATAAGTCGTTACTTACAGTTCATCCTGCTTCATTGTACAAACTCAATCTTATACGGTACACTCCAATTTTAAATGTTGCACCAACTTCAGCTATTTTAATCACTTGCAATATAAAATGTCGGACTGCACTAGTTGGGTACTGTAGTCCAAAGCCAGAATGAAAATGTTCAGCAAAATCAAAAACTAAGAGCGTAAGAGAGCGAATGCCGCCTCCAGCACGTTTATATAACCCAAAACTCCCTTTCAAGTTGCACGTATCTTTCACAAATATTCTACGAAAATCTCACCCCAATTCTAACCGATACGCTTTTCCTCGTAAAATTTCTCCAACGGCTGACGCAATTCTTAAAATTACCGTGCACAACAAGATAACCGTCGTTATTTTCTGCAAATTTTGATCGCTTCTTTTCCAACCGTCTTTGGAAACCACTGTTGCATTGAGAATTTGTTTGATCTTATAATTGAGCTCCCTATCTGAAACACTTAATGATCCATTTGTACACATTTTAATCAAAGTGTTACGTAGTTGAACTATTTGATATTTAAGAAAGTAAATACTTTTCAGATTGTTATTTTTACATAAACATTATTAAAATAGAGAGTTAAATTTCGAAAGGTTGTTAGTAATAAAGCTGGATAAGAGATAATAAATATTTGCTAGGTTTTTATAATCTGTTACGTTTGGTTGTGCTGTTATAACATTATGGGATCAGTTGCTTTGTAACTTTGCTTTACTGGCAAATTTATTCCATCAGCATTGCCCGCAGCCTATTTGGTTTTAGTCTAATCGAAACTCATGGAATGGTAGTCATTCTAGCAGTTGTACATAATTCTTAGTTGAGAATGGTGTAATTTTTATTTGATGTAGAGCACTTCGTATTTGCTTTCACAGTTTAGTTATACGTGAAACGAAGTTGCTAGCCAGAAATTTAAGTAGTAATTAGCCATTATGGTAATCAATCTTTATGGAAAACTTGTTTAGTAAACTTATAGACTATACCACTGCTTTTCAAAATATCTTTAAAATTTTGTATTTTCGCGCTTCGAACTCCATTGTCAGAAGAATTTTAAGAAGACATATTTTCTAGATCTGATTTGGAAATTAGTTTGTTAAAACTCTAATGACCTATTTTTGTTCTAATTTCGATATTTCGGTAGGGTATCGTTTGGATTAAAACTTATTAAGTAAATTATTACACTTATAAATTTGTACGTTCTCTGATTTTAATTTGTTTAGTAAAAATTTTGCTGAGTGGTATAAAATAGTAGCTTTTTTGCTCAATGTTTAAATTGGCATCTAGGTTAAATAAATTTAAAAAAATACATATAGATTAGTTTCGTCTTCAAAAAATTTGTATGTATATATATATATATATATATATATATATATATATATATATATAATCAGCTCAAAATCAGCTCAAATATTCACATATTATTTAAAACAAAGTTTCGTATTTTATAAAAACAAAATTTTTTCAAAAATTTTTATGTTGAAGATGTACACTGTAATACATCATTGAAAAGAGAAAAAAAATGCCTTTCTATCAGAACTACCGCCAATTATGGTTTCCATTTAAAAAAACATAACCTCACTTATTTACTCGAACATGACCAACGTCATGTAAAAACAAATAACTTTATCTTATTCACCTTTCAAAATAATGTAAAAAACATCTACAACGTTTTACTGTATCTATCACAATAAATGAACCATGAGGCAAAACAAAAAAGATCAAAATTTCGTTATTTCGGAATAACGCTTTTGCTGCACCCTATATGTTAATTATCTCTTCATGGCTGAACTCAGCATTAAAATTTGCACTACCTTCCCTATTTAACCTTTTCTCCAATGTCACAAATAACAGAGTTACACATACAACGTGTAAGAAATAGGGCACCCTAAATATATATATATATATATATATATATATATATATATATACAGGGTGAGTTTTTAGTGTGGCAACGGTGGATAACTCCGTTATTATAAAAGCTATGTAAACCAAATTTGGAGGCATGTTAGGCATGCCTAAAGTGCACATTTTAAAAATATTTGGAAGCATACAGGGTGTTTCATAATTACAGGGCATATTAAACTTATATTTTTTTAAATGGAACACCCTATATATTATTACATTTTTGAAAAGCCCATAAAAAGAGCTTTAATTTGATATCAAATTGTATCTATCTATTGCTTTTAGTTTTTGAGATATTCAACTGTTTTTAGAAAAAATGACCCCGATTAGATACATTGCCACTGCACTAATACACAACTTATGTTAATTTTCAAGATGTAGAAAATTTTACCATATACCATAGTATATTTGTAAATATCACTTTTTTGCAATTTCTTCCCAGTATACAGGGTGTGTCAGGTTTCGCAAAATGCGATTAAAAATTTTTTTTTTAAATGGCACTCTACCAATTTTATTGCTACAATGGATAGTTCGTTAAGTGTCCTTTCATTTTTGTTAAGCATTCCCTATACCTAAATCCATTACTTTCTGAGATATTTTTGATTTTCTTCAAATTTTATGAATGTTTTTAATTTACATAACTAAAAATAACTTACTATTATAAAACAATTAATACATTTTGATTAACAATCAACTACAGTTATACAATAACAATTTTCACTAAAGATATAACCACCTACAATAATACGCTATCAACAGAATTTGCCAGATCAACAATATGCATTTTATAGAAAATGTTCAAACAGGAAATCAGGCAGGCTTTGAAAAAAATAATAATTACAATTAAAATGTCATTTAGGTTTATTAATTGTAGTGTGAGACCCCTCTCTGCCAGTGATTATATAAGTAAAATTCGCTCTCTCCCTGTTTTAAATTGGCACGTATACTTGTATACCCGTTCCTATAATTCCGGAAAATTGTTTTCTAACCGTCCTGCAATTCAGCGAAAAAGCTTTAACGTATCTCGGGTTCTTATAAATTTTTATAACGAACATAACAATACTCGGGGAATTGCTTTAAACTGTCACTCCGTTGTCCGAATTTAGCCTCTACGTCTTCATTTGTCAACGCCTCCAACTTGAACACACATCTCTCATATCCCTTGTACCTATAGTTTTATCTCACACGTGCGCTTCCACCAGATGGATCTCTGCCCTTGCTGTACAATTCACACCAATCACCTTACTGGACTCCATTTCCCACTTTTTAACAGACTCGTGTTTGCTTTTAAATATCCTTGAAATTATCGATTTTATTTAGGTCTCCTAACAATACTGCCTCTTGAATTATCTATACGCTTCCCTCTTGCACTCAATACACTTTTATTGTTTTGGTATTTTGGTTAGCTCTTTACTATACCACCTTCAAAATCAGAAGCAATGTTTTAACCACAAAACCGAGTTTACTTTAATCCCAACGACTGTTCTTTTCCAATAACCCATTAAAGCTTGTTTGTTGCCAATTTTACCAAGAACTGTTATCTTTCCTCGTTATTTTGTTTCAAAGTGTCGGTTTTCACGTTTTAGAACAGAAATGTTGCTTTAACACCTGTTCCACGCTTTTAGACTTTCATATAATTACTTCACTACAAATTTAAATACGTTAGAAAGACTTTACCCCAATTCTTATTTATCCTGCTCTATGTTTACACAAATATTATGTTACATTATCCTTGGCTAAATTACATTGATCCTACATTATTATACACTTCTTAAGTTAAAAAAAAATAATTTGTTAAAAATATTCAGACTCCCCAATTAAATAAATTTGTCTTCCCTTATTCAAAAGCTCTCAATCTATGAGTTCACTTGTGCCCTTATATAACCCAATGACCCCTTAATTACACAATAATATATATACTTCTTTTGAGGTTATAAAATTTTTTTTGTTTGTTCCTTCTGTATAAACCCTCAGTGTATTATAAGGGTGTAGATATTCTTATTTTACCTTCTACTTATTATGCCTTTTATCGACTGTGACTTCTTTTGGACGAGTTGTACGCGGAGATACCTTCATACTCATTTATTAATTTATTAACTTTAATTCATTAATCTTGATCTATTAATTTATTAATCTATTGATCTATTAATCCCATTGGGTCCATTAGTCTGGTAGTAATTTTTGAAATAATTTTTCAGATTTATAATTTTATTGGTAGTCCTTTTAGTCCTTTAAATCTTCCAATAGTCCAAGGACTAATGATACAACAAATTCTTTTTAGGAATAATTTTGTTGCTTTATTTGAGTCTAGAACTCAGAGTTTTTGTATTGCTTTTATTTTTGATTTTGGAGGAGAGCTGTGTAACAATTTTTTTTTGCTATTTAACAAATTTTCTTTTTGGAACAACATCGAGGTATTAAGGCAATAAAAAAAATAAAAAAATTCACCAAGTATATTTATTTGCAAATTTAGATGAATTTTCGAATTTTTAATAGGCCTTTGATCCCATATGGAAAACAGCATAAGATCTGTATTTCCTAGTGTGGTTGAATTGTGAGGGATAAGGTCAACATTTTGTACCCACAACCACATAGAAAACAATTAAAGTGTTTTAAAACCCGTATTGGAAAGTCGAAAATAGCATTATAATTTTTTAAAGTCCGTTTAAACATCTTACTGCAATGCACCGTATCGTTGTATTTCGATACAATTGTATCAATTATGTTAATCCACTACCATTTGCCTCTCAGGGTAAAAGCTTTAGACAGTTTGTTTTTTATTGTTTGATCGGACTGTATGTTGGGTAATTATTAATAGCGCCATTTTCATTCCTCAGCAAAATAGACGTCATAAAATTCTATACCATTATCAGTTTGCAAGTTTTTGGTAAAGATGGTCGCGAGTTTTAAATTTCATCTAAAATCTCGCGCATTGCAAACGTAATTTCAAAGCCATTCATTCTTGAATTTAAGCGATCTCATCCATAAATATTTCGAATAACAATCGATCACGAATAAAATATACTTATGTAGAATGAATTCCAAAATATCCGCTTGGAATAAGTCGTGATAGGATTTGATAATCGTTCATCGACGCGGAAAAATTTTTCCAACTCTTCTGTGCAACTCATTCACTAGTATTTCCTTATCATTATATTTCTTAGCCATTTTTAGGTTTGGCATACGGATGTGGATAACGAGAAGGATGAGAGTTATACGTTGAAGCTCTACCTTGCTCCAATAGCAAGTCGGGATTGTGCAAATTTATGTTTCTTGACCTGAAGTCAAATTTAAATTTCTTACCGTGTTTTTCCTGAAGGTGTACGTTTCAAGCATTTTTCCAATGCTTTGCCTACACACAAATTGGATTCTTTGTTACTAAATTTTAAGTTTAAACCGTCGTTTGATTTTTTAAGATCAGCCAAATTCACTTTTCTAAAATCTTTCAAGTAAACTATTTTCTCGTCCTCATCTCCAAGGCACTTCGTTTATTTACTGCTTCCGTTCCGGCCACGGAACTGCCTACAGTGCAAAGTTTTGCATTTTCTATGCTGAAATCGTCTTCGGGAGTTAGTTTAAAGCTTACAACAGCAGAATCGCGCGAGAAGTATTAACAAAACCGCCGCCTCCGGAGTCTATATCAACATACACTCTTTCGAATTATCGACGATCGTTTGATTTCTGATATGATTCTTTAAGACGTGTATATTTTATTTGGCAATTAATTTTGCCTCCATTAATTCAAATACAATAGAAAGAAATTTGTTTTGATTCTGAGAGCTATTGTTACCTGCTAAACGATTCGCCAACAACAAACGAAGCCGGTTCGCCATTCGGACGGTGAGTTCCATTGAACGTATTCTATCTTATTATTAGAATTGTACAATTCCGTGTATCGCCAAAACCTGTTTATATTACTCAATGGCTGCCCTTTTTCGATAAATTCAGTATACCAAAGCTGTTGGAGTTTCCTAAATTATTTCGTATTCGTAAAATCTTCTTTACTTTCAATAAAATTAATTACGTTCAAAAATGCTCTATTATTATTTCTTGGAGCATATCAATGTTCAATTCTAATTAAAATAGACTGCCCTACAGGCAGGAAGATAACCTTGAGGCACGTGCAGTGCTCACCTGCCTTCGTTTTAATAGATAAACAACAGAGTTCTGCTTCAACTTTCCTAGGTTACAGTCGTATTCGCGCGGGCTGTGATTATCTTTGTTCTATAAATTATTTCTAGTGTGCAAATTGTAATGAATCGTTCCTATCGTAATAGTTATTGATCTTTCCGGTTATAATAGTAAATAATAACCATTTTTCTTAATCTGGTATCACAACAAGTTACCTCGTGCTTGCGTGATATTAATGCAATGACCCTTTCCATTGACGTATCATACAAAATACGTTAGTGAACTTGATACGCGGCATATGTATTATGAATTCCTAATAGTGTGATAAAAGTATTATGTTTATACAAGTTCGAATAATTCAGAAATTTAATATACTGTAAATTGTGCTTTTCGCTGTATTTCTAATTCTTATTGACGTTATAATATATGATCCTCTTACTACACGGTGTACGATTAATTGTTTAATTTACTTACTCCATAAAGTTCACCAGATTATCGTTGTGAGTTGTTATATGGCAATAGTGTTCATTTCGTACTTCTCGGTCCTTCGTTATCTTCGCATTTCTTCCACTAGTGTCCCCCTCGACGATTACAGTTCACTGCTCCTGGAGGTGGAACTTAAGGGGTGCCTACTT
Source organism: Platerodrilus igneus (assembly GCA_036346225.1). NCBI lineage: Eukaryota > Metazoa > Arthropoda > Insecta > Coleoptera > Lycidae > Platerodrilus > Platerodrilus igneus. Next base: position 174,442 of record JARFIW010001735.1, on the reverse strand, counting down.
GCTCCACCTTCCTGAGTTTCCCGCTCATATAGTGGTCCTTCAGAGACGGATTTCCTGGATATTCCTGGAAGCCAGCCTTTCTATTGGAAAGAAGACACTAGTTCCTGAACACACATTGTCAAGTTCGCCTAGATTTCTGGAAGATTCCTGGAAACTCAACAACAAGCAGCGATTAATTGGGTGAGCTTATTCCATTTTACTTTTCTATCTGTTAAACTGTTGTGCAAAAAGTGCATGATATTTTCTATAAACATTAATGTCTAAAAAATTCAATATGAGCTTAGAAAATTTAAAAAAGTCTAGAGCTTCGGTCAAAGGTTCCTTTACGCGAATAGAATCGTGGTTCGCTCAAAGTGCGGACACTTGTAACACACCACTCGAATTTGAAATCAGATTGCAACGGGTGCATTCTTTGTTTAATTCATACGAAAAAGTTCAAGATGAAATAGAAATTCTCTGTTCGGAAGAAGTTCTTGATGTAGAAGACAGGTCCGTCATAGAAGACAAATATTTCTCTCTTGCAAGCAATCTTACTCAATGTATTGCCAATTTAAGAAGAAAGCAAACGGAAGCCATTGAAAATCAAGATGATAGTTTTCAATCCTCTTTAAGTAATCCTCAATCAACGGCAGTCAAGTTGCCGGAAATCAAAATTCAAACTTTTTCGGGAGATATAAAAGAATTTGAATCTTTTTATCAACTTTTCGATGCTCTTATAATAAAAAATTCTCAATTATCAAACATTCAGCGTTTAGTATATCTTAAAAGTTATTTAAAAAATGAACCTCTGCATTTAATTGATTCCTTGCCAATTACAAATGAAAATTTCCATATTGCTTTAAATATTTTAAAAAGTAGATTTGAAAACAAATTTGTTATAGTCAATTCTCATTTATCAGCCATGTTAGAAACTCCAATCATGACAAAATGTAAGTCAAGTTCACTGCGTGAATTCGCGGCTACTATTCAGAAAAATATTCAATCTCTCAAAAATTTAAATTTTTCTTACGAAGAATTATGGAATATTATTTTAATATTTCTTTTTCAAAAAAAGTTGAATTTCAATACAAAACGTGCTTATGAAATGGAAAGAGATCATTCTATAATTCCCAATTTGGAAAATTTTATAAAATTCTTAGAAAAAAGGAGTTCTGTCTTAGAAAATATTGATGTTGCAAGTCCCAAATTGCAAAGAAAATCAATTTCTGTTTATCACTCTGCTCCAGTTGCCAATCACGAAAAATTCCAACAAGTTCTTAAGTGTTCCTTTTGCAAAAAAGCAGGTCATAGAATCTACACCTGTATTTCCTTCAAAAATCTAAGATATCAAGAAAAAGTTGACTACATTAAATCTTATAAGTTGTGCTTTAACTGCCTAGGCAAGCACAATATTGCAAATTGTTCTTCTACCCAAAAATGTTCTTTTTGTTCTAAATCGCATAATTCTTTGTTACACATAGACAAAGGATTGGGCGATCAATCTCTTCCGATTACAAGTTCTAGTTATAAAAGTAACTTCTCTCCTAAATCTAATTTCCAAAATAAAAATTCACAAACAAACAAGAAAGTTCCGAGTTCGCAAAATGATGATTCCTTCGCACAACAAGAAAATGCTTGTGCACCAATTTCTAAAGACGATGCTAAGCATATGTCTAATTTGATTACCCATTCAGCCCATTCGGTAAAATATTGCCATGTCCTCCTAGCTACGGCCAAAGTAACTCTCTGCTCTAAATACGGAGAAATTATTTCGGCCAAGCTGTTGTTTGATACTGGTAGTCAAAACTCATTTATCACACAAAAATTAGCTGATCAACTACCGTGCAAAACTCACAACACAACTATGAATATTTCTGGCATCAACGAAAGCTCTACTATCGCCGATAAATTGGTGAATATTAAAATATTCTCTAACAAAGATCTAAGTAAATCCTTCAAAATAACTTGTGCTGTTTTACCTAATATAACGTGCAAGCTTCCTCAAACTCAGATAATGAATGACAAAATAGAAATACCTAAAAATATTTTCTTAGCTGACGACGAATATCACATGCCGTCAGAAATTGACATTTTGATAGGTCTAGATTGCTACTATGATATAATTCTTGAAAATATAATTAAACTAGGTAAAATCTTCCTGTTTTACAAGAGTCCCACTTGGGATGGATTGTAGCAGGTACAGTCTCAAAAACTACACTCATTCTAATATGTCTCTGTCTGAAAACGAAAATTCAGATAAGTCAAAATTTTCCTTTCTTGCGACTTCAAAAGTTGATTGTTTTCTAAAAAAATTCTGGGAAATGGAAGACATTTCCGAAATATCTATTCCTTCTGAAGAACACCAATTATCCGAACACATTTTTACTTCTACAACAAAAATATTAGAAAACGGCAGATTTCAGGTAGATATACCACTAAAATCTTCGTCAGAGCCTAGCAAGCTCGGTGATTCCTTTACCATTGCTAAAAACGCTTTTGAGTTTAGAAAAAAGACTCCAAAAAAATAGTACTTTATTTCATGAATATAAAAATTTCCTTCAAGAGTATGTCTCTCTTGGACATGCTAAATATGTTCCCTTAGTATTGCAAAACTGCAAACTAGAAAATAAATATTTCATTCCTCATTTGTGTGTTATTCGTGAAGGTAGCACATCTACTAAACTACGCGTTGTGTATGACGCAAGTTGTAAAACTTCTTCTGGTTACTCCTTAAATGACATCTCTCTTAAGGGTTACCAAGTTCATCCGGATTTATTCGACATTCTTTGTAGATTTAGAATGTTCCCTTTTGTCTTCACCACTGACATACAGAAAATGTTTAGACAAATTTTAATCAATCCCGAACAAACGTTCTTACAAAATATCCTCTGGCGTGAAAACCCTGAGGATGATCTGAAATGTATTCAGTTAGACACTGTTACCTACGGCACTAACAGTGCCCCTTTCGCATCTCGAGTGCTTAAAGAAATAGCATCTTTGAGTAAAAATGAATTTCCACTTGCTTCGGAAGCAATTTCTTCTCAATTTTATATGGATGACGGTTTGTGTGGCGCGCAAAATTTAGACATTCTTTTCAAACTTCACACTGAGTTAAACTCCGTTCTGAACAAGCATGGGTTTGAACTTCACAAATATTGTTCCAATTCCAAAACCTTTCTAAAAAATATCGCTAAAAAATCCGATTCCTTGGACTACGACATTAATTTGCAAGATGCTCCAAATAAAGTTTTAGGGCTAAAATGGAACCCTAATTCTGATTCTCTTTACATTTCTACAACAGAAAATAAGCAAATCTTCCCACTTACCAAAAGAAAAATTCTGTCAGCAATAGCCCAGTGCTATGACCCTCTTGGGTTAATAAATCCTGTTATAGTAAAGGGTAAAATATTAATACAAAAGTTGTGGATTCTTAAACTGGACTGGGACACAATTATCTCAGATTCAAAAATGCTCGACGAATTTAACAATTTCTACAAAAATCTTTCATTGCTGAAAGAACAAAACATTCCAAGGTTCTATTTCTTAAATAAAACCATTTCAAAAACTGAACTTCATGGCTTTGCTGATGCAAGCTTGGCCGCCTACGGTGGCTGTGTGTATTTACGTGCTATATATGCAGACGGCACCATTTCCTCTAAGTTAATTTCCTCCAAGTCAAGGGTAGCTCCTGTTAAAACAATTACACTTCCTAGACTTGAGCTTTGTGCAATGCTCCTTCTTTCAAAACTCGTAAGATTACTATTAAAATTTTCAAAAATAAAATAAATTTTGATTCAGTAAATTTGTGGACTGACTCATTAATAGCCTTAGCCTGGTGCAAAAGTCATGCCAGCAGATGGTCTATTTTTGTTTCACATCGTGTTTCTCAAATACAAGAAACAACTTCTGATTTTAAGTGGCGACATGTAAAGTCGTCCGAAAATGCAGCCGATCCTTTATCACGAGGCTTGTCTGTCCGCGAGATTCTTAGTAATGATTCGTGGTGGCAAGGTCCTAAGTTTTTGTTAAATCCTTGTCTAGATCTAACAGTAGATCAATCTCTAATTACCTTAGAATTGCCTGAAGAAAGAAAATCGCATCTTGTGACTCACAATGATTCACAACTCCTAACTTACATTGAAGAAATTTTCTTGCGTTTTTCTAATTTCTCTCGTTTGCTACGCACCTTTGCGTACGTATTTCGTTTTATTGATATTGCCAAAGGCAATCGAATCTCCGGTGCCCTAACACCACAAGAACTAGAGGTATCATTACAGTTCATTATTAAACAAACACAAAATAAATATTTCTCAAAAGAACTGTCGGAACTCTCAAAAAATAAGCAACTGTCAAATAAACAGTTGCATTCTTTGTCTCCCATTTTTAGATTCCATTGGACTTCTACGAGTTGGCGGTCGTCTAGGAAACGCTAGCATTTCTTATCAACAAAACATCCATTACTAATGCCTTCCAAAATCAAATAACCAAATTGATTCTTATGTATGAGCATAAGCGTTTAGGACACGCAGGTGCTCAAACAACCCTATCAAACGTTCGGCTGAGATTTTGGCCACTTAATGGTTTACGAGAAACCAAAGGGCTAATTCGAAATTGTATTACTTGTTTCAGATTTAGCAATCAGTTTTCTAAACAAATAATGGCAGACCTCCTCAAGACAGAGTCAATGTTGCGAGGCCCTTTCACAAATCAGGTGTCGACTTCGGTGGCCCTTTCTCTTAAAATCTTCTGGGCTGCGTAAAGCTCCCAAAATAAAAGCCTATATAGCAATATTCGTTTGTATGGCTACAAAAGCTGTACATATCGAAGTAGTTACAAGTCTATCTACTGAATCCTTTTATCTACATTAAAAGATTTATTTCGCGACGTGGAAATCCGTCAACAATCTATAGCGATCACGCTACAAATTTCTCAGGTGCAAAAACCAACTCAAAGATCTTTATGATTTTTCAAAAATAAAATAATTCTCTGATTATTTCTAATTTTCTTTCTCAAAATGAAACCTCATGGAAATTTATCCCTCCAAAATCCCCTCATTGGGGTGGTATATGGGAATCCGCCATAAAAGGTGCGAAATACCACATGAAACGAATCATAGGTAACCAAAGTTTCACCTATGAAGAATTTCTAACAATATTATGCCAAATAGAGGCTATAATGAACTCTAGACCTCTAAGTCCCTTATCTAATGATGCTTCTGATTTGAGCTGTTTAACCCCTGGACATTTTTTAATTGGTTCTGCATTAACTTCTTATCCAGAAAAAGATGTCTCAAATATTTCTGAAAATAGACTCTCACTCTATCAAAAGATATCACAGATTCAGCAAATCTTTTGGAAACGTTGGTCTGTAGAGTATCTCAGTCGTTTGCAAAATAAACCAAAATGGTTTGAAGAAAAGAAAACTTAAAGGAAAATGACCTAGTGTTAGTCAAAGAAGATGACACTCTCCTCTTCAATGGGTTCTCGCCCGTGTCTTAGAGACAATTCCTGGCTGCGACGGAAAAGTTCGTGCTGTCAAAATTCATACAACAACTGGCGACTACATAAGACCAATAACTAAATTGTGTCTTTTGCCAAATCAAATTCATTCTGCAAGTCAAGATTCGACTCGTGATCCCTGATCCGGCTCGAATGAACAAAACATTTTTCTTCTTTCTTCCTCCTTCGTTGCTCTCCTTTCTGTTCTGGTTTCTTTTTTTGTTGAAGCGTTGCTTCAACGCGGGGGAGTATGTTGGAGTTTCCTAAATTATTTCGTATTCGTAAAATCTTCTTTACTTTCAATAAAATTAATTACGTTCAAAAATGCTCTATTATTATTTCTTGGAGCATATCAATGTTCAATTCTAATTAAAATAGACTGCCCTACAGGCAGGAAGATAACCTTGAGGCACGTGCAGTGCTCACCTGCCTTCGTTTTAATAGATAAACAACAGAGTTCTGCTTCAACTTTCCTAGGTTACAGTCGTATTCGCGCGGGCTGTGATTATCTTTGTTCTATAAATTATTTCTAGTGTGCAAATTGTAATGAATCGTTCCTATCGTAATAGTTATTGATCTTTCCGGTTATAATAGTAAATAATAACCATTTTTCTTAATCTGGTATCACAACAAGTTACCTCGTGCTTGCGTGATATTAATGCAATGACCCTTTCCATTGACGTATCATACAAAATACGTTAGTGAACTTGATACGCGGCATATGTATTATGAATTCCTAATAGTGTGATAAAAGTATTATGTTTATACAAGTTCGAATAATTCAGAAATTTAATATACTGTAAATTGTGCTTTTCGCTGTATTTCTAATTCTTATTGACGTTATAATATATGATCCTCTTACTACACGGTGTACGATTAATTGTTTAATTTACTTACTCCATAAAGTTCACCAGATTATCGTTGTGAGTTGTTATATGGCAATAGTGTTCATTTCGTACTTCTCGGTCCTTCGTTATCTTCGCATTTCTTCCACTAGTGTCCCCCTCGACGATTACAGTTCACTGCTCCGGGAGGTGGAACTTCAGGGGTGCCTACTTCGCTCCACCTTCCCTGAGTTTCCCGCTCAAAAGCCTTTCCTTTTCCTCGTTATTTTGGATCGTAATTGCACAAGGATAGTAGAAGTCACTGCTGCTGCACTCGCCTCTCTTGTCTACAACGACAACGACGACGAGGCATGTGCCGAAGGGAGAGGTGTAGATATTGTAGTTGCCACGGGTGATAGTGTTTAATTTGGAACGATATAATTTTTTATACTTGGACGTTTTACACAAATCCTTTGTGAAATAATATATTATGTGCATTGGTTTTCTTCAAAATATCGATGTAATTTTTTACATCTAGCTCGGAAAGATCGCCAGCAGGTACTTTCTTGCTCGAGGGGATTTTCTTATAAGTTAGCAATCGAAATAGGTTTTCGGTAATAGGATATTTCTTTTTTTTAATATTAATCGTGGTTCTGTCGTCTGCAATAGTGAACTCTGAATTACCGATAGACCATTTATTTAAAAGATTCTCATATTGAGTACCGATTATGGCATTGTCTTTATTGGTATCCCCGCTTTTGGACAGGGCATCGGTATATTTTTTAAGTAGGACATTAATCTTCGTCGGTATTTTCAAAGTCATACTGTAGCAATTTTATTTTCTATCTAGATATGTTCATATAATTAATCCCTTTATTTAATAATAAACAATATAATGCATAATAATGTTATTCAGTCCACTAATTAAATATTACCTATTGCCCAATAAAGTATTAGCATTCAATTAAAATTTAATTTCCACGGTGACAAAATAAAAGTTTCCATTTAGTATCATTCCTAGAGCTCCATCTATTTAAGAAATTGTGAAGTGATTGTGTTGCCGGGCAGCAACTCGCTTGACGACACACTTCCAACACAGCTGTGGTGAAAGCAGGTCGATTTGTTCCTAGAAACAATGGTTTTTTGCTGTTTTTCGTGTTGGAAGCACGTGCGGATTAAGTTCTGTTAGGAGAATGTCATCTCCGAGAGGCATTTTTGATGGTCCATTTGTTGGAACAGCTCGTAGATGACGTGAAATTTTTTGGTCGAAGAGCCGTTGGTAACATGTAACTTTATTTATGTATAATACGAAATTTTACATAAAGTATTCAATCTAAATTACATGCAACTTTATTTATATATAACATGAAATTGTACATATAGTATTCAAGATTAAATGCATCATTTGATAATTTTCGTGGTTTAATGTACATATAAAGCAACTTTAAATTAACATGCAGATTGGTAATCAGGAGACTGGTTTACGTTATTTTTGATTAAAAACAAGAAGAAAATATAGGTTTTTACGCTTTGTTCATGGTGTGGACCTGGCGGAATTTAATTACTCAAAATGGATGCCGAGTAATGTGGATTTTCAGTATGCAGTACAATTATTCGTTCTAAATTGGAGATTTCCGTATTTCATAGCTGACGTAAGCTTCCTTTATGGTATTTTTCAGACAGACGGAGTTCTGGTATGTAAAAAATTGTTTTCGTATGTTAGCTGAACTATGGACATTGTAATCAGATTATTTTTTGTTTAATCAAGTTATTCAAACTTTTAAATAGGTCAAGGACAGACCACAATTATATTTTTCAATATTAAGTAATAGGAATCTGTAACTTTTACATATCTAATTCTTTTATTAACTCAATGAAACTACGGTAGGTGTCATTACGTGTTATAGAAAGTAAATTCTTCTATTTATGAGAACTTAGAAATTAAACTTCTATGTTTGCTATTTCATTAATAACTATATGGAATTATCCATTGTAAGGTTAAGGTAGATCTACCAAAACTAACATTTTTGTTATCAATAAGCAACAGTTTAGAAAGCAACTTTATGCTTTATCTATTTGTTAATAAAACCACATTTAATTTGATTGGTACTGATTTTATCCAGTGCCCTTGTAAATGATTTTCATAAATTAAATTAATCACAATATAAAGAAAGAAAGATATTTTGTAAAGAAGCACATAATTGAATACTAGAGGAATAGATTTTTATTTTTGAACAAGACTATTCTTTTTAATTAGGAAGAATGAAAGTTGATTCCATTTGAATTTAAAAAATTTTTGAGTATAAATGCACAAACAGTGCTATTCTTTGTTTAATTTGTTCACAGGTGTAGCAGTGAATTACTAAGATCAAGGTCGAGCCATAAGGTAAGAAAATTCAAGGATTATGTTGTCTTTAATAAACAGTATAGCGGTTATAGAATAAAGGTTTCCGCATTCGCCTTGTACAAGGGACTTGAGTAAGGTCTTCTCTGTATAGAAAAATACGGTGGCGCCTTATTCTTCATGTTTTTGGTCACAATCTAACCCCGACCCACAGCTCATGTTCCACCCAGAGCATATAGTTCGACTAGCCGCTTTGCCTTTGAGATTTCCACAACTTTGGGCCATTTTCCATCAGAACTTGCCGTGGGCTCTATTCGATTATAGGAAATTCTCGTTAAATAAAATCCCCAAATTACCGAAAAGGCTATAATACTTCAAATAGTCCTGCCGAATATAATTAGGGTTTTTACTTGGACAAGTTTTAGGGTTTTTAACGGTTCTAATAATTGCGTATGTTTCTTTCCGTATTTTATTTGGGCTCGATTTTTGATCTGGTTTAAAATCCAAAAATTGTTTTCTTATGATTTTAGTAGCCTTCATTACGGCTCGATTTAAATTCGTATAGTGTCATCGTCATGATTTTAAATACATATGTAAAAATCAAAACTTTTATGATAGCGACATCGTTTATAGCTCTCTCTTTGTCTATCACCAAGAATTTGTATTCGGCTTTATCACCATCACCGCCTTTTTTAGACGCTAAACGACACATGTTTTTGTAATCTGCGAAGCCCATGTCTGTATTAATGCTTTAAGTTTATTTGGTTTTGGAAAAAACTATAATTAAATTTGTATTGTCACAAATGGGATGCTTCTCCTATCCGAATTCGTTTGCTCTGAGCTATGACGCTTGACAATCATAGAAGTGTCATTTGTTTTATGCATGTATATTTAAGCGTAAGTTTAAAAAGCCTAGATTTTCAGAAAACAGATGGTTCCTTTAAAATGTAAAAGAAGATTGATTATAGCACCGAAACCGGGACGCTGTGCGTACTCTCCGGAATCGTTAGCGCTGAGCCATCGCGCAACACAATTACAAAAATTGCTCGACTTATGTATTTTCAAACAAGATTCGGAATTTCTGAAAAATTGACGGCTGATTGTAACCATTCGGTCGCGTTGAGTAAATTTAATAATTTCTGTTAAAGATACGCCCTTTACATTAAAAAGCGGCGCCTTTGTACTTTCCTAATCGATTTTTAAAACTAGAAATGTATTTTTAGTATTTTGTAGCGTTTCAATTTTGAAATTAATTCCGCCTTTTCAAATTTTGATGGTTTTCTTTCGATAGCGTCTGAGTTCGTTCGCGGCCGAACTATAGCAAAACTCAAATAAATTCCATGAATTTTACTCACAAATTATAAAAGAAGTAGACCTCCTACTTGGAACCGGAGTCGAATTCAGGTTCTAAGCCGATTATTGAATTTCGTCGTGCATATTAAATATTTTATAAAGGCCCGTTCCGAATTCTGGAAACAATCTCGCACTTCCTTCTTCGTTTTGCTCGTCTGTTTCGACATTTTACCGACTTTCTCGTTCTACACGTTTGGTTCTGGCATTCGAAAAGATCGTGGTTTAACGTGATCGCAAAGCGAAAATTTCCTGAAAAGAAACATTCTCTAAAAATATTCCGTTCACCAGCCTACCGGATGTAGAACTTTATTAACTGTCGAACTCCGCCCCATACAACCTTCCAACACCATCCCACTCGAACGAGATACGCAATTAGTCTCTCATCCGACCTCCCGACTATCCGATTGGAGAGCGTTATAGTTATTGATTATTAAATTTTGCAGCTGAATAGTTAAATCGGTCGTGAGTGGCTCAGTAATTTGTAGCATTTTCATGTGACTTTCGAAAATACAAGCGTAATTCATTTGATATTTTCTACAAACATTCGGCACGATAGCTCAGTGCTAATGGTCCTGGATAACTTGCATTTGGTCTTGGGTTTGATGTCGAGTTCATTTACTTTCTTATTTACTTTTTGAAAAACAACTAACGTCATCTACCTTACGGAAGTAATGACGATCTATGTTTTTCAGAACTTTTTATACGGAAATCGCGCAAGCGTCGACCTTTCCTTGCTATTTTCTATCATTCATGTTATTGAATCCAAAACTATATCGCAATTACATACTCGATATATACTAAGGTCTTTAAATTCTATTTAATATGATTTCGGTACTGTTTCAAATATATGTTTTAATTTTTGACATAATTTATTAAAAACTCTTGAAGGTCGTCCAGCGGACACGCACGGAAGCGTTGTATAACTTACGTTCAGTACCTGAAATTTCATTTCCAGTTTTCAGGTACTGACGTAAGTTAAATTCGTTCCGCTCGACGACGTTCAAGTTTGAAACCGTTTAATATATAGTGGGAAGCCTAGAAACGATTTTACATCCCATTTAATGGTAATCTCCAATAAATGAAAACTAATTTTGAAGAAAAATTAGTAAAACTACAGTAAATTTGACATACGGGTTTCTTCGCACGGTCGTAAATATTTATTCTTTTAAAAAGACACTCGACACCATGTTGCGTCAAATATTACAATCACTTTATGGGGATGTGCGGAAAAATATATTTTGGAACATTTGACTCTGCAAGATAGTTGTTTAATCGCAGAAGTGGAGGTAATACTTTTTCTAATTTAAATTAATCCTTAAACGTAAAATAATTTTGTCTGGAGATGAGTTGTTCAATTATTGCAAACGAGAAATAAATTGTTGGTTATTTTGTGCCGTTTTTCTGTCTACTACATGAGGCAGAGAACATAGAACACACACACGACAGAGTATGAGGACATACTTTGGCAAAGGTAGCTCGACCTTCAGGGTTGCGGTGATCTCAAGAGACCAAAATCATCAGGGTTTGGAGTAATGACTTAATTATCAGGAAACTCACTAAATTATTCCATAGCAATACTTACTGAGAAACTATAATGACATAACTGTAAGTAACACGTCTAGCAAATCAAATGCATATTGAATATAAGTTTTAAGACAAGTTTTGACAAAATAAAATAAATTGTTCTAATTTCGTTAAAGTAAGATATAGTGAGCTATTTACATTAAGTTATTAATTACACCTTTAGTACCCAAAAAGTTTCATGAAGCCTTCAGTTTACAATTTATTACCAGATTGAAATTAAATAAATCTAAATAGCTAAACATAATAAACAGGTAACGATATATTTAACAAAATTTCTATTAGTTACCGTAATATATAGTTTTCCTTGACGCTCAGATAATATAAAATTATTACTGGGACTTCATTGTACAGACACTATCAAATGGACAATTTAATTGTAAAGTGAAATCTTATACCTGGACATAGAATAGTAGAATAACCATTAAACGTAAATTGTTACCCTTATTCACGTCTTGATTTTACTCAGCTTTGGATATTAGGCGACATTACGATATGAACACATGTTCAAAAAGATAAAGAAAATTACTACATTAAATGTAGCATTTTAAAGACGTTTCCATTAGTAGAAACTCGTTCTAAAGATAGAAGTCCAACTCATAAAAAGAAGCCCATTACAAAGTTAAATCCGTATAATTAAATTCATCCCAAAATTAAAACCCAGAATTGAAGCCCTAAAATGTGGTACATTTTAGTGATTAATTAAAACCACCGGTTGTGTAGACAACAGTGAAAATTCATTTTAATACATCTTACCGTCCTTATGTTAAAGCGAAAGCTTATAGACATACCAAAAACAAAACTGCCTCAGGTAGATGTCCTACAATAATATTTTTTAAGAAAAATTTCATTTTAATTAGAAGAAATAACATATCTTATACGACCGCATGGTACAAGACACCATTTTGCATTCTCTGAGTTGTCGGTTTGGCAGATAAAACGAAAAAGAAAGGATATCAAGTCATCAGTAAAATGTATTAACAGGTTAAGAAAGCGAACGATCAATCAGCTGTTTAACCGACAATTTCTCGATCTTTCAAAACTAGAACAGTTATGTCAAATAGAGCGTTTCATTTAAATGGACCAACAAGATAATTATCTAAGAAACAAATACTTGTTACAAATAAATTGTTTTTAAACTGTTAATCTTTAACCTTCAAACGTATTATAACATTAATATTGCGGATTCTTTATATAATATAAGATATTGTGAATAGACAGAACAAGATTTTTAATCGTTCTAAGATCGAATTAAATAGGTAAAAAGCGGACGCGTTGTAACATGGCTAGGCGTGAGCTAAATGGCATGTTACTTTATTAGTTAACTATATTTGAACTACTCATTTCCAGACAAAATTATATGTCACCATTAAGTTAGAAGCATGTTAGCTTCTGTCATCTAAGATCCTCCAGTAACATCAGGTGTAGTACGTTCTTAGAACGTCCGCTAATGATTTAGTGGGTAATAGTTCGTTTGTTATTTCCACCTTAGTTCTATAGACTAGTTTATATTATTAAATTTGTTTGGCAATGGAATATTCGCTAAAGTATCGGAGATTTGAAGAAGTTTCCGATAGTTAGTTGTTTATATTCGAGTATAGGGGGCCTATAGGAAATGCTTTGTGTATATTAATACACGATGATTCCCTTATAGTTCAAGATCTTTGTTGGTTGTTTTGCAACGCTTCGTTACATTGCGCGGGCGTAGTGCTTGCACTGCTACCCGCGCTTTTTAATGGAACCATGAACAGCAAGGGCGTAGCGATAGCACCTGAAACCGAAGTAAAGGACCCCGCAAGTGACGGCTTCATGGTGCCGAAGAAGAAGACATCAAAGCAGTCGAAGACGACCACCGCCGCCGATCTGCCGACAACGAATCGGTATGAACCGATTGCTACGCAAGAAGAAGCAACAGAAAGTATGGAGTCCGATGCCATCAGTGCGAATCCTGCGTCGGCCCGGAACCGCCGTCGTTTTTCGCAAGAACGACAAGTGGGTGGCGATTGCAGGAGTGCTCAGCAGTCGCAGATTACAGTTCACCAGAGCGCGCAACACCCAGGACGGGATTAGTGTCACTCCGGCGACCCCGACCGATTACGGTGGGATCACGGCTTTTCTGTCTGAGCGTGGCAAAGAGTACCACACTTATCGCCTCTAAGACGACAAGCCGCTCAGGATGGTCTTGAGGGGCATCCCGGAGGATATCGCAGCCATGGACGTCCGAAAGGAAGTCGTCGCACGTGGACTTTCAGTACTCTCGTGTGCACGCATGCACAAGGAGCGACTCAGACGGGTATTGCCCCTGGTCATGGTCACCTTGACCAAGTCCACGGAGGCGAAGCAAACCTTCGAGCTCCAGCAAGTACTGCACCTACGAGTTCAGGTGGAGATACCGCACCGGCGTTCCGAAGTAGGACAATGCCATCGGTGCCAGCGATTCGGACATACGCAAACGAACTGCAAAGCCACGCATAAGTGTGTCAAATATGCCGACAACCACCTTACTGGCACCTGCCCCAAAAGCAGGGAAGTTCCTGCGGTGTGCGTCAACTGCGGTGGCGCGCATCTAGCGAGCTATGGGGGTTGCTCTGCATTTCCGAAGCCAAATGTGGTAGCCAAGAGGCAATACAAGACCGCACCAATGGCACCGGTCAGCGTCCGTCCTGCAAAGTCGACGCCGGGGGCCGCTACTGTGGGAGCCCACTCCTACGCAAGCATCGCCAACGGCTCGGCTAGCCGTCCCTACACCGACAGCCAAAAGCCCTGCTTTTGCGCAAGTTGAGAAGACGCCTGCCCAGACAGCCCAACCCACCCCAGCGGTGGAGCGACAGCCTGTGAGACACCGTCCTGTGGGGGCGTGCAAGGGGGTTCAATCATCGGACTAACGCTAAATTTTAAGAACCAAACTTACACATACCTGAAGCAAATAATACAGTAAACAAATCCTTTCCTCTCAAAGAACCTAATTTTTTTATTTTTTTTATGTAATAGTATAAGTTCATACATGTACAAAATTATACCAATTCAATCCAACTTTTTGGTAACTTGGGCAAACATAAACACAAATTAACATTTCAAACACACTTCACACACACACGCACACGCAAACGCGCACACACACGCACACGCACACACACAACACTTCTTCTGCACTGTGCAAACACAAAACACACCATTCACACACTACATTGCCTTTTCAACATCTGGATTTCCGACTGCCGATGGTCCGGACTGACAAGGCAATGTCCGTTGTGCGTTCTTCCTTGACGACTGGGATATCCGGCTGCCGATGGTCATGGTCCTAGAGGGGGAACGTAACATGGACCAACATCACACACATACACATCAACCATCTCCCACACACACACACACACACACACACACACACACACACACACACACACACACACACACACACACACACACACACACACACACACATACACACCTACACACATAACACACGACGGTTACATTCATGTGGTGAAGCCAGGTCTGCTTAAATTTCAGGTAGCAGACTATTGAAACGTTGGAACAAATAAATAAATAAATAAAATCAGGCTGGACAGAGTGCGGTCGACGAGGCGGAGAATTAGGGCTGGGGTCCCCCAAGGCTCTCTCCTCTCGCCGGCACTATTCAGCATCTTCGTGAGCGACCTTCCGAAAACGGCAGCCACCAGGATGGCACTATACGCCGACAACACAGCCATTCTAGCCAGGTCCCGTGCTCCGCACCTCATTATGCAGATACTGCAAACGGCAATGGACGCTCTCGAGGAGTGGCTAAGACTGTAGCGAGTCGAGGTCAATCCAGAAAAAAGCACGGCAGTTATCTTCTCGAAGCGACGTCACCGACCTTGAGACGACGTCAGAGCATTCAACGAACCAATACCTTTGCATACAGACGTCAAGTATCTAGGGGTGATCCTTGATTCGAAGCTCACCTGGAAAGCCCACATCGAGTATGCGGCAAACAAGGCCAAGGGTGTTATGGGTCAGCTATACCCCTTGACTAATGGCAGAAGTAGACTGAACGCTTCAAACAAGCCTAGGCTCTACCAGGCGATAACCAGACCGACGTTTGCATACGCATCAGTGGTGTGGGGTAACGCAGCGAAAACGCACATGCGGAAACTCCAGGTGATTCAGAACAAGGCCCTAAAGGGAGTCTTCGAAGGTCCCTGGTTCATTCGAAACGCTCAGCTTCACAGAGAGGCAAATCTACAAACCGTCAAGGAATGGCTCCGGTCGAACGCAGAAAGGTTTTACGAAAACCAGCTCGTACGAGCCCTTGGCGCGTATGAAGATGGCTTATGGCAGCGTTATAAACACCCCAGTGCGATGCTCCGGCAATGATCTTTGCTGCGATTCCATCAGACGTCCAAAAGGAATAAACTGCGCGTAACGCCATGTTTTTTCCAATTCGCGACGGGATCCCTATAAACGTCTATGACAAGGATTCTCGAGTCCGACACCAAAGTGGCTTTTTAGTAGGTACGTCCTTGCTCCGGCAAGAAAGAGTCCCCACAGTGGATATAAAATCTTTTGCCACTATAAAAAAAACGGTTGCTTTACAAAGAGAAATGCTCCAGTCTGATGCCGCTAAAACAAGACTGGATGAAAAGGTGGTTCGTATGGAAATGGTTTCTAAGGCGAAAGGGTTTCAAAGGCGAAAGATATTTCCATACGAAAGAAATACCGGGGCTAAAAGGCTCCCCATGCGAAAGGAAATCTTTTCCGTAGGGACTGAAAACCAATTCTAGTAATCCTATAAAGATTGATTACTTATTAAAATCCAATTTAGATGAAATTCGCATTATAATCGTGAAAGAAGAAAACTTAAATTTAAAAACTTACATTGTTTTTTAAGCAATTGTTTGTCACTTCAAACCATTCAGTTTAAGCACAACTACCATAATTGCGAAAACTTACCTCAATTGTTTGAAGTACCAGAACTGCTATTATTGTTGCACAAGATATAAAATCAAACAGTACAAAAGCGTGTGTTGCTTTGACAAGCTCTTCTACGTACCTGTCCTTATTTATTAAAAATTATTGGAAAACTGTTAATGTACCTACGTGATAATACGATAGTGATATGAAACACATTTACGCAACCACATATCAGTATAAAGGTCACGAGTGGTAAGTATCTCCATATCCATAATGTAATATTCTGGATGAGATAAATATAGCTTTAAAATTTTTATTTGTCCAACGGCAAATATAATCAAACCGTTGAGAAAGTTGTGGCAGGCAATTGTTGCCGTAGGCAAAATAATCATACCAAACGTGTAATATGTGAACGTAGTTTTATAATACTTATTTTTATCAAGCGGAAACCATGAGAAAAGTGGAAATAACCGTTCTCTGTAAACTGTTGCATTTTCAACCACTTCGAATGTGTCGGTGCTATTGTAATTCATCTCAATAATGATTGGCGTAACATAAAAACAGGTAGATACAGTACACACAACGGCCAAGTAGATGTTATTTGCAAAATAGTTTTTTTTGACGTATTGCATGAATATAGATTTGGTTCTTTCATCGCTGTTTTGTATAATATTATCTTCAGAACACCTAATCTTTTGCACAAGCTTTTGTATTGTAGGTCTTTGTATCAACCATACTTTCCACAAAACAATGTTGAGCAATAAATTAACACTTGCTAGTTGAGCAAAATCAAGTAGTCGTCCACTAATCATTCTGAACTCTTCAATATATTCAGCTATAATAAAGGTAATCAGATAGACAAGTGTTGACATGGATAAAACGCGATACAAAGTTGTTGCAATTTTATTTTTAAATGTATGGCTCCAAAGACCCAGTACACTTAGACAAAGCACGCCCTGCTTTAAATGTACGTGACCGACCATTATGATGATCGCTTGAACTAGCCCTCTTTTACCCTGTAGCGTTAATATGAAAACCTGTAAACGCAATTAAGTATTTGGGATAATTGCAAAAATTAATGATCGTTTGAAAATTGTAATCGGTGTGTAATTAAAAAAAAAAAATTGGTTCAATTTAGGGAAAATCAACTGCTGACATCAGACAAATCGTAAAACATGCTACGCAAGTTCAAAACACTAATAAATATTTAATTATACTACTTATATTTAGAATTTTCAAATGCAAAGAGCTGATCAAAGATTTTTAAGCGCTCTAAGTAGACAAAATACCCTGCATCATCAGTCCGTAACTTTCCACTACAAGTTTGGTGATTGTAGTATTTGTAGAGATGAATCGTATTCAGTTAGTGTAAAAATTTATTTTTAGACGATTTTATTTTGCACATCTGGTCTAATTTTTAATCTAGTATCAGTGTTTCGTTCGAAACATTCAGATCCTACACCGAAAATCTCCAAAGGTACGACATATCTCAAAACCGAATTGCTTATAAACTATTTCTAGCAAAATTCTTAATCAGTAGCCAACCACTCTAAATGTTGTTGATGATGGACACAATGCACAGATAATACACATAATATAGCTTGTTTGTATGCCAGAAATCACCATTCTCCTACTTGGTGTCGATCTTTGAAGCACGGGGATCCTATTTTCCTGGGAAAGTAGCCATACTTTCCAATGGGAAAAGTACAACCCAATTCTTTAATTTCTCACAAGAATAAATAGTAATAAAAATGTGGGAAGTGTTCCACATGTACTTCTGCGTGGAAATTCTTATACCTATAACCGATAAGCTCAATCCTAACGTTACAAAGCGTCATAATATAAGTTTACATTAATCTCAGGGCTACAAAAATAGTGAAATAGCGAAGAAATGATGATTGGTACGCGTAGACAACCTAATCGCCACAATCCATTTGTCTTATTTAACGAAAATGCTTTGGGAAAATTATATAGTTTGTTAAAGGAGATGGCAGAATATCTAATTGAACTGTTAAGCAATTACTTAACAGAACCAACCGGAAGTTATGCCATAAGTTAAAGAAAAAAGGTAATTTAAACTTTATACTATGTGGGACTACAATAAATAGTGACGGTTGCAGGTTCTTAGGATTTTTAGCATTTTTCGTTTCTAGCTGTCATCAAGCACGGTAGACTACAGTAACTTCTGTGATGTTAACCAAACTAGTGTACTTAACTGCATAACAGACGTTGTAGGCATTCTCACTCACCTAGAAATGTTTAATGCTGGGCTGACATTTCCCAGATATCATCAAAAGGAATCGCCCATTCATGATGTACTGTAGTACCATGAATGCAATATATAAAACCTGTGCCTAATAGAATTAAATTTGGATATTTTAAAACATATACTAAATTCCTGGCATAGTAAGAACCATAGATTGTACTCGTGTTGCAATAGTCGCACCTAAACGAAACATGCAGCTATCTGGTACATTTTTACGTTAACAGAAAAACTATTACTCTTTGATGTACAATTGGTAAGTTTATTAGACTAATGAGTAACATTTAACAATAGTTGCTATTATATCTGTGATTCAACTTTGAAGATTCTATACGTCTATAGTAGATTCCTTGGAAGTATGCATGAAGCACATATTTGAAGTAAATCATACGTAGAACGAGCTTTCGTTGAGTTTATGCAAAATGAAAGACCAAAATGCTTTTGAATTGGTGAGTTGCGCGGCTATATTGATTTTGTTAACTTAATTTATTAAGGTAATCCGGCTATCCTCTTTCGTGAATAGTTGCAAACACCGCTGTACAACCTAGAAACCTGGAACACCTGAGCATCAATATAATAAAACGTCGCTGTTACCGTTCGGGTGGACGACGTACGACTTGTTAGACAATATATGTAAGCTTAGCTCTAATATTTTTAATATGTATAAGCAAAAACAATTATAAAGTTTATAGATACATAGATACGAAAGTTAAATAGTTAAAAATGAACAAGTGTACAACTTGAAGCAGTTGGGAAGTCGTCAGTAATCTTCGTAACTCTTCGAAAGATTTCGTGATTTACTTCTGGGAGGCAAGTAAGAACTTAAATAACTATAAATTGAAAATATATACAGCTTTACAAGTTTAGAAGTCTTCGGAACCCTTTGAAAGGCTTCGTGATTTGCTTGTCAGATCAAGTAAGATCTTAAATAATTATGATATAAATATATATATTGTTGTGGATTTAAAGGGGTAAATAGGTGTATACAATAAAATTTTAGCAACCGTGTATATAGAAAAGAGCAAATTATTTACGCGCCAAATTAATTTAATTCATATAGTGAAAACGGACGAGTATTAAGGTATTTTTATATTTAAATAATTGGAATGTTAGAATTACGTAAAGGAAGAAAGCTTTAAAGAACATAGAAGTTCAAGGATACGCATAATTAATCATAATTTCTTTTAATCAAACGCAGGAAAGCAAAAAGGGGAACTTGCTTGCATAAGAAAATCAATAATTTCTAACGCAAATATATTCGTTTTAAAAACCAACGTTCATTTACACAGATACTGCGAAGCAGAGAATCTAGGAATTGTTATTTTCAAACGGTCGATAATTACAAGAAACACCTGTTTGTTAAATTTACGTTCAGAGAATATTGGACGGACGTTAATATAGAATTCCATGGAAATTGTTTTCAATGGTCAATTTATATAAGCAGTTATAGTAACAAACATCTTAAGGAGGGAGTGGAATGAACAATCGATAATATACAACAGATAGAGACAAATATAAATAAAGCGTTGGATTGAAAGTCATGTAAGATATACACGTGGAGTTGATGAAGGACGTCGACAATATCAATTTTCTGTAATTCAAGTGGGGTTTGAAAGGAGACAACAAGCATGCATAGAACAAAGATGAATAGCGGTTAGGTGGAGCTTTGTGACGACAGAAAAGTTTGTCATTAATTGAGAGCCAACAGTTTTCGAAAAGAACGCACACGGGAAGGTAGAAAACGAATTCGATGTAAACAGCACGTAGGACGCGAGAAATTTTGCAGAATTTAGAGACGGTTACGTTCAAAATTTTAAGAAGCCGCTTAGAAAATAAGCTTTTCAAATGAAACGGGTCCAATAGGGAGATTGACTAATAATATAAATACCCGAGCAAAGATATTAAAGCTCTCTTCTCTTTTACTTCCATAGAATTCTGAATACGGGTCCAGACCAACATAATAGTTAAGCTTTTGGTTAGAATTTGTGTGTGTAGTAAAGTTACATTTAATATCATTTGAAGGTATAAAACTGTAGTAGCGGACCTCAAGTTATTGAAGTGATGCACGAGTTAGTGCTTATTTAAATAAAAGGTCCGGCTATTACAACAAAATTATTAAATGGATGCATGATATTTGGGGTAAGTAAAGCTGGAAATCAATTTTGTATGCGTGAAATATCTAGTATGGAATGGTACTGTGAGACGAAGCGTATATCTTGCGGAGAACAGGAGTGGTAGCGAAGAAATCAGATGATAGAGGTCTGTGAATCCGGCAATCAGCGTAGTAGATGGACGCAACAACGAGGGGTTTTTGGTAGCCATCTCCAACGGTAATGAAGAGTGAAGATGTCTCCAGGTAATTAATTTGAAAGTTCAGTTTTATATAAACATTTGTGGATATTTTGTGTTTGTGTGGTTGACTTATTGGTGGTATATTTATTGTTTTAAAAACTTGTTTAAAAGGATACATGTACAGGACAATTTAATAATTTTGAGTATTGAAAAGGGTTTATTTAGGATATAATAAAAATTTATTCAGGCTATAAATTGTGTTGTAAGGAGTAAACGGGTCTGTAAATATGTTTTCATTAATGCAAGGTTTAAAAAGCATATACAAACAAAACTGGGTTATAATGAGCTCACAATACACCAGCGTGAAGTCAAATTAGGGTTGCATGTGGGGCCCATCTACTCATATCTACTCGAATTTGTTTAAAATCATTTTAAAAATCAAGGACTTTAAAACATTCAATAAATTGAGGTGGTAATTATTGTACCAAACTGTTGATACACATATTTTATCTGTTAATATGTGTAAATAAAAGGTTGTATGGTTGTCGTATTAATTTGGTAATTTCATTTGATGGTGTGTGAGTGTGAAAGAGGTATGTATGTAAAATTAGGTATTCAAGAAGAGGCCTAGCTGAGCTAGCCAGGGAAGCAGAGAAATTCGAAAGTGTCCTAAATAAAGGGTAAGGAATTTTTTAAAAATTTTTTGAAAATTTTATGTTGGCCCAGGTGGGGCACGAATTTTACTGACCTTCTACGGCACTTTTATGACGCCCAATTCGTGGGGCTCGATGTTAAAGGCTTAGTTTAAAGGGGTATAGAAATCTTCGGTAGTCTTCGGAAAGCTTTGTGATTTATTTGTGAGGCCAAATAAGAACTTAAATAACTATAGATTGAATATACTTATATACAGTTTTAAGAGGTTCGAAATCTTCGGCGGTCTTCGAAGCTCTTCGGATGGCTTCGTGATTTACTTGCGGTGCAAACTAAGAACTTAAATAATTATGATATGGACATATATACAGCCTAAAGTAGTTCGGAAGCCTTCGGTGATCTTCAGAACTCTTCGGAAGGCGTTGTGGTAGTGGTGTTCATAGCCTCGCTGAGTGCGTCGACGTGGGTTACTGTCCCGGAGGTAGAATTTACAGACGCACTCGGTGTCACTGGTGATGGTGGCTGGCTGACAAGAGCTTTCTGCCTATACGTGGTTTACTAATAACTTACGGTAGCGAACTGTAGCGGCGTGCCCCAGGTACAAAGGCGAGCGGACGGCTCTTAGACAACGTTACTGGCGGAGAATAAGCAGGCTATGGAGAGCACAGCTTGCTTAAGTATTAGAAGGTTATGGTGAGCACTGCCAGTGATTCGTTGGGCTATGGAGGCACTAATGAATGCCTTTTGCGGAACTTTGAGATTATATTTATACACTTCCATGTCCTATGTTGGCTGTGTTGGAAAACATTAATGATGTGTTTAACCAATAAAATCCTGGGGTTTAGTTTTCGTATGTAAAAAATGTCCAACTGCTGTTGGCTAATGAGCGTGCAGGGTTTTAAGTAGCACAAAATGAGATGATAATTCTCGTGTTCCTTTAGTTTGTTCTATGTTCAGCGCGGACATTTTGATATAGATAACATTACTTTCTCCCCGCAGCACATGCAGTACAATTTCAGCATCGGAAGTGATCGCATTGCGCACAGATTTACGATTCAACTTCCGAATCTAGAAGCTTTTACAACGTTCACCTACAACTGCTGTACAATTTCTGGCATAGAAACAACAGATTACAAGAAGGCAATGTACATCAAAGTTCCGACTTAATGTGCATCGTATGGGTATTTCTTGTGAAGCAATTGCTTTAGTACAGCTATGGAAGAAGACAATTCGACTACATCCGCACCAGCTACTACGACGACCATAAAATACACCGACACCGAAATGGAATTTCAACTTACAGACACCGCTACGGACATAATCGCAACCGCCAACGACAAACCTAGAAAGCGCACACAACGAGCCACAATTAACACATCCAAAGAACAGCTGCTGAAACCCGACAGGAAAGCCAATTACTCGCCACAAGAAGACAGCGCCTCCAATACCAACAAACGATCACGTCCAGACCCGACATCATCGACTGCTCCAGCGCCGCAAAATGCAATGACGACGACGAAAGCCACTAGTTCACTTCCGATTCCGCCTATATATGTGAAGAAAATTTCTCACTTTTTAAATCACGCAAAGGACATCAACGGTCTACTCAAGAAGCAACTAAACATACGTGCTTCTGCACAAGGAGTACGTATACATACGATCGACATCACCGAATTTAGATTCCTACAAGACTATCTCAAGAAAAACAAGACAGAATTTCATACCTACACGCTTAGGACAGAACGGGAATTGAAAACTGTGCAACGCGGACTCGCCAGCAACTTGACAAGCGACGATATCAAGGAAGAACTTGTTGACAGATGATATCCAGTAACGCCCGTGGGGAAGCTACAAAACCAAATCCGAGAGTATTGCAATACCTTCCTGGAGATTCCCAAGTATGGGCCCATCTCTAGAGAGATATATAAGATCACGGATTTGATATACTGTAGTCAGGTTCACGTCACCGCTTTCGAAGCAAGAGTTGAGATAGCGCAATGCTTCACATTCCAAAGATTTGGACGTTCAAGCCTCAACTACGGTTTCAACTCTCGATAGTGAAGTGCGCACGACAACACCATGCAGCGCAATGCAGAAAGTAGAGGTAAGAGCAACCCATGTGCGCTAACTGCAACGAACCGCACTCTGCCAACTATGGAAACTGCCCGGCGTATCAGCGACAAATGCAACTGAAACATAAAACAGCGCCAGCACCTCCCCGACCACGAGCAGCACCGAAAACCGACACAGACAAAGAAGGATGGACTAGAGTCACGTACGGACGAAGCAAACAATTTACTACACAAAAGAAAGCCAACAGACGTACAAGTTTCGACCTACGCCAAGCAACGGTCCGACAACTAATCCATACAACACTAAAGCCAAGCTAGCTGATGAGTCAAGCGACACACATACAAGCGTTCAACCGACGCAAGACACCACACAGAAAAGAACCATCTAGAAAAAACGAAGACACCGTCGCAAGACAACAAGTTCATCGTTGAGTCGGAATTAGAAGCACAAATACTTAATACATCCCTTCAGATTCTACACAAGACCGTCAAACCAACGCCACCTACTTCCAACGACGACACATCGACCTTACGAAAAATACTACACAAACTGATGCGAAGGTAGAGAGGTAGAGAGACATGAGCACATACGTGGCAGGAGAATCTGTCACGTCCATACTTTGCACAGCTCTTACTGACATTGTCGCCTTTTTTAATACCTGATACCGCACAAAAGAGAAAATTGACTTTCCTCTACTGGAACGCCAACGGAGCACGACACAAACTGCCTAAACTCAAATACTATCTGTAGAAACATGACGTGGACCTGGCGCTACTAGAAGAAAACCGACTAATTGCAACAAGACAATTCTGAATAGCCAACTACACGATCTACAGGAAAGACAGAACGCTACAACCTAGACAGCAAGCACACGGCGGGACAGCAATCTTGGTACACAGACGAATACATCACTTACCAATCGACATCCCGAACACATACATGGACTCCGTTGCAGAGAAAATTCGAACAAACCACTCATATTTAAAACTGGTAACTGCATACAGATGTCCTGGACATATCCGCTTAAGGCCCAAAGACATAGACTTGTTTCTTGACGATGACACACCGACACTAATCGCTGGAAACCTAAACGCAAAACACTTCATGGGGCTCTAAACTGAACACCCAAGACGGCATCATCCTCTAAACACCGCGATGGGAAGAGACCTCTACATGCTTGGACCGGACTATCCGACACCAATACCGACAAGACCTTCCAATCCATCTGACGCATTGGATATCATAGTAATGAAAAACATCTCGTACCATTTATTTACAGAAGTCGTCGAGGACTTCAGCTCCGACCCTCTCCCAATCATTGCCACCTTACACACGAACCCTACAGCAAGGGACAACAGTACAATTTACACAACAAACTGAAGAAAATATAACGAATTCCTTCAACGACGCGTTCCATACCAAACCCCAAGCATCGTTTCAATAGCAGACTCAGCAGTAACAGACCTAACAACCACACTGAAAGCAACCCATCAACACAGTACAAGGAGAATCCCAGCACATGACAGAAAAACAGAGTTACAACACTACATAAAAGACTTGATTACGGAGAAGCGCCAACTTGTGGGAAGATGGCAACTCACAAGAGATCCAGCGACGAATATAAGACTGAACAACAAACAACAAGCTTTAAAAAAATTTACCACGAGAGTTCTCTGAAGAATCTTGAACCATACACGTTAAGACCACCTTAGATAACAAAAAAGATTATTTCAACAGAGACGAACAACTCCCGACTTCACTGCAAGGACCAACAGGACTACTATATGCCGCTGACAAAAAGGCTAACGAATTCACCAGGACTCTACAAGAAACATTCACAACAAACACAAAGGAGACAAACACCATCCAGACAATTATTATTCGACTCCTGCAGGAAGACTCCGACGAAGATATTCTTTCTATCAGTTCAAAGGAAGTGAAACTAATGATAACAGCACAAAACCGCAAGAAAGCCCCAAGATCGGACAGCATCGCTAACGAAGTCCTACGCAACATCACTAAACCCACACTGGCACGACTAGCACGAATCTACAACAGTATCCCACACCTAAAATACTTTCCTCTGACAGGCCGGGAAAAACAGAACCAAAGCCAAGAACTACTGTCCTATATATTTACTGAATTTTATAACGAGGATCTTCGAAAGACTACTTTTACATCGTCTGAAGCTACCCCTGAAGATAAGTAAGGAACAGTTTGGATTTAGAGAACACCACTCCATGACGCATTAGATCATCACGCTGAACTGCTTTACAAACTCAAAATTATACATCGAGTCCCATCCAGCTACTTGAAACTAATGGCCAACTACCTAACTTAAACCTACTGGAAACGAGAAGAGGTATCAAGAACATGTGCCACATACTAAGTAAGATATTATGTGAAGTACGATTATGATAACACTTTACCATTCTATCGATCATATCGAAGTGCGGATTGTATAAAGGGGTTTACTATGAAGCTTCGAAAATTTGCCGAAGATGTTGAAACTATATTTGTGTCCCTATGATGACTCTGTTAGCACTGCAGCAGGAAACTGCGTCCTTGGCTACTACACACTGCAATAAGCCATTCGGTTGCGGTGGTAGACACCACAACATACTAAGAGAGGCGGTGCAGAACACCCCCTATCTTGGGAGAAGTGGTTGATTCGATCGCACCCATAATGATTTCCAGGAAGCGCTTTAGGGTTTGTCTAAACACTGAGGACGCCTCCTTAACGGAGATCTCCATCTACACAGATGGTTCCAAAGCAAATGAAGGTACCGGGGCAGCCATTTGCTCCGATGACCTAGACCTTCATGAGCAGGTTGGTAACTGGGCAGGCTGGTAACTGTCTTCCAAGCGGAGGTCGTAGCCATCATGCATGGCGCTAACGCCACACTAGAACGTGGAATCCAAAACAAAGCTATACGCATCTTGAGCGATAGTAGAGCAGCTTTTCTGAGCTTAAACAAGCAGAAGTTTCTCTCGGGGTGGTATACCAATGCCATCGTGTTCTCGAGCTCGCTTCTAATACAAACGCCCTTGAGCTGGTTCGGATCAAAGGGCATTCAGGAGTACATGGTAACGAACAGGCCGATTTTTTGGCGAGGCAGGGAGCGGCTTGGGGTTTTGTCGGCCCTGAGCCATCGGTGGTGTTCTCCATGATGACAAATAACCCACCGCCGTCACAAGGATAGGTGGGCTTGTACATTAAGCTGCCGGCAGGCAAAAATGTTTATAAGGTCTCCCATGACCAAAATAGAAAAATTTGTCATACGCTTGCCAAGACAGAAACTACGGCTACTAGTAGGTATTCTGTCCGGGCATTGCACTTTAAGGAAGCACCTGCACAGGATGGGTCTGTCAGACAACCCCACCTGTCGCGACTGTCAACAGGAGGATGAGACGGCGGAGCACATTATGTGCACCTGTCTGGTACTCGCCCGACTTCGAGGATCCATGCTGGGGGACTTCTGGCCCGAGAAGGCCGGAATTCGAGACACTCGCTGGTCCGACATCCTCAAATTCACCTGCAAGGTCGGGTGGTTGAGCAATGAAGGACCAACCTAGGGCAAGGAAGGCAGCACAATGGGCCCGCCAGGAGGCCTAAGTGCGCGTGGCTTTAAGTCACCCTTCCCAATTTAATCAATCAATCAAGCCATTCGGTTTAAAAAACACGAAAGTGTATGGAATAGACGTTATGTAAATATGAGCGGATACTGTTTTGACCGCGCTCCATAACTACTTTATTTCGTAATGTATCAAGGTAGTGATCGCACCCGATTTAGTGATCGATAATATGCCTTTTAATGACCTTGGTCTTCCTGATTACCTCACAGCCTTCTTTTGTTAAAGAGTGCATTTTCGATCGAATACCTACAAAGTACATTAAAATACGACCTTTAATTTTGTCTTCCAATACACCAACGACTTTTTTATTTACATGAGTAATTTTATAAACATTATGGGGATAATTAGTACTAGTATAAAATTTTTCTAAATTGGTCTTTATACAATCCTCATAGAAATCGTTGCACGCCGCACTATACAAAAGGCTGTCGGTGTCCATGTAGCATAATTCGCAATTAATTGCAAATTTGTTCTTCATGAAGTTATAATGGAAATTACATAATTCAATTTTTGATAACTCTAAAATTGCCATTTCTATGTAGATAGGTTTATTAAACTCCTCCTCTGTTTTAGATAACTCAATTGCAGACAAAGTTTGTAGCCGAATTAAAATTTAGTTTTGAAATTAAAGACAGAACCCCATAACGAACACCCCAATGAGTTACTGGTTTTATATGCGCCTTTTCTAACATTCGCTGTTGTTTTACCAAAAATTTAATTGTTTACAAATTTAGAAAGATTTTAAGCAAATTCTGTTTTACCCTCCATGCGTATTTTTGTATTTAGTTCGACAAATTTTTTAAATTCTGTGACCGTGAGTCACAACTATGCTTGCAGATAGATAAACTTCAAGATTTCTATTATGCACAATGTAGTTGCACTTTTTTGTAAGAGTACACATCAATTTTTAAAATTTCGAACCTGGAGGTGTAGCCTGCTCTGGACACGTTGCAATTCATCGTGCATGTCTGTAGTAAATTCCAAGTCTCATTCAATCATCATCATTAGGTCTTCAGTTCTGTAACTAGTTAAATGGGTACCGCCGTTGTTTCCTATTCTGAGCTAACCTACACGTTTCTCTGAAACACTCACAGCTCATATCTTTCACTATCTGCATGAAATAGTCTGACCCAGGTCTACTTTTACCTGTTTATTTTTCTATATCGGCTTGTAATATATCTCGCACTATTTCCCAGTTGTCTTAGAACGTGTCCTGTCCTTCTATTTCTCTTATTTTTTGTTTGCTACAGATATTTTTCTTCTCTTACTATTTCTAAAACCTCTTTGTTATTCACTTTGACTGCCCATGCTATCATTATTATTCATCTGAACCACCACATTCCAAAAGGCTTCCACCTTTTTTCTGTTTTCTTCTCCTACTGCCCGTCTCTATTTTATAGTTACACATTGCTGTGTTAACACATACGCTCACCACAATTCATTGCTTGTTTCTATGTCTGTTGTCTTCGAACATAAACGCTGCTCTTCCTTGTTAGATACAGCTCGGTTCCCCTTCTGTTGTTTTGTAAATATATGCCTTATTTCACTCTATTCACTGGTATGTGAAGGGAGTAAGCAGCCTGTGACTACGAAGGACAACTCGCGTGCCAATTTTTCTAATGTCATTGAAATGAAATGAAATAAATCTATGAAGATTTTAGAAAATATTATATATTTTTCGTTATTCAAGGGTCCCTCGAAAGCGTTAACGAGTTCTTTAATCGTAAAATGAGCCTTCATAATTGCTCAAATTATGATAGACGACGGGAATCATTGGAAGTAAACTAAAATTTAAGTTTCAACTGCTATGTGCAACGTCTCAAACTGCACCATTTAGATGATCGTGATCGATAACCTATTCGTTGCCCGGAAATAAATCTGCTTCGCAAATAAAGCACGTTTTTGCCGTCAAGACGTCTATAATGGATGTTACGGAAACATATAGCAATATATTTTAAGTATTGTACAAACCAAGAAATGCAGTTTCTTTCTATGTAGGAATTGTAATATGAAACAAATTGGACATATCCGCAATAAAAATAATACCTTGTTGAAAATGAAATATGTTCCTGGTATTCGAAAGTGCAGTCGAGCTCGTGTCCTGTTTCTGTCTTCTTAATAAGACATTATATGTTGGAATATACCACCAATGGCACAGGTATTTTATACCTAAAATCTTTAAATTGTAAATATTTGTTGTTTTTGGAGGGAAGAATAACACAACACTCGCTAAACCTTTCACACAGTTGTTTGTGTTCTTAGAGATGTTTGCAATCTTAAAAATAGGAGAGACAACTGTCGCATACATAAAGGTGGCCCGTGCGTTTTGTTAATTGACCTACCATCGATGGGCTAAATTTTATAAGACAGTAATGGAATTTAACATCGCGTTTAAAAGTTTTGCGATTTTCCGATCCTTCGAGATTTTCTACAAATTTATCATCATCATCATCATCATCATAATTATATTTTGATGTATCTAATTAACAGATTAAGGTGTCTATCGCGTTTTTAATTAGTTAATTGCTCTGGTGTTGCGATATATTGAAAGCATTTTAGAGCAAGAGCAAGAACCTTTACGGAAATATAGGTTGTTCTTCAAATTTTGATATATTTGCCGTAGGCATGGTAATGACCAAATTTGTTATATTAAAAATTTCTGCGAAATGCAGATATGAAGTTGTACAATAAGCCTCTTTTATCTGTTGCAAGTATAATTATTCCTGCTAAAACACTTCAATAAAAACAGGAGACGTCATTATTTTGAATATTTAAATAAGCCTTTTGTCTTGAATTACATGAGGAAGTGATATGAAACAGATCTCATGAATAATATCGTAGCACATATTGGTATTGACTTTAAGAAATAAGATTTCAGAAAGTGTAGAGTCTGAACCGTAAAAAGCGTCATGTAATATTTTAGCCAATAAACCTGTAACATTGTCTGCAAACAAATCGTTAAAATTCTGTGCAATTTCATCTTTTCCAATTTAAATCGAAGTAATATTAATTAATCTGTTGGCTATTATAAAATTATATCTACAGAAGCTTCTTCGAGAGATCAGGAAACTTGCCTTTATAATTGTTCTACATTAAAATAAAGTTTGTTAAATGCAATAATTATGAACCCCTCTACTTAGGACGTTAATCTTCCTATACTTGCAATACTATAAAACTGTGACAAATAATCTCTAGTTAATAATGTTGTCGTTAGGAAAAAGGAGGGTCAATTTTCTATTGTGTCATATGGCGTATTAGTATTAAAATCGCATTTTTATAAAATTGTAAGGTCTAATTAGACTAGGATCATCATATTTGGTACGTTATAGCTGTGATAGTCAATTGTGTGTAAAACTTGCTGCCTATAACTTACCTTTAGATATAAAAAATATGAAGTGTTGTTTTGTCCCTGGAGAAGTATTTATTCTGCTCCCAAGGTATTTTTGGTGTTTAGTGATACTATTGACTATCTAAATACATGTCTTTGTAGGATGTGGAAAGATTAGAAAAGTGGAGACAAGCTATTCCTCGAAGTGACAAGGTTCTTTCTTATTTGTGCACATATTATTATATAATGAAATTTATTTTTATGTGCATTGGATGGTAAGAATTGTAATTTAAGTATCTACCTGAGCATATATGTTTCTAATACGATTCTTGTTATAATAATACATTTTTATCTACTCCTATTTAGTTATAATATCATTTTTCATATACTTTTGAACAAGTAATAGTGTTCATAATTAAACACCGTGAGTTATGATGAGTTATGATAACTCACGCTTATATTTCTATGTAATTACCGATAATAAATATACCGACCAAAAGTATCAAAGTAGCCATGCTCATTGACATTTACCTAATGTCAAACAAATTGGTACTATAATTTTCAACGAACTTCGTTCGTTTATGAAATCGATTTGTCGTCCGTCTGTCCGTCCGTCCGAGGCCTTTCTAATGGTCGGACATCAATGTGTGATACATCAATCGATTCAGCTCGGTGTCCAGAGCTTAAGTTTTGGTGTCAGTTAAAATCGGGCCACGGGGGCGCCGTGCCCCCGCGATATTCCGTCGGGAAAAAAAAAATTTCAAATAGGTCCAAAATTAATGTGCGATACATATTTGGACTCCCCTAACATAGCTGAGTCGAAATATGGTACCCCCCACAAAATCTGACCACGGATACCCGACCCCCGGGAATTAATTTTATCAAAATTTCAAATAGGTCCAAAATTAATGTGCTATACATATTTAGAATCCTCTGAAAAACTGAATCGAAATATGATGCCCCTTATTTACACACACACAAACACACATACCTACATACATACATACACACACACATATATAGCTTTTAAAATATTTATTCAATAAAATAAAATATATTAAAATGTCTCTTTTGTTGTTTATAAATTTTTGTATTTTATCTGAATACTTATAATTATTACAACATAATAATTTTAATTTCTTTAAATTGTTTTAAAGTAAGTCTACATTTGGAAGTTCGTTGCGACAATGCCTTGCATTTTCAACTTGTTTTTTAAATAATCTTGATTACATGTGTTTATTAAAATTTGTTACTGTGCTTATAGTCGTAGATAAAGTATAGTATTCAACATACGGTAATGGCAATAACTCACTTGATGAATTACGGCACTCGCCTTCGGCTCGTGCCGCAAACTTCATCTGCGTGAGTTATTGCCTACATTACCGTATGTTGAATAATATACTATTATTTCTAATTAAAAGTGTGTATAAAAAAAAGTTAGATATACTGTTGTTTTATTTTGTTTAATATGATACTTTTTACTTCAATAAAATCGCTATTTTATACCCAAAAGGACGGTTAGATTTTTGTGTGCTCAATAATACATGTACTAAATCCTTCTGGACCATCAAAGATTCTAAAAGTCTTAAAATTTCTAATTTTTATAGCACAAGACTTAACTACATAAATTAACAATAACTTTAAATTGGTCTTCTGAAAACTAGTGTTACCAGAGATAAAACATTCTGTATTTGTATCATAAAATGCTTTAAAAGTGCTTCGAATAAGTATTATTTATGTATGGTTACATTGCCCAGCATGCTATTTTGATTCTTTAATAATTTGAAATTCTTATAAGAATACGGGAGTATTAAATTGGTAATTGTTAAGAATTTGTGAATATTTCAACTTCCAATGACTGGAATTTTAAATAAAATCCGAATTTATAATTATTTATGAGAAAAATAACGGATGCATGTAAAAATCGCCCTCCATTTCCCTAGCGGCAAGTCGCGAACTACGAATACAGTGCTAGAATATGCACAGGTTTCTAGCCGAGATTAATGTCCTAAGTAGAGAGGTGCATAGCTATAATACATTACTTAATAAATTATACATATCTAACATTGGTGAAAAACAACCAAGAAAAATAGTAAATATACAATCCACAACCGTAAAATTTTATACATTGTAAGTAATTTAGATATTGAACAATGTAAATCTGACTTTAGGTCAAACACCACTTACTACATTCTTAACTGAAATTGTGTATTTGGGGTCTTGCAAACAACTATACGGTTTACTTATATTAGCTTACTAAACTAATATTAATTTTTTTAATTTTTTCCTTTATTAATAATGTAAAACTAAAACAACATTTTAGTTAAGTAAATGCGACTTGCAAATGCAAATGTTGTTTCACTAAACTTCTTATTACCTGTAATATAAGAAGTTACTAATTTCTGAAGATTAGTTGGTTTTTTTTTGACCTTCATGTAAACTACCGACATTTGCGTGACATTTAACAATGTTTACATTTATCTGTTTCTGCTAATCATCATCGCCATTTTTTTCACGAACCTGTAATTGCCACAGACCAATAATACAAGAGATGCGTCACTGTACAGAAACAATTACAATTAAATTTAGCGCCACCATGCAGATTGAAGCTTAACTAGTGATGAGCGCCATCTGACGGAAAAATGCCACTAAATGCGTATTTAGCAGGAATTTCAAATGTTTGCTTGATACAAGTTAGGTAAATATAAAATGTAATACCATATTGTAATTCATTGAACATTGCTGCCAAGTACTGTACTTGTTTAGTTAAATACTGCACTGAGTTTGTTCAATGTACTACATATATGTACCACATTTTATATTTTACTAACTGTATATTCAAAATTGTTATAAGAAACATCTATCAAATCACCTATCATTCCATTCATTAAAAGGGGTAGGTAAACCCGTGGCTTCCTTAAGAAAGATTTATGCTTTTATGTTAAAATGTAATCAAATCAATACAAACTTAAGTTTCACAAGTATATATTTAAATTTAAATATTGGTGAAATAAAAATAT
The DNA here is from genome assembly GCA_036346225.1 of Platerodrilus igneus. Classification (NCBI taxonomy): domain Eukaryota; kingdom Metazoa; phylum Arthropoda; class Insecta; order Coleoptera; family Lycidae; genus Platerodrilus; species Platerodrilus igneus. The sequence continues at coordinate 140,707 of JARFIW010001735.1, read as the reverse complement.
AAAGATGCTTATTAAAAACTACATACGTATTTCAACAAATATCCCCTGGAACAAAATGAGCATGGCAAACTCGTAAATTTTTGTAGACCCACGCAGGATCCATTTTTTTCAGAGAATTTGTTCAAATTAAATTCATCCACTGGTAATAAACATACAAAAATTTCTTTGGATTGGGAAATCTATGGCGAATTGCATCCCTGTTTTCACAATAGAAAACTGCACATTTTCTAAACTGTGATATTATAATACTTTTCGTCTGAAATTACTGCTACTGTACCAAAAATAAATACGGAATTGAAACAAACGTTGGTCGGTGTGGTCATCGTCATTTTGTGAGACGCGCAACGCGCGCAGCTCATTTTGATTGACAGGTACAGATATCTTAAAATTTTCAATTTTTACTCAGTTTCAATGCGGTTGGTGGCGCCAAAAACTTTATTTTAAAACCGCCTATGGAGTGACTACCCCCTGGTAATTGCTTATTGGTTACAGGGATTGTTTTAACCGATATTTTACCTGATATCTTCGATCAAATTTCAAATTAAATATATGTTTCTTGGAAAGGTTTCAATTTTTATTCTAAATAATAATAGCCGATCGATTTATACATGATCTACAGTATGTAAATATCTCATTGCGCAGGCCATATGAAGGGTTTTAATCATATAGTTCAATACCATTTGTCCTATTTGAAAATATAACATTTACTTTAATCACAAGCATCCCAAGAAATTATGACTAAATGTTTATAATATTTATTTACACGTTCAGTGAGTTCGCATAAGTCAAATCGTTATTGGAATGCCGCTTTTAAATGTAGAAAATAGTTTCCAAACTATTTGTTCTTATACGTATTAATGTTAAACCAGTTCAATGCAAATATATGAGGTAGTCCATATCACAATACAGTAGTGTATATAAAACCCTATACATCCTAGTATTAACGAAATATCATTCACAAAAGTAGTTTTAACCAGTATATGCTGGTTTCACCACAAGAAGGACTATATAAATGTAATTTATGGGATTGTTCTAAAATAGATAGTATAATACGGTATATATTTGTTCAGAACAGCCATAAATAACTATCTTCGACCATCACTATGCTAAGGGTATGTATAAAAAGAACATTAAATACTAATTCTGCCGTTTATTCAGAGATAAACATTACAGTTTTAAAAACCCACGAACCTGCAAAACAATGTGGAGTTATTAAAATATGACTTTTGTGATTGTTTGGTTTCACAAAGAAGTAACTAAGACACCACCATGCAGTCACACACTAACAAACGAACATTTGTGTGTGATTTATGTCAATACGCGACATCGGAGGAAAAGCATTTACAAGGCCATATAAGTACCCATACTAATGGAAAATCATTTGCGTGTAACTTATGTAACTATTCTTCATCATCCAAAAATGGTATACGCATGCATGTAAGAATACATACTAACGAACGACCATATCAATGTAAATTGTGCAATTATGCTGCAGCACAAAAAAGTAGATTACGTGATCACATAAGAATACATACTAACGAACGACCATTTAGGTGTAACTTATGTAATTATTCCTCATCATTTGAAAGTGGTTTACTCATGCATATAAAAATGCATACGAACGAACGACCATTTGTATGTAACTTATGTAATTATTCTACAGTACACAAGAGTAGTTTACATTATCATGTAAGAACTCATACCAACGAACGACCATTCTCATGTAATTTGTGTAGTTATACTGCATCGCACAAAAGTACTTTACGCAAGCATATGAGAAGCCATACTAACAAACGTCCATTTGTATGCATCTTATGTTATTATGGGACATCCGACAAAGTAAGTTATGCCGACATATAGGAGGCCACACAAACGAACAACTATTGTTATGTAACTTATGTAATTATGGCGCGTCAGACAAAAGTAGTTTATGCCGCCATATAAGAGGACATACTAACGAACGACCATTTGCGTGTAACTTATGTAATTATGCTTCAGTATGGAAATCTAGTTTATTCAGACATATAAGAACACATACTAATATACGACCATCGGAATGCAACTTATGTGACAACTCTGCATCAGGCAGATGCAGTTTGCATAACCTTATAAAAACTCATAAGCTGGAACGACGATGTGTATGTAGTATATGTAATTATTCTGTATCACACAAAAGTAGTTTACGTGAGCATGTAAGAACTCATACCGACGAACGCCCATTGGCGTGTACTTTATGTAATTATGCTGCTTCACACAGAAGTAGTTTACGCAGGCATATCAAAGCTCATAGTAACGAACGACCATTTGCATGTCATTTATGTGAGTATTCGACATCGCAGAAAAGTAGATTACCCAAACACATGGAAACACATACTAATAAATGAACAATTTCTTACGATTTATTTAATTATTCTACTTCACAGGAAGGTCAGTTTTAGGGACATACGGGTACATACTAACGAACGGCTGTTTACTTGCAATTTATATGGTTTTGGACATAACAGAAAAGTAGTCTACATAAGCATATAAAAACACAATTTGAGTATATACCGGGTGATTTAGACCACCCGTACACTCCTTTATTTCGGAAATAGAACATTTTAGAAAAAAATGTTTCAGACGAAAGTCATGCTCAATTTCTTAAACAGAATCTATCATTGGTAAAAAAGGATAGGTAAATTATCCATAGAGTTTTAAGGAAAATTTTTATTACTCACATATAAGATGTTTTGAGTTTCTGTAATTGACAACAAGAATTACGTGAAGATTATTTTAATAAGTAGGCGACCCTTAGGTGAAATTTTCTATCTAAGTTTAGGCAGTAAATTGTTTTTTATAAACATTATTTATATTTGTTGAATGTAAGAGATTCTTTAGATAATGTGTATAGTAGTAATATGTTTTTTTTGAATGCATAAAAGTTTGTTCATATATGTTCCATGAAATTTCTGTGTTTTATTTCATTTTTGTGAATTCCACAGCATAATTTCTGTTGAGCTTGCAAAAAAAACACACGGTCAGATGCGATTTTATATATTAGACTGCAACCTCATTAATACAATTCGACTATACCCGAGTCACAGCATTAATTTCTGGTTCTCAAGCTGTAGGCGGGTCGTAGCAATATACATATATTGATGTGATATTGAGGGCACAAGAGGTCATTGAGCACCAAATTCTGTGAAAGACGAGACCCAAAACAGGAAAAGCAAGATTTTCCTACATTTAATTTTTACTTTGTATAATATTCTTCAGCAACATAAATGCATTTCCATGTAAAATGAATCGCTTTAAGGACACACACCAAATAAGAAGAAGCCCAACTTCAAAATACGTGTTTAGTTACTCTAGCAAAATACCTTAAAACAAGTTTTGATGCATTTACCGTAAAACGCGTTTTAAAACTCTAATCGATTTCAATAACTTAAAAACAAGGTTCCAAAATACATTCATTCGTGTATAAACAATTATTTTCGTGAAAAATTGAAGTCTTATTTTTCATAGATACAGATTGAAAAGATCGTAAAAATAAGCTAAAAGTTCGAACTCCATTAAGAATACCACAATAAACTTCATTTAATCCAAAACGAAAATACCATATTTATTTGCTTAAAGAAACTACTATTTTGAGTGTTTAAAAAAGTCATTTATCATCTACGCCAACAAGCTTATAGTTTTCTATCAATAAATATATGTCGATTCAAAGAACGCGCTACTACCCAAAATGCTATAAACCTGATAAGATAACGCGTTTTAATAGCTCTATTTATTACAAAATTCATAAGAGAGAGATAGCAACGATTGGTTTTAATACATAAGGAAAATATGCGAAACTCTATATGATCGCGGTAACTAAATGACCAGCTCATTAAAGAGATAAAAAGCGATGTTCTGGCTAATTGTTAAATCGGGTAAGTGACTAATAATTCGTAAATATAATAAAACTTTGAAGAAAAATTGTGTATTTAGAATTGTCTTATATAAGGAGAGGGTTTAACGAGGAGGATTCATTAATACTTACGACATGCAGTATGTAAGTTTCAAGTAATTTGTAATTCAAGATTTGTAATTCTTTATTGCGGTAACTAACATGTAAGATTGATTTAGGATTTGTATCTTATTCTGTCGGCGTACCACATGTAACATAGAAGTTTGAACATAAGTCATGAAGCATAATTATTGTATAGTGTACAAGGACGATTTATTGCTTCAGTACAAATAATATTAGTACGAAGTCATTCTCTAATTTTATCCATTGAAAATAAATCTACTATCAAAACTGAAACTTCTACGTCTGAAGATTGAATAAAAAAATGAAATCTGAAACACAAGTTGTGAATTGCATCTACAAGCGTTTTTTAAGTCTATACATATATGTAGATTATTTGGACAATGTATGCAACAGTAAAACGTTTTTGAATGTATAGACGATTGTTCATAATATTTTTTAAGATTTCTTTGTTTCATTTCTTTTTCGCAAAATCCACGGCACATTTTTCGCTGCGCTAGCCAAAGATATATATATATATATATATATATATATATATTATACTGCTCCGCCCCTCCACACTTTTTCGCGCCTTATTTTTATAAATTTTAATGCTTTGTATATGATGTGCAAACGCCTATTGCACGCCCCGTACTTTTGCAACGTTTGGTTGGTTATTTAATCAAAATTGTTATTAAGATGCCTCGACTATTTAAAACTCTTTATTCTCAGGGTGTTCACCTACTTACCGTGGGTTCCGTGGTAAGTAGATGTGCAATGCCCAACCAAACTGCACTCTCTTTTGTTTTAGTACTAATTTTTGAATCTAGTTTTGTATATGCCAAATTTTAATTATGATTAACGTTGCCTTGTGCCAAATTAATTTAATACCACAGATTTATGACTTTTGACGTTATAAGATATTTCACAGCACTCACCTGGATTATACTTTTGTTTCCGGCCTCTCTTATTGCTGGCTCAAAATCCTCGTCGCCGTATGCGCCTTTACACGGTTGCACTATCCTGTTGAATTTCCGTATCGCCTCCAGGTATCTTTCTTTAAATTTTAGTTGCACCCAATATCTGAAATAAATGACCCGAATTTTAGAATTTAGAATACCCGTTTATTTTACTTCCCCTGCGCTAATTCTTCCGTCATACTTTCTGCGTTGACTCTTCCACTTCCAATTACTGCTCTTACGTGTTCTCCTAATTTTGCTCCTCTTGTTCCAAGTTAATCCGTCCGCTTTTAATCCGTACTCAATCCAAATCTATCGTCGTCCTATTCAAAATCACTCAATGCCCCGCTACATATACATCCATATTAAAATCAATCTTCGTCCCTTTTTATAACCACTCAATGCACTGCTACCTATAAATCTATATCCAAATCGATCCCAAATATTCTTCCTTCTTACAATTCCAATCCGATGCCTTCTGCCTTTATCAATATCGTTCCAAATCTATCTTACTATTCGTCGCTTCGCCGTCGCACTAATACAAATCTTTACTCTTCCTTGTCGTCGCTATTACTTATTTACGTACCGATGCTGCTCTTTACCCTTCTTTAATAATCAAACTATTTCAAAATCAAACACGTTTATTAATCTTCCAAAATCTTTACACAAATTAGCGCAGTTATTTAAAATACGTCTTTATACCAAAAATATTCAAAATAAACTCTCCTTGTTTACTTTCCAAGGTGATAATTATAACATTACTTGCCTACTACATTACAAATTACATAAACTAAAACCGTCCAATAATATTTAAACACTAAGTTTGTATCGCACATACCACAAATTATGTCCTTTTACACTTTCATAGTTTTCACATAATATTCTAGTATTGGTTCTAAATATTTTACAATCCTTCAATCACATTTGACATTGTTATCACTTATAATTTTGAGATTACATATTCGTCCAAAAGTTGATTCTAATTAAACAAAAGCCAAAATAAATCACACATGACCCTGGATCGGCGTGGTTGATAGTGGACATCCATAGACGCATCCGGTTTTCGGATGGCAAATGTACTTTCAATGGCCTATTAAATTTAACTCAGTATAAACCCTTGAGCACTGTGTATTTTTTTATCACGTCATCAAGTCATTTTAATTTACCTCTTGGCACTTACATTTTAACTACCATTTTGAATACTTTAGCATATGTAAAGTACGGCAAACGTACATTTTTAAATTATGTGATCAGATATATGGATCATTTTACTTGGCATACACTACCTTCTACTAAACAACCCTTAGAACCCTTGGTAGCTCCCTCTGACACTACACTATATATATTCTGTATTATTTCTAGGTTAGGATTGATTATATAAGTCATTTGACAATGTAGGATGAGCTGCCGCGTGTACATACAACTTGGGGAACATTTAAAACATTCTTTTTAACATTCTACAGTAAGAATTAACAAAATTAGAGTAAGGTTTTCCTTCATCTTACTTTGCCAATATTCGCAAGTAATTTTCAAAATATTTATAGATTAAGTAGTGGAATTAATTAATTTTGCATATTTAATAAAATGGAAAACATCCTTAATGTATAATGTAAATTATATCAGGTTTGATGGACATTTAGTTAAAGAGCTTTTCAACTTTAGGTTTGCGTAATTTTAAGAAAATTGAAACATTAATTGCATTATTTAAGCGTATGTATATTTCCAAATGTATAAGTGTAGCCGTGGTATAACGTTTCAAAGTTAGGACTTGAAAAAGGGAGAGAATTTCTAGGTTTAATTATAGCAAATGCTACGATAAACAAGCTTCAACAGTTAACAGTTCGGAGAGGCACGAACATATTTAAAACGTTCCAAGTAGTCATTTATTTCAAGGCTTATAGGATAACAGCATAAACAAGCTTATAAAAAATTATTTTTTCCACAAAGGAGGGTGACCGTTTGAAATTGGTAGGATCAATATACAACCCTACATGTGATTTTCCAATAGTAGTGAGGTAAGGCCGGTCTGAATTCAAAACGTGTACGCGTATGTTTTTTCCATGTAACATACACGTGCACCGTTTTGAATTCAGACCGACCTTATATACTTTCAATGTATAATACGTGTGGGCACGTTTTGAAGTCAGACCGGCTTTATATTACTTTCAATGGAACATACGTGTGTGACTACAAAACACACGTATGTTGAAAAATGTAAGTGCAGAGAAAATGTATAGCTGTTTTGAATTAGGTTTTCTAGCGAGAAGTTATAAAGTAGGCCAGATGCAAAATATCGCATTCAAGTCAATTGTGTTCAATTAAAGTGGGTTCTGATTTATGTTTTCTATTTATGTTTAGAGACTGCAAATACACATGGGCCGGTTTCAATTCAAAATGTGTGTTCACTCTTGTGATAGGTTGAAAAGTGGGTTGGCAAAGTACGCAGATGGTGGTAATCTGCTATATAAGGAGATTGTTCCTAAAATTAATTTAATTAGTCGAAGTTTACTGCATATATTTACATACCCACATATACAAACATGTATATAATTGATATTCAGGGATTTAAATACAATAAAAACGAGTTTGTGTGCAAAGAAATTGCGGTTTTGGACTTGTTGTTAGGTGATGTTTGGCATCAAATTTTTAAACTGCCAATGCAGTCTAGTTGTTTGAGCAAAGATCATATAAAACATAACGACTGGGTGACAAGAAATATTCATGGTATTTCTTGGGATGAATCTTCAACGGCTGAAATGGCGTCATCATATATAGCGCTTTATTTGAAGCAAATTATCCGACCCGGTGAAGAAGTATTTGTGAAGGGTCTAGAAAAGAAGAAATTGATTGAAACCTATCTAATGCAAAACGTTGTAACTGATATGCTTGCACTAGGTTGTTCTAAGCTATCGAAGTTAAAAATCAACAAACGTTTAATATACAACATCCATTGTTGTAGACACACCAATAATAATCTGCAATGTGCAAAACAATATACCTTTTTATTAAAAGAATGGTTTGATAATAATAAAAAACAATAGAAAGATTGTGTCTGTATTATTTATTTTAATATAATTTTACAATGTTAGCCTAATTAACTATTATTATTATTATAACAACTTCTAGCAAACATTATTTTTATCGATCCAGCTATTGTGTACGTTAGAGAAGCCTAACCATTTTACAAATACTTTATTTCCACTCTTTCTTAGGACTTTTTTTACCAGCTAAATTCCTGGATGTTTAATCTTTTGCAACTCCATTTCATAAAATGCACCTTTGATTTCTTTCTCGTCTTGATCTTCTAATTTAGATGTTGTCGGATTGGTTACGTTTACCTTTTTAATCTTAAAAACTTCATTTGACCAGTTTGGCGTGTAACCTTTCGTAAATGCTTCCCTGTGTTTACTAATCTTCACGCTGTCTTTAATTGAATATTTTGGTATTGTGGTTGCAAGGTTGATGTGGGTAAATAATGATTTAAGAATAGTTTTTCATTTGATTTATCAACTTTTACAGGTTTGACTCCGATAGTATTGTGAACTGTATTGTTGTATTGTTTCACAATATCGCTTAAATTTTTTATCCAATTGTAAGAACCGTTCAGGTTAAACAAGCGCCACATTTTTTCCTTTAAAGTTCTAATTACACGTTCCGCAATGCATGCTTTCTTTGTAGAAAAAACACTATAATGGTTTATGCCATATGTCTGCATTAAGGATTGAAAGTGTTTGTTATAATATTCTTTACCAAAATCAGACTGCAAATTTCTTGGTGGATTTTTAAATTTATTTAAAATTGTTTTCATTGCAGCACTAACATCAATACCCGTTTTACTTTTAAGTGGTACAGCCCATACGTATTTGGAGAAACAATCAATAACTACTAAAATGTATTTAAATCCTTTGTGTGTTTGCGAATATGGTTACATTTCAATCAAATAGGTCTGAAGAAGGTCACTTAAACCTTTTACTATCAGTTTGCGTCTCTTGAAATTTATTCTTGCTGGTTTATGAAGTTCATTTACTATATCCTCTTTTAGTTTTGATTGAGCAACTATCATAATCCTTTTTAATTATCAGGATTTATTAAATACAATTAATAAATACTTCTACGTTTGAATGTCGAAGGCTCCACTTGCTTTGAAAGGAACTTTTAATATAAAATCAAGAAACATTGTGGTATTGTTTATAATAGCACCGCTGTCACGAAAGCTGATTACATCCATACGTTTAAGCAAAAATCCTTGTAAGTGTGCAATTACATAACTTTTTTCGTTTATAAGAATTTCAATGTCTTGCGGGTATCCCTTAATATTCTCAATGACTGCTTCCTCATAAGGAAATTCATAATTATGTTTAATGTTGAAAATAAGGAATGTCTTGTCACCGTCGAGGAATGTATTAGAGTAAAACGTTGCTACTACCGTGTAATGTAGCGTATGTAACTTGTACTCAATCAAGGTTTTAAAACTTTCATTTTTGTTTTCATATTCCTGTTCACTTATATCTATTTTACGGTTATTTAAGTGCCTTCCAAATTTGTCAATTGTCATATCATCTTATCACTTTAGCCTCGCGCAATTCTTCAATGATCGAATTTATTTCGTTGCCGTGACCTGTGTGTCCAGCAGTCTGAGATGAAACTAAAAGCCGTAATCAACAAGTTCATTGGGATCATTCCAATATAAATCATCTACGCGTTATTTGATACTTCCATTGTCATACCGTCTTCAAGACGCTTTCTATAGAGTAATGTTCTAGGTCTACGGGCTGTTTGGGGAAGTATGTTTAATGTAGATATTATATTTTTGTATTTATATGAATTATTACCCTGAATTTGTTCTGTTTCAGAATAATATCTTCTATTAGCATTTGTTCTTTTCACAATATCAAGGTACGACTTTAGATCTTGCGATCTGTACCCGACAGGATATTTTTTAAACAGTAGTTCGTATAATCCAGGAGTACCTTTATATTTCAAATGATTTATTAGAACATTTTCATCATCTAACACGAAATTCGAATTGCCTATCATAAGACCATTTGAATCAGGGTTAAACCTAATACCATATTTATGATCAAATTCGTTCTTAACATCTTTAAACATATTGTAAATATATTCTCGAGGTAGCGGATGTAGCTGTTCGAGATAATGTGTCATACCAGGTAAATCGGCAAAGCTTTGTGTATATTTCTGGGCTTCTTGAGCATTTCGATTAACTTCCGCTTCGTATTCATTCTCAACATCATCATCATCATCTTCCTCTATGGCATCATTTTTTATATTCGGTATATGCTGAGCAATAACCAGCGAATCAATATAGTCAACGTTCCTTTCTAACAATTTAGGTTTAATTTTTTTACACTGCTATGAGGCAGTTCTTCTTCTTCTTTAAATTTTTCTTTCTTTACCGCACTTTCCCCATCCAGTTTATTAGCAATAGTTTCTAATCGCGATGTTATGGGTAAGATTGATTCCACTTGGACGACTTCATTATCTTTTAACTGGCGCAATTTGTTTTTTACAATGTTTCTTTTCTTAATTAAAATTCTTTTAAGTTTTATCGCCTCCTTGTTCATTGCGTAAAAAGTTTATTGTAATAAAAAAAATTCTTCGATACTAACGATACTTGTGTCTCTCAAGGTTTAAATATGTATGAAGTGATCAAAACCTATTCGGTACCTTCTTTGACCTGGATCACTATCTTTGTCTACAACTAAGAAACCATATTTGTCTTGCCAACAAGCAAGACATATTTCACGGAATTTATCATACTTCATGTCAGTAGTGATGTGATCGTCATATATGTGTTTTAAGTTTAAATCATCTTGTTTAAATAAAACTAAAAGATTAGCAATATCACGTAGTAAGTGCTTAGGTATACGAGTATAACTTTGACAAAGGTAAAAACTGTCTATTTGTTTATGACGCCAGTTATAGGAACCCCCATCTATTATACATATAATACTAATATCCGTATTAGGAAATATTAGGAAACATTAGGAAATGTTAGGACAGTGCAACAATGTCGTTGCAACATTTTATTACATTATATTATGATGATTTCAGTTCCCACGAGTGGAAACGCTACAAAGTAGCACAAGGATAAGTGATACTGCAAATGTCAGGTCACAGACGGTCGACGGATGTCACGTACCGTGATTACGCAGAATAAGCCTGCAACATTGTATTTATGAATAGCTTTTAAGATAGCAACTAAGTATTGTAAAGTGTAAGCGGACATTACGTACGCAGGTTCCCACAGAAATGTGAGGGGGAGAAAGTTATATAAGGACCAGGAGCTTCACTCCTAGTCAGTTCATCAGACGTTCAGCTTTAACCTTGCAGTTCACTGATAACTCACTGTACAAATTAGTTAATGTAACTCGACTTAGAATAAATTAGTTAAAATTGTTATTGTTCACATCTGTTAAATCAAATAAATGTGTTAAGGACCAAAGAAGTCTTTTTAAAAAGGACCGCTCGAAGCCACGAACCTTAACTGGCGCAGCGGTAGGATGTCAAAAGGGCACTAGCGAATCCAACTTCGAGGAACTGGTGGTCCGGGAATTTCAATTCCGATTTTGGCAGAACAAAACCAAAAACTGGAGAAGAAACACGCATCGTTCAAATCCAGCAGTTGAAGGAGAAACAAGCATAGTTCAAATTCGACAAAATAAAAAATTGGAGGCGATACAAGAATAGATCAAATCCAAGAAGCCCAAAAGAAAAAAAAACAGAAACAAAGAAAACAAATCAATGAAAGCAACCAAGCAACTAGTGTAAGTTCATTTTCCTAAACCAATTGAAATTTATTTTATTATTAACAAAGACATTTGATATTTGCTAGTTTATGAATTTATTTATGTATATGTTGACTATTGTTACAAATATTTTATGCCATTTTTTGAAAATAATCGACTTAGCAATTGCTAGAGATTATCTTCAAGCATTTATTAAAATTTTATTATTATTTTACTTGTATATATGAAAAATTTATGAAAACTTGAGACAACAAAAAATTCTGAGACTAAGAACTGAGAAAAATTATTCTAAAACAAAAACTAGAGACAATTATTAAAAAAGTCGCAAAGCGCAAGAGACTAGATCGCGTTTTAATTAACGTAAGAAAAATTCTAAAAAACAAAATCAAACCTCTTAAGATTGCGGAATTAAATCTTAACTGGCGCAAAAAAAATTTTTATAACCTCTAACTCTACAACCTTAACTGACACAAAAATTTTTAGAATTTTTGAATCAAAACCTAACTAACGCAAGAAATTTTTAGAATTTCTAATTCAATCTTAACTGACGCACAAAATAATTCAAATACACCAAGAAAAAACGCGAAAGCAAAACGAGCAATTAAAAAATCAAAACCTTATAACACCACGATTCAAACGCAAGTACCATCCATAAATAGAAAAATCGCATTCTATTAATTAAAAACCACATCTTAATACGAGAATTAACAAAGCGCGAATTCAAATTGAACGTAATATCTCATCATACTACATCAAAGTGAATAGAAACTAACCTTGAATAAACACGCATAAAAATCTAATAATAAATCACAGTATAAAAGATATTTAAATACATCGCGAAACCTTTCAGCATTGTTAAATTAAAGACAGCATAAACTTACAATCGGAAACTTTATTTAAGTATCAATCTAAAACTACTCAGAACAAATAAATAAAGTACGGTACTAAAACTTAAATTACAACCTTATTCAAACGTGAAAACATTTCAGTAAATCTCACAAATTTCATTGTATAAAAACACTGCGAGTAATAAATTACACCCACGCAAAAATTAAATATAACTTATAATAGAGACGCAAATGCAACTAAGTGACTAACAACATCCTGTAACAGCAGATAACAACATTGTAAGCATTACAGACACCTTACAATCGCATAAACCAACGAGAGAATTAATACGCACCTAAATAAAATCGACATAATAAAACATTAGCGAAGCAATAACCGACGCAAATAACGCAAAACATTCACACCCGATAAATTACCACAAAAATAACCCAGCCCACTGAAACTTCAGAAATTAAAATTAAAAATCGGCAAATCAAAAGGAAACTCAACCAAACTAATACCAAGCGTAAAACTCATCAAATAACACCCAAAAACAACAAAATAAAACCAAATTTTTTCAAAAAAAAAAAAATTTTTTTTACTTTTTTAAAATTTCCCAAATATTACCCCAGCCAAGATGACTAATGAAATGAAGCTGTACCTCGAAATGATACCGCCATTCAATGGAAATGATACCTGCTTACTCAGTAATTATATTTCGGCTTCCGAAATATTCTTAAAGACCTTTTACAAGCCGGGAGATAACGACAGAAACACTCTGCTTATCCGCCTTATAACCAGTAAACTAACCGGAAGGGCACTAACGTTAATAGCCAGTCGAGAGGACGTAGACGAATGGGAACAGTTTAAACGGATATTAATCGCATATTTCGGCGATCAACGTAACTTAAAATGTTTAATAAGAGACTTAACCGGACTAAGAATGGAACACAGCCAGTCACTCTATCAATTTGGAATGAGATGCCAAGATGTAAGAAGTTTAATCTTGACAAAACTCAAAATCGAAGAGACCGACCCAAACGTGAGACTAATAAAAACTAAAATGTACGACGAGATGGCATTAGATACCTATCTAAATGCACTACCCGAAAGACTTTTAGATAAAATTAGATTTCAACATCCCCAAAACTTAGAACAAGCAATGAATATGATAATTGAAGAAGAAAATGTAATGTACTATAGAAACCGACTATATAACCCCAACGCGAATAAAAGTTATACGCCAATGAAAACTATACAACCCGCAAGACAAATAAATCCACAACAAAAATTTAATCAATTCAATGCACAAACAAACCAAACGCGAACAAATAATCCACATTTTAATAATTCAAACTTTAACAACCAATACAAACAATTCTCAAAACCAACATTTAACTCGAACTTTTCAAGACCCGCATTTCAACCGAGATTTAACCAAAATTATATATCAACAAAAATCAGCATTTAACGCGAATCCTAATAGAAACTCACCGATGATAAACAATAATAATCCCAATAACTATTACAAACCTACACCAATGGATACCTCATCTGGTAACACCAGACCCAACACAAAAATAACGCACATAAGACCAAACCCTAATCAAAAACGCACTTTCACTTCAGAAGAGCTATTTCATCAGGAAGTAGAAGAGTATAAAGATGAACAGAATAATAATAATCAACCGTGTACGAATAACGAACAAAATCAATCAAACCATTATGAACGCGAAGAATCACACGAAAATTACGAGGAAGACGACGAAGAGAACACATGTTCAAATTTTTGCATGGACCATTTTATAAACGACCTAACGTAATAAATCTAGATAATATGAATCACCTTGTATTACCCTATATCGAAATACCCCACGCTGAATTTAAATTACTAATCGATACCGGATCTTCTAAAACATTAATAAGCCCGCGAACAGTAAAAAAGCACTATTTAAACTATGTAGAAAGAGAACCCTTTAAAATTAAAACCGCCCATCAAACAACCATACACCAATTCGTAGCAAACATACCTTTACCAAAAACCTTTAACGTAAAGATGAAACACAAATTTTGCATATTTGAATTCAATGACAAATATGACGGACTATTAGGAATGGACCTTCTAAGAAAATTAGGAGCCAACATAGATATCAAAAACCGATTATTAAGAACCAAGTATGGACGAATCCCCATTAAATTTCAAAATACCCAAATAGACGAAAAATATACATTAGAACCCCGAACGGAACAAAAAATAAGAATCCCCTTAGACTCAAATAAAAACTTAGGAATAATAAACCACATAACTTTTCAACAAGGAGTAGAAACCCCAACCGCATTAGTAGAAATCAAAAATAATTACGCCACAACGACCATGTTAAACTCGAACGATTACCCCGTAGAACTATCTTTAACAAACCCGATAAACGTAGAAGAATTAAACTTTGACGAAATGGAAATAGATGAATCCCCAAACGAAAATTATAACCCCGCAGAAAATGATGAAATGTTAAAACAAAATCTAAATAACATCCGATTTAATTGCGACATAAATCACGAAGAACAAAAAGCAATACAAAAATTATGTTATGAATACCGCGATATATTCCATTACGAAGGAATACCCCTGACGTTTACAAACACAGTTAAACACAACATTGAGCTAACGGATAACAAACCCCTATTCACCAAAGCATACCGATTACCCCAGGCAAGTCAGGAAGAAGCTGACATACAAGTAACCGATCTATTAGATCAAGATATTATACAACACTCCAATTCACCATGGAGCAGCCCCGTACTAATAGTATCAAAGAAACTAGACGCATCAGGAAAACGGAAATACAGAATGGTAATAGATTACCGCAAATTAAATGAAAAAACGGTAGACGACAAATACCCGTTACCGAATATCACAGAAATATTACACAAGTTAGGCAAATGCCAATATTTTTCGACGCTAGACTTAGCATCAGGATACCATCAAGTAGAAATGGAAGAAGGAGATACACAGAAAACATCCTTTAGTACACCTAGAGGACACTACGAATACAAACGGATGCCATTTGGACTGAAGAACGCACCCGCAACCTTTCAACGAGTAATGGATAACATACTACGAGGGATACACAACGAAAAATGCCTTGTGTACCTAGATGATATAATAGTGTATTCAACATCATTAGTGGAGCACATAGAAAGATTAAGAGAAGTGTTCGAAAGATTAAGAACCGCAAAATTTAAAGTGCAACTAGACAAAAGCGAATTTCTACAGAAAGAAGTAACTTTTTTAGGACACGTAATAACACCCCAAGGAGTAATGCCAAACCCCGATAAAACAAACGCTGTATTAAATTACCCTATACCCAAAACGAATAAAGAGATTAAAGGATTTTTAGGCCTTAGCGGATATTACCGAAAATTTATAAAAGGTTATGCTCAAATAACTAAACCCCTAACCAATTGTTTAAAAAAGGAAACAAAATTGTACATACCACAGAATTCATAAAAGCAGTAGACAAAATCAAAAGCATTTTAACAAATCATCCCTTATTAGAATACCCAGACTTTTTGAAACCATTCATATTAACAACGGACGCATCAAATGTAGCCTTAGGCGCAGTATTAAGTCAAGGAACAGTAGGTAACGATAAACCCATTAGTTACGCATCAAGAACCCTCAACGAAACAGAGCAACGATACAGTACGATAGAGAAAGAATTGTTAGCCATAATTTGGGCAACAAAGTATTTTAGACCGTGCCTATACGGACGGAAATTCTATATATACACCGATCATAGACCATTAGTATGGCTATGCAAACTCAAAGAACCCAACTCAAAATTACAAAGATGGAGAATCCGACTAGAAGAATATGACTATGAGATCATATACAAAAAGGGAATTTACAACAATAACGCAGATGCTTTAAATAGAATCCAACTTAACGCACTTGAGACAGAATCATTAGTAGGAAACGTAGACGAAACCGAAATCAGAGAAGACCCAGAAGAAATGGAAACCATACATTCGACACAAAATGACGAACGGGAAACCACAATTAAAATTTTAAACAAAGCTATAGACATGAAACCCAATCAATTTATAATCACGGAAGTTTTAAACAATCCCAACCCTGTAAAATACACGAAAGTGGATAATAAGAAAATTTACCAAGTTCAAATAACCAAAGACGACAATAAATCACAGATAATTAAAATAATAAAGGAATACACCCCCGAGAAAAAACGATTTTACTTTTACTTCAACACGGAAAACTTGTACAAACGATTTTCAGAAATATATGTAAAACTATTTAACAATTCTGGCCCCGAACTTATAAGATGCACAAGAAAATTAATAACATTAGACGACCCTGACGAAATAAGTGACGTGATAAGAAACCAACACGAAGGAAAGACCAACCATCGAGGAATAAACGAGACCCTAAAACAAGTTATGAGACGTTACTATTTCAAGGACATGAAAGAATTAACTACAGACTTTATCAATCAGTGCGAATTATGTGATAAAGCCAAATATGACAGAAAACCCCCACAGATACCCTTAATGTTGACTAAAACACCAGACAAACCTTTCCAAAAATTACATGCAGATACTCTAGTAGTAGAAGCACAAAGTTACCTAACAATCGTGGACGCATTTACGAAAATAGAACAAGCAATACCAATCACTTCTAAAAATAGTATAGACGTAACTCAAGGATTTCTACACTATTTTACATTTTACGGAACACCCGAAACAATAACATTAGATAACGGAAGCGAATTTAAAAACGAAACAATTCAAAACACTTTGGAATTACACAAAATAAAAATTCACTTTATAACGGAAAACCACCCTGAATCCAATAGATTAATCGAAAGACTACATTCAACCCTATTAGAACAGATCAGATTATTAAGAATAAATTACAAGAAAGAACACATAACTAACTTAATGTCATACGCACTAATCGCGTATAACAACCCGATTCATTCAACCACAAATTTTACACCCTTAGAACTAACCTTAGGACATTCAGATTCACGCAACCCCTACGATATACATTATAACAAAGAAATCTATCAGCAGTACGCTAAAGATCATAAGGAGAAACTAAAAATAACCTATGACAAAGTAAAGAACAAATTAGATAACGATAAAGAACGCATTACTGCGACCCGTAATAAAAACTCAGACATAAACAAATTTTCCATAGGACAAACCGTATTTGAAAAAATTACCAAAGTAAAAGACACAAAACGGCACCGAGAAATTTAGGACCCTTTAAAATCAAACGAATATGCGACAAAAACGTAGCCGCGATAGACGACGGCAAGATAACAAAATTTGTTCACCTCAAAAATTTAAGATACCCTGTACTTTCAGAAGAACAATCGTCACCCTTACCGTCAACCTCCACCCAGGTAGAACGGACACGGAAATTATAGTTGAAGACATAAAGAATAACCCCGGTATACTACCAATAAAATTAGGCAGTATGCAGAACACTATAGATTATTAGACCTTTGCACAAAAATTCGATTTAACCGAGCTAAAACAGTCAATGGACACAACAAAATTCGGAAAAGAATACGCAATAGAAATGATGAACTACGACAGTATAACAGAAAGTATTCTGAAAAATATAGAAGACAAATTTAATCGACTAATACCTACAGATCAAATGACGAGAAGAAAAAGAGGACTAATCAACGGATTAGGAAACGTAATCAAAGCATTTACCGGAAATATAGATAACCAAGACGCAGAACGCTATGACAACGCGATACAACAATTGATAGAAAATCAAAACGACATTAAAACTATAATTAGTAACCAAATATCGTTAACACAATCAACGATCATCAAATTTAATGAAACTCTCAGAAAATTAGTTAGAAATCAAGATAGTATAGCCAATCGAATGGAAACCTTAGAGAATAACATGCGAACCACCATGTTAGGCATGCGAGATTTAATCCGATTCAATACGATATACAACCAAATAATATCAACCGTAACTTTAATTCAACAAATCCTAGCAACATTAGAAAACGCAGTAACCTTTGCAAAATTAAATACCCTACATTCAAGTATAATAGAACCAATAGATTTATTAAAAGAACTATTGAGAATAAAATCTTTTATAACTAACAGTAGATTACCTTTCGATGTAATAGAATCAAACATTTTAATATTTGAAAAAATAGCTATAGTCAAAGGCTATGTAAAAAATAACGATATAACATTTTTTATAGAAATACCGATAGTAGAGATTAACAGTTACAATTATTATCACTTATTTGCTTTTCCAATGAAAATGACTAGCACATACCAAGTTATTATTCCAAAAACCAAATTCCTATCCTTAAATGAACAAATATATGGTTATACGAACGAAAAATGTAATGAAGTCACACCCAATCAATACTTATGCCAATCATTGACAACAACAACAATTCAAGAAGACAGCCCTTGCAAAGTACAACTACTAAAATTTACCAATCACTATGAAAATTGTGAAGCCAAACCTGTATTAATCAACAACATGAAAATTCAGAAAGTAACGGAAAATAAATGGATAGCCATTTTTCCCACCGAAGTAATCGCAACAATGTACTGCAATCAAGATGAAAGTAATTTAGCATTAACCGGAAGTAAATTAATCACCCTTAAGGAAAATTGCTATTTAAAATTAAAAAACGAAATAATTAGAGTGTACCAAGATCCCGTACAAAGCAAGAAATTAGCAAATTTACCCGATCTGCAAATCAAGATTACCCAAGAAGAAGATGAAGAAACACTTCAAAAACCAATGCAATTGGAACACCTGGAATTAGACAACCTAAACCACGCCATGAAACTCATGGAAGATTACAAATAGCACCTGAACGAGATCAAGACGCCCAAAGTGCACTATGATAATATTAGTGTATGGACAATTATATTGATTTTATTGACTATTTTATTGATCATTTATGTAACGTACAAAATATGTATTAGATTTAAGAATAATAAAGAAAACAGTTTTAGATTTAAGAAACCCAAAGAAACAAATGTACCCCTAGAAAATATGAATTTTAAATGAAATTAAACGAATTTAATTAAAAATCAAGAAAAGGTAAAAACCCTTAATTTTTGATGTACGTTGGGAGGAGTTATGTGATCCCCCATTTGTTATACCTATGAAACTAATAAAGTTATTAGGAAAATGCAACAATGTAATTAAAAGACAAATTGTTACAATTTATTATGATTATTTGAGTTTCCCACGAATGGAAACGCTACAAAGTAGCACAAGGATAAGTGACACTGCAGATGTCAGGTCACAGACGGTCGTAGGAAGTCACGAACCGAGATTACGCAGAATAAGCCTGCAACATTGTAATTATGAATAGCTTTTAAGATACCAACTATGTATCATGAATGGAATCAAGTGTAAGCGGACATTAGGTCCGCAGGTTCCCACAGAATTGTAAAGAGGTAGGGAGATTATAAAAAGGCCGGGAGCTCCACTCCCAGTCAATTCATCAACGTTCAGCTTTCACATTGCAGTCCGTCGGTAACTCACTTGTACAATTAATTAGTAATTTGGAATAATTCAAGATTGTCTAAATTCAATATTTAACTTCTGTACAAACTTAAGTAAATGTGTGAAGAATCAAAGAAGTCTTTTTAAAAAGGACCGCTCGAAGCCACGAATCTTAACTCGCATCGGATAATAAACAGAGCTTTTGGGTACAGAAAATCAATAATGTAAACGTATATTTTCCATTTAACTAAACTAAACGTTTGTTTATACAAATCCTAAAAAACTCTAAAACTTGGAAATATAATTTCAAACGGACAGTTTGCTTCATAGAAAAACCTGACAGGTAAAATAACACGTTCAAAGAAACTTAAATAAACGTTGGAACAGAATTCTGTACAATTGTATTTAACGGTCTATGCAGAAAGCGACTAAAACAACAGATGGTTTGGAGACAAAGTGAAATGGAATATCCGTGGTGTAAATCAGACAAAGAGCACGTGTAATAAAACGTTGGTTAAAACACTCGTCTAAAGTACGCGGTAAGTTTGGAGGTCAACCACAATATCAATTTTCCGTTGCTTGAGAGGGGTTCTAAAAGAGACAGCAAATATGGGTTAAACGAAGGAAGATAGCTAAAGGCTGGACGTAAAAATGGAGGAAAGGAGTATGATTGGTCGAATGCTAGGAATTTTCAAAAAGCTCGTGACGGTTATATATTGTTGAGCAGTTTTCAGGCTAAAAACACGGTGGAATGAGAATTTTCGGTTGTACAAGTTCGTTACGTGAAAAATTTGTAGAACCTGTTTTGATGAAATAAGCTTTTCGACTAAAATAGAGTCCGAGAGGGGTCTAGCAAAGAATATAAATACACTTGGAGAGGCGGTAAAACCTCTCTTACTATTACTTATTCTCGTACATCGCTTATCCGTTTGACTTCGCTTTGCTTGTTATACAACATCCGAATTTAAAAGTGTGTAAAACGGTGTTAGTACAGTACGTCGATAATTTATAAAACGTGTGATTGGCACAAATGGGTGCTGGCTATTAGACGGTGCTGTTACTACATTTAACAAACTAATGGAAGGATGGTACTAGGGTAAGCGAGATGAGAAGTGTTTGAAACAAGAATGCATGAGATTTAGTAATTACGGAAGATTAGCTTCGTCTAGACAATTATCGGGGTGGAAACTCTGAAGGCGGCTGCAGAGATTTAGATAGCGAGTGAAAATGGATTGGATCTATGTATAACAGCGAAGTGTATGGACACAACGACGAGGGTTTTGGAACACATCTTCAGAGGTGATGATAAAAAGCTTACTCCAGGTAATGAAATTAATTTCTCTTGCCTTTGCTTGAACATTTGTGCTGTTATTTTGTGCTTGAGTGATTTGACTTATTGGGGGTGTATTTGATTACCATAAAAACTCATTTAAAGGGGTATATGTAAAGGACAATTGGTTTTTATTATTTATAAGTGTTAATAAATGATATAAAAATTTTGATGTAAGGAGTAAACGGGTCTTTAAGTTTGTTTTAAACAAAGATGCGATGTTTATAGGCATTTAGAGTAACTGGGTTTATACTGAGCTCACCATAGACCAAAATAAAAGTCAATTTAGGGTTTCACGACGAGCACATCTACTCGTATAAAATAAAACTGTTGAAATAAATACAAATCATGAAATTTTAAAAGGTTTAAGGATTGAGATTGTAACATGTTATGAAACTGTATATACAAATGTGTAAATATTTTCTTGGTAATGGAAACTTTTTAATATGTATAAATAAAAAATTGTATGTCTCGTTGCATTATTTGAGTGGTAATTTCATTTGACTGTATATGAAAGAAAGAATGAACTTAGAATGGTAAATATTCAAGAAGAAGCAGATTTTAGACCTAGCCGGGGTGTGTAGAAATAAGGAGGCGTTCCAGAGGTTTTGGAAGATTTTTTTATTATTTTCAGAAAATTTTTATGAAGGTCCAATAACGCTGGGACTCAAAGGCGATCCCGCACAACATGTAATTTTCCAATGCTCCACCCGAAGGTACTACATTCGCCAGGAAGCGAGTTTTTACCTGGAAAATTTGGAATTTTGCCGAACCCTTGCTGTTCCAAGCAAGGTAGGGATCTTTAACGTGCGTGACAACACACACACGGGACCACCATTTTACCTCTCATCCGAACGAGGGTAGAGTTAACCACAGCAATATTTATGGTGCCCAATTCGTGGGGCGAGAATCGAGTCTAGAGGTTTATTCACTGCATTATTTATGTTGGCCCAAACGTGGGGCACGATTTTTTTAGAGAATTCCACTGCATTTTTATGACGCCCAATTCGTGGGGCTTGATTGGTTTATATTACCTTAATCATACTGCAGACAAGGAAGTCCAACAGCTGCGTTCAAATATGGATTCGTGTGATTACGCCTTCAGAGTAATAATATCCCACGAGTTCCAAAGCCCCAAGTTTACAAGTTCAATGTGCAACTTCAACGCACAAACCAATACGGAATTTGCATCACAATAAAGGCCAAGATAAACGACCATAAAACTCCACTAAAACCATACCAGACTGGGCTCTTCGGTAGATCAAACCATACTCTACAAGATGGAAGAAGAAATCCATTTTCCCTAAAATACCAGCCAATCCTATTCAAGACTTGAAAAAATTATTGTAAAAAGTGAAATGCAGTCTAATTTATCTAATACGCTTTTGACACAACACGAAATTGCAACCACACCCTAGGTGAATTGTAAAAGATTGGGATTGCACTACAAAACCAAAAAGTCACTAGCATTAAAATGCAAGGACAGAATAGATCAACTTCGACCAGCGGCGTACAATCAAAAATGTGATAACACCAAACAACTTTAAAATCCGAATATACATATGAATTATTAAAGCTCGTATAGCTAATCATAATAACCTTTACAGTTATTCATTCAATAACATCACAAATACAAAAAATTACTCCGATAAGTAAATTCTTAAATTAAATTCCACATGCACGCTCATGCAAAAGAATACCAGAACTGAAAAATAACACGACTACCAAATAACCAAATTAACATTAAATTACTAACATTCACGTTACTTGACACAATGATATAGAAGTAACTACAGATACATATCAGCATAACAGCCAAATAAATAGAATTCTCTACAATTAGACTCTCAATTTATTGCAACGTTAAAACTCGAAAATAAACCCGTATCAAGGCCACTACTAAAATCTCAGCTATTTAGAAAAACAAAAATTATGCTGTTTCCCTATGTTTGGACGCATTTGTCCAAAATAAAACAGTCAATTTAGTTAAAATTTTCCTTTTAATAAACTTGTATTCTTTTTTTATGTTTAATCATTTCATTTACAGAATATACAACAAATATTCAGAGAAAACACCTTCAAAGAGCGACAGCAGGCTTAATTTAGTAAATTATATTTTTCCTTCTAATTACACATCAAAGCAGTAATACAACATTTAATAGCGCCCTTTGATATTCGGATCTGTATATGCAGGGTCAAAACAATACTGCAAGTTAAACGTCTGTTCAAAGTTAAACAGTTTCTATAAATAAGGCCCAAAAGTTATACTAATCATAATCAGGAATACAAACTCTATTGATAATTAAGTAATTCAAGTATTCATTTTTAGTAAAAGTATGCATAGCATGAGCAAAGCAGACCAGTTTTAGGTTAAAATATTACTTGAAACGTAATCATTAATACTACAAGTAGAAATTCTTACTGCATCATAATATAAACAAATATTTGTTAGCTTAGCATGCTTGTATAAATGTGTTATTTTTTACAAACCTTTAGGCGAACAGGTCGCGGGACTACATATATAAAGCTATACGCTTACCTTAAATTATTAGACAAATGTTAACTTAACTTTCCAAGAAATTGAATAATCACGCTGTTTTCCTATATTCTTGAAGGTAATTTCTTAATTAAATTTATTCGTAGTCTACCACAAACGATAAATGGAATGACGTAATACAGGGCGCCATATTTATCCATGAGGCTCAAACCTAGTGGCTGTGTAATCTTCTTAAAACTATAAACCAGAGCGATGTGTTTTATAATACATTCGTTAAACTGGATCTACTTTAATTTTCGAGCGTTGGTTTGTGTGGGTTCGTTTGAAATAACTATTATAATCCTAACCAGGCAGTTGAACTATCTTTATGCTGTTGTAGGTTCTTGAACCAATGCTTTCATGGTGGTGAAACAAAAATCTCACCATGTTGTTGCAATACTTTTGTCTAGCTACCGTTGTATTCAGGTTAGGTAAGATAAGGTACGTACATTGCAGTTACTAAAAACCCTTAATCCATAATTATTTACTAACTTCTATTTAAAATATGCCTAACTTTTCGGTGATGAACAGTAACGATAAAAATGAATTTAAATACTTAGCGATCGTTCATATGTGCACAAACTAAATTTGACGA
This sequence comes from Platerodrilus igneus, assembly GCA_036346225.1. NCBI lineage: Eukaryota > Metazoa > Arthropoda > Insecta > Coleoptera > Lycidae > Platerodrilus > Platerodrilus igneus. Next base: position 116,167 of record JARFIW010001735.1, on the reverse strand, counting down.
ATAAACAACAAGCAATTAAACGAAAGTCCGTATTAGGTTTTTTTTCTTATAAGTTATTGAAGCTCAACACAAATTGACGTGATTATAAAATGCATTTTGCAAACAGGCGTTCGCTTGTATGCTAGTGCACTGTAAGTGAATGGACATTTGTTAATATGCGTTCATATGTGTTTTAATGAATTTTTTTTATAACCTAATTACGTAAAAAGCATGAACACCGACATCGTTAGTGACGGATAACACATAGGTATGTTCTCTAGATTATTTTTTTCCGATATGGAAAAATCAAATATTTGGAACAAATGACCGTTCATCAATATGGAACTGCACATGTTTCTATAAAAGGTTTTTGCGTCCTGCACAATAATCACAAATATTGCATGCAAATGGACGTTCGTTAGTGTGCGACTTCATATGCTTTTTAAACTACCTATATGTGATGCGGCTTGATTACACAGATTGCAGGCGAATAGACGTTCATTAGTATGCGACTCCATATGTATTTTTAAAGTACCTTTATGTGATGCGGCATAATTACATCAATTGCAGGCGAATGAACGTTCGTTAGTGTGCGACTTCATATGTATTTGTAAACTATTTTTTATTGATGCGGTATAATTACATAAATTGCATACGAATAGGCCTTCTTTAGTGTACGTCTCCATATGTGTTTGTAAATTACTTTTTGTGATGCGGCACAATTACACAAATTACATGCGAATGGGCGTTTGTCGGTATGTGACTTCATATGTATTTTTAAACTACCGTTCTGTGATGCGGCATAATTACATAATTGCATGCAAATGGATGTTCGCTAGTGTGCGACTTCATATGTATTTTTAAACTACCTTTATGTGATGCGGAATATTTACATAAATTGCATCCAAATGGGCGTTGGCTAATGTGCGATTTCATATGTCTTTTTAAATTACCTTTATGTGATGCGGCATAATTACACAAACTGCACGCGAAGGCGTTCGCTATGTGACTTTATATGTTTTTAAACTACCTTTATGTGATGCGACATAATTACATAAATGTCATTCGAATTGACGTTCGTTAGTGTGCGACTTCATATGTCTTTTTAAATTACCTTTATGTGATGCGGCATAATTACACATGTTGCAGGCGAATGGACGTTCGTTAATGTGTGACTTCATATGTATTTTAAATAACTTTCTGTGATGCGATAATTACATAAATTGCATGCGAATGGACGTTCGCTAGTGTGGGACTTCATATGCATTTTTAAATTACCTTTATGTGATGCGGCATAATTACACAAATTACATGCGAATGACGTTCGTCGGTAATGTGACTTCATATGATTTTAAATTACCTTTACGTGATGCGGAATAATTACATAATTGCATCGAAGGACGTTCGTTAGTGTGCGACTTCATATGTGTTTTAAATTACCTTTTGTGATGCGGATAATTACAATGTTGCAGGAGAATGGACGTTGTAATGTGCACTTCATATGTCTTTTAAACTACCTATATGTGATGCGGATATTACAAATTCATGCGAAAGCGTTCATTAGTGTGACTCCATATGCATTTTAAAACCTTTATTGATGCGGCATGATTACACAGATTGCATGCGAATAGACGTTCATTAGTGTGCGACTCCATATGTATTTTTAAACTACCTTTATTTGATGCGGCATAATTACATAAATTGCATTTGAATGGACGTTCGTTAGTGTGCGACTTCATATGTATTTTTAAATTACCTTTATGTGATGCGGCATAATTACACAAATTGCAGGCGAATGGACGTTCGTTAATGTGCGACTTCATATGTATTTTTAAACTACCTTTACGTGATGCGGAATAATTACATAACTTGCATGCGAATGGACGTTCGTTAGTGTGCGACTTCATATGTGTTTGTAAATTACCTTTTTGTGATGCGGTATAATTACACAAATTACATGCGAAGGGACGTTCGTCGGTATGTGACTTCATATGTATTTTTAAATTACCTTTGAGTGACGCAGAATAATTACATAAATTGCATCCAAAAGGGCGTTCGTAGTGGGACTTCATATGCATTTTTAAATTACCTTTATGTGATGCGGCATAATTACACAAATTGCAGGCGAATGGACGTTCGTGTGTGCGACTTCATATGTATTTTTAAACTACCTTTACGTGATGCGGAATAATTACATAACTTGCATGGAATGGACGTTCGTTAGTGTGCACTTCATATGATTTTAAATTACCTTTATGTGATGCGGCATAATTACATAAATTGCAGGCGAATGGACGTTCGTTAATGTGCGACTCATATGTATTTTTAAACTACCTTTAGTGATGGAATAATTAATAATGCGCAAATGGACGTTCGTTAGTTGCGACTTCATATGTGTTTGTAAATTGTTTTGTGATTGCGGTATAATTACACAAATTACATGCAAGGACGTTCTGGTATGTGACTTCATATGTATTTAAATTACCTTTATGTGACGCGGAATAACTCATAAATTGCATCAAATGGACGTTCGTTAATATGCCAGTTTATATGGTGTTGTAAAACACTCTTTCGCGATGCGGCGTAGTCACAAACGTTGCATGCGAATGGACGGTCAGTAGTATGTGTATTCATATGACTTCGTAAATTACTTCTATGGGATGTGACATAATTACATAAATTGCAAGCGAATGGACGTTCATTAATGTATGACTTCATATGTTTGTAAATTACTTTTATGCAATGCAACATATTTACATAAATTGCAGGCTAATTGTCGTTCGTTAGTGTGCAACTGTATATGACTTTTTAATGTAGTTTTCTATGATGCGGTATAACCACACAAATTGCATATAAATGGACGTTCGTTAGTATTCGGCATCATATAGTTTCTAAATAATGTTTCAGTGATGGTGCATAATTACATAAATTAATTACAAATGGACTTAGTATACAACTGTATATGTTAAAGTGCTTTTCTGAAATTCGGTATAATCACGCAAATTGCATACGAATGTATGTTCGTCAAAATGAAGCGCATGTGAATTCTTAACTTGCTTTTACAACATGCAGAATAAGCACATAAAAAGCATGGTTATGGCAGTTCGTTAGTGTGTGAGCACGTACGAACATTGATGAAACCTTTAGAGGGAACAATAATTACATAAATTATATGATAACCAACGTTCCTTAGCATGTGCGTGTCTATATATTGGTAAGTTACTTTTCTGCTGTGCAAATAAAATTTTAACGGAGTCTGAGAGTGAGAATATACACTTCTTAATAGGTCAATTATTGGTAATGTACGACGAACACAAATTCCTGTATATAAAAATAGAGTATTCCAATAATACCTACTTTTGGAGGTGAGTAAGTTGGTTTATAAAGGTTTGTATAGGCATTTCTCTAACACCAGACATCATTACTTACTAAACGATAAATTCTACTAGACACTTTTTATTTTCAATATTAGTTGTCGATCGTATTGTTTACAGGAGCTTGTTAAAAGAGCTGAATACAAAGAATTAATTTGACTTAATTTTAAATACTTTTTTCCGCAATTATGTACATATTAATTTACCTTATTAACGTATACTCAAAACTTTAACAATATCAACGTAGCGGTCATTTTAATAAATGTCGTTGTGGATGATTCATAGAATTAAATGATTTATAATCTCCAACTTTTAGATAAACAGGGAATTAAGTTTACAAATACCCTAGTGAAGCATTGAAAACCCTTTTTAATTTTCTATTAATTAATTAAGAAATTACGTGCTTTTGTACCTAACTACACCCACATATATGAATACATGCTTTTATGCCTTTACCTGAAAATGTAAAATCGAATTTGTGAGAAAATAAAATTGAGTGTTTTTGAGGAATAAGCAATAAAAAAGTTTAATATGAAAATAAAACGACCTTATTATGGTTTTGCATCCCACATTACGTTCTGTTATTTGGGTCACCGGAATGTAAGCGGTTTATGGGCCATGTTAATTTTCTGCCCTAATAATATTAAAAATATGTCTTTATTTTTAATAAAAGGGAAAATCATATTTCCCAAATTTTATTTTCACCCCTTCATTTTTCAAAAAAAATTATTTCTAAAAAAATTCAGCTTATAAGAACGGTAAAATTTTAATTTTAACACTACCCCTCCTAATGAAATTTGAAGAAAACTTAAAACAGTCGACCATTTGTGGGCCCTTATAAGGTAGCCATACGTTTATGCAAGAACGTAAATTTCTATATTTCCGCCCCAACAATAAATCATAAAACTGAAACAGTCGCACATTGCGTGAGTTCTATTGTAAGAAATAAAATTTTATTTTTAACCCCGTCATAACAACTAGAAAGTAGAAGAAAACTCAGTTGACCAATATTGTTGCGGCAACTTGATATATTTTTGCGGCCACATCGGTTTATTGCAAGAACGTAAAATTTTAATTTCTACTCCCCAATCAACAACAGAAGAAATTGTAACGGGCATTTTCGTACCTTAACATTTAGTTCTTTCTGTTAGCATACTTAAAAATACACGTTTCTTTGGGAATTGCTGTTTGTAAAGGAAATACTTTCAGAATATTTTAAATTTATCAATTTTCGCTGTATAATTTTAAAAATAGTAATTGAAGATTAATTTCTTAAAAATAAATTAACAGAAAAGATAAACACCTGTAATTAATTGTTAATACGATTGTGACATTAACGTTTTAAGATGTTCCTTATGTTAATTGCGAGTAGGAAAGGTCGTAACTTATTAATAGCGACGAATTTGGTCTGTTCTTTTCCTGTTTTTAATAATACTTAAAAGTCTTTCCTTTTTTTTAAAATAGTGAAATTAAGGTAACTGAAATAACAAAGCGGACATTCTAGTTGTTTTCTTGTGTTTAAAGGTTATTTTAACTGTGAATTGTTTATAGCAGTGTTTTACGGAACTTCTTATATTACGCGTGCTGTCTAATTGTTTTTGTTGTTTGTCTTTTATATTTACTTAGTCATCTACCAAAGTCCTCTTTTATTTAACATGTACTATTCAATTTACCAAAAACTTAGATCATGCTTGCGTAGCTTATTCCTTGTTTTCTTTGTTACCATATTTTCTTCTTTAGTTTAATCAAACTTCTTCTACATGTGTTGCCTGTTCTAAATTCTATTACTATTTTTCTTACTTTGGAAATTTTCTTATTTCGGTCTTTACGCACGGCCATACGGTAAGCGCCGTAATAAATTTTGGCCCACCCCCCAAAAACAGGGGAAACCCTTGGGCCAAACGGGAAATTTTACGGTTTTTTAACCCAATTTCTAATTTGTTTTGGGGCCCCCGGCCCAAAAACGGGGTGGGGCCCCCCTTTGCCCCACCGGAAAAAAAACGTTTTTTAAACAAAGTTTCGAAAAACCTGGGAAAAAGGGCAAGGGTTGAAACCAAATATTTTTTTTGGGTGCGGCCCCAACTCCCAAAGTTTATTTCGGTGGCGGCTGCAAAATGGCGTTCCTATTTGGGCCCAAGGGGAACGGTTACTTATCACAAAATTTTTATAAATTACTTCACACTCACACAAGCTTAGTTTCACTCATATTGGGTATTTTGCTTCTAATACGAAATATTTTTAGTTGTGGTAATTTTCTCTTGTTCCAAAATTTTACTTATGGTAAGAATTTTATTTCCTTCCGTGTATAAATATATAATAAATAGGTGTACTATAAGGATTGAAGGTGTCCTACAATACAACCCACAACGTAATACGCCTTAAAAAATTAAAATGTTATGCGTTTATATTCAGACATATTCCTAAAATAAAAACTTATTCTTTTGGTTTTGAATTAATCATTTTTAAATAAAACGGTTTTAAAGGACATTTCATAAAGTATAAAGTTGTGCGTGTGTCACAGATTGCCAGGCTGTCTATTGTTGCAGTATAAAATAACAATATCAAAGCTACAATAAGAGTTCATTTTGTGCGCTGTCTAGGCTGCGTCGGTCTCGCTTTCTATGTTTTTACTGTATTGATAAGTTTATTTAATTCGCAATTGAGTTGTTTGTCATTGTTTAAGGCATCGTTTTATGTTCTGTTATCTGTTTCTCACTAAAATAATCGTTTATTTTTGTAGGATAAAAAATTCCTTAAACGAAGCTACTTTAGAAGTCAAATTTTATAATTATCCAGATTTTGCCAGTTGGCAATGTTTTATGTTCATTATCGCTAAAAAAGTGAGTTTTTGTGGGGGCTTCAGTTTTCTTTATCTGTGGTATGTGACATGGATTTGAGTGTTGTGTGGTGGATTTATGCATGGTGATGTCTGCATACACTAGTATTTTTAAATGATGTGCTTCATTTAGTATATGTGTATTCCTAAATGATGACGGGTATACCAGGCCCAATAAAGTTTGCAGATTCATTTTTACGCGAGTTACGTTTCGGGCCTTGGAAGCTATGTTTTTATAAACTCCTTCCAATTCTTCGTAACAACATTTATTTACTTAAACAGAAATTACAATTGAATTTTGGACAAACTGGTTTAAAATACTCTAAGTCAAATTTAAATAATAATTGGAATTTAATATTTTGAGTAGCCTAAGAAAACTGCAATGTTAAAGCTGAAATACTGTAGACTGACTGACTGGTCTTGGGACTCCTGAGGTATTTATGTTGTCCCTGCCCCTCACAATTCTGTGGGAACTTGCAGAGCTCATGTCTGCTTATTCTTAATACTATTCATTAATACATTGTAACAATCTTACTTTCTAGGTAATCACGGTATCTTAACCGTCTGTGACCTGCCACCTGCAGTATCACTATCGTCTGTAATACATTGTTGCGCATCCGTTCTCATGAACTGTTAATAACCTTTTTATATCTATCCTTGAATTACATTGTTGTACTTGACTTATGATTTCTTTAACAATTTCTGATATTTCCAATAGATTCTAATTTACAATACATATATAAATTGGGAGATACATAGGTCGCATGGATGAATATGTAGATTTATTACAAAATATGACGGAAAGTGGTATGTAAGTATTTAATTGTTACTGTGACTAGTTTGTAAACATATTTTTTCTGCAACCCTTATTAAAGTAGGTTTTTAGTGGGTTTATGGAGCAGCGGCGTAAATAGCATATGGCCAATATGTCCCTGGCCATAGGCGCAATTTCAATCAAGGCGCAAAATTCTAATATGTAGCTGTGAGAAAATAGAAAATTACTATAGATTAAAAAAGTTATCGAAAACGTATACAATACTGGTCACGAACTTTCTTCATTCAACCTAATTAAGGTGCGCGAAGCTGCCGCACGTTTCTTGATTTATCGAAACATTCTTGTACTAATTAGGCGCTATATTTTAAAAAAGATTTGTGCCACAATTAAGCGCTATTTTGTGTCGTAGAAATAAAATGCTGCCCACTTTTTGTACAGTTATTTACAAATTTTTCTTTAGACGTGTGAAGTTATCTGCACTACCGGCTACGAGATTAATGATGGATTCTTAGAAAGAAAATGTTTTTAATATAATTTGTTTGCCAGGTGGGCGCAAAATGTTGTACTAGTGACTTAAAATAGCGCCTAATTGACGCCTATTTATGCACCCTTTTTTTTTGAAAAAAACGAATAAGTGCGGTTGCGTGAACTTGGCTTTTAAAATAAGTTGAATACTAAGAGGGCTGAAAATTTAGTTTTAGCGGCACAAAATGGCGTCTAATTATAGTACAAAATTTTTTGGATGAATAAAAAAGGCGCAGATACACAATTAACGTGCAAGGTTTGCACTATTATAAATGTCATGCATGTGAACGTAGGTGGTCGAAAATGCTTCCGCCTAATCTAGAAAACACGTTTTTGTTATTTTAGGCGCAGATTTTTAATTTTGCCATAAGCGCCATTTAATCTAGTTACGCCTCTGTATGGAGGCATTACCTCGCTACAGCTCGTTGCTTTACGGATATGCCACCACCGTAAGGGGTTTAGTGCTTTGTGAGGTGGGTCAGGGCTGGGCGAAAAAAGTATCGATTAATCGATATATAATCAATTAATCGATTATCTATTTTCAAATAATCGATTTCCTACTAATCAATTTTTCGATTAATCATTTAATTTACTATTCGATTTTTAGATTAACGGCTTTGGAATTAAGGCATATACAATTGAAGCGTTTAATTTAGTAAATCGTAAGTTTTAATAAAAATGTGGTTGTAGAAAGAATAATATACAACATCCATCTTATGCAAATGTAGCACTTATACTAACGGTGCCTCAGTTTTGATATCTATCAGGCTAACCATGGTATTCGTTTTGCATTGATTTTTTTGTTTCTTTCACTTCTATTATAATGCAATCAATTACAGGCCAGTAACACCTGAAGTTGGAGAAATATATATTTATGAAAATAACTTCAGTAAAGAAGATTGGAAAAGCGATCAACATAGATGGCGTCAAAAGGGCTCCAAGTTAGTTCCTCGTGATAACCCGAAGTTGCTGTGTTGGTACTATCAATCGTATTGTGGGGGTGACTTTTATAAACGCCGTATAAAACTTGTTGATGCTGCACAGAATATGTAACATTATTTTGTAATGATAACTAATAGACAGATTAATTAATTAATTAAAATTCAGTAACTTGCATAACTTATAGACAAGAATTCCATAATAAATTACTTTTATAGTTTAGTTAGCATTCCTCATAAAGACCAGGTTTAGAAATAGCTTAAGGCTTAACTATTATAAATTCCAGCGGCTGTCATCATAATTTAAAGCTCTACCTTGCAAATCAAATACAATAACCCTTTTAAAGCTTAGGTCGGTTACAGATTGACGAATCTGATAAAATTAAAATGGAATAGTACCTTTTATCGTAAATAAAGAAAAGCAATTTTTTGATGAAAAGCTTAATTTTCTTAATAATTTCTTTGATTGTTAAGGGTTATAGAAAACGAAACATTGAAAATAGCCAAACTATTTTTCCAATTTGATTTGTTCAAAGATTGCAAGTAATTTTAAGTAGTCTGAAGACATCCATTATATTTAAAATCTATTTCGGCTCAAGTGGGTTAACCGGTCTTTTGTTAATGGCAGACCACTGTCGCCAACAGGTATGGTCCACAATCAAGTAATTAAAATTCTGAGAAGATAGAAAATATTTAAAACCTTAGAAAAATAATTGCATCCGTGACCCTCATTTTGAAAGGGGTTGGATTGGTTTCTAAAATCTTGTTTTTGGGGAGGTTCTGTTCAGTCATTGGATAAGAAAAATATGACGTATATAATGGTTAGAGTAGGATATAATCTTTATAACTTACAGCGTTAGCAAAAAGAGGGAGATTCGAATGTGGTTGTTCGTTGTAAAAAAGGTAGAAACGTAGTCACAGAAGTTCGCGGGTAGCGTTCTCCGGCATCACAGATATAATATTGCACTTAGTATCACGATAGTGAAATTGGAAAGGAGTAATTAACTCTTCCAGTTCGCAAGGGTTATACCCGTATGTTAGCGGATTTATAGTGATATAAAGCAATAATAAAAAGCTTGTATGCATGTGATGTACAAGTTAATTTAAGCTCAACAAGATTCTGCCGGGTTCGTGTGCCATTGAATTATTTATTAATTACAAGTAACAAGCAACAAGCGAGATTCTCTCTCCCCAATTTAAGAGCTGTTCTGCGTTGGAAGGCAAGCCATCAAACAACTGATGATTTTTAGAAGTAAGTTTTTTATAGTTCAGTTAGCATGACCAATTTTTAGTTAATTTATTTGTTAGGACGTTTCGGCCATAAACCGTAGGATTAATTTAGTGTAAAATTTATAAGATAAGTTTCTTCCATATAAGTGTTTGGGAATTACTTATGTACGCAAAATTATCATAATTCCATATTCACCTATTCAATTAAATTTCTAAATTAAAATCAAAGAATGTAAGAGGTTCACGTTTATTGCTCTGTTAATTAAATAGTTTTGTTTGCCGTTGATCGAGTCAATAGTTTTTTTATTATTTTTTTTATCATGGAAGTTGCATAAGTAGTAAAAAAATAAGAGTTGATTAAAAGAAACAATTGTCCTCCTTGAGATGACAAGTCTCTCAAGGTTTTGCACGAACATTTGGACATTCTCGACTTGTCTGGCGCTCTTGGTATATGTCATTAAGCTACAATATTTATGAAAGGTAAGTGCCAAATCTCTTTGTAGTATATTATAAATTAATTTAACCCTTTCTGCAAAATTTTAACCCTCTATATGATCTACGACCTACCGCTAGCTAGTGCCGGTGACCTCCCTTTAATTATTGTTTTACAGACCGCCCCCATTTTATAATTTTACTGGAAAATATATACTTAGTAGGTTTCCGCCTGTAACAAATAGAATACTGATTCATTATGTTGGCAAATATGAAACGGTTGTCCATAAACCACATGGCAATAGTAAGTTTAATTTAAATAAAAAACATGTAATGACTGCTAAGTCTCAGTTGACAACACAAAGAGAAAAGATATCAAAACAACCAAGTGACGTATATAAGCAACTAATTTACTAAAGATGTACATCTTGCTTTTTCACCTGTTTTACTTCCACGTAATGCAAAACACTATATTGAATGTTATCTCTAGATGATATCATAGGACTATACCTACTTCGTGATGAATTAGATACTTTTGTGTCGAAAATGGAACTTTTGTCAGAGTTTACTTGTATCTTGTTTAGTAAAGAATCTCTTAAATTCTACGAAAATGTTGCTAAACTGTTACATAGGTTATCGTTAATGTACTATGACACAACATTTAAATTGGGAGATTTTTTGTGTCAGCTTTAACGTACCACACGATTTTTTTTACCCCAAACCGGTTATTCCTTTACCATATAACATTCACGATAAGAAACAGAACATGTACACACAACATTTTTCAAATACATAAATCTGAAAAGCGATACGATAAAAGGAAAAATAATAGTTACAAATAAGGAAGATTCTATTACAAATTCAATTCGAAATGTGCCGAATGAAAGTATTAATTTCTTTTGTTAGAACCATATACAGCAAAACATTGAACATAGGATAAATAAAAATAAAAACCATGAAATTGGCGATATTGTGATGTACTGTAATCATGTGTGGGACTTTTTGGATTCTAACAGTTTAGATGATTTTGAAGCAAAATTAAAAGAAATGGAAAAGCAATGGCCAAACAAATTTAAAAAATTCTTTTTCACCTTCTTAAAAAAAGACATTTTAAGTAATGTAAACTGGATTTTGCAAGAATACAATGTTTATACACCTAGATCTGGTATCACAACAAATGCTACAGAAAGTTTCAATGCCGTAATATAAAAAGATTTCTAGGTCATAATGAAGTCAAAGCACAAGTATTAGGTTTAACTTTGAATCAACTACACCTTTATTATCAAAAAGGAATCCTAAGAGGTTTCAGTAATGCCGGAAATTATAATTTAAAAGACGATTATCAAAGTTTCGCTAAAAATGTGAAAACATTGGAGTTTCCTAAGTTACTCATTGATCTAGAAAAAATTTCATACGTGTTCAAAAATAAAGATTTTTTGGTATCTACAGGAGAAGTGTTCTAGGCTTTTCTCGAGTGTTCTCGCCTTTTTCTCGATTGTTCTCGACTTTTTCTCGATTGTTCTCGGTTTTTCTCGGTTGTTCTTGGCTCTTCTCGACTGTTTTCGGTTTTAGTCAATTGTTTTCGATTCGTCTTATGTTTACGGATTTTTTCGGATGTTAGGGTTTTTCTCAATTGTTTTCGAATTCTCATTCGCTTTGGCAGTTTTTTTCGGATGTTCACGTTTTTTTTTGCTTGGTCTCGATTTTTTCGGATGTTGGTAGTTTTTCTCGGATGTTCTCGGTTTTGTTCGGAATGTTCACGGTTTTTCTCGGATGTTCTCGAGTGTTTTGAAATTTCGCGGTTTTTTATGTTTGCGGTTTTTTCCGATGTTCGCAGATTTTCTCCGATATTTGCGATTTTTCTCTGACGTTAACGGTTTTTCTCGGACGATAGAAGTTTCCTTAATTTTTCTCCACTTTTCTCAATTCTTCTCGGCTTTTCTCGATTGTTCTCGGTTTCTCTCGGCTTTTCTCGATTGTTCTCGGTTTCTCTCGGCTTTTCTGGATTGTTCTCGTCTTTCTTCGTTTGTTCTCGAGTTTTCTCAATTGCTCTCAGCATGTTTCGTTTGTTCTTGACTTTCCTCGGTTGTTCATAGCTTTTCTCGTTTGTTCTCGGCTTCCCACAATTCCTCTCGACTTTTCTCGATTATTCTCGACTTTTCTCAATTATTCTCAGTTTATCTCGAACGTTCTCGGCTTTTTTCGATGATTTTTGTCTTTTCTCGATTTTTTCGATTGTTTTCGGTTCTTCTCGATTGCTCTCAGTTTTTCTCGATTGTTTTTTGTTTTTCAGATGTTTTCAAATTCTCTCTCTTGTTTGCGATTTTTTCGCTTGTTCTTGAATTTTTTTGAACGTTCTCGGATGTTTGCAATTTTCCTCGATGTTTGCGGTTTTTTATGATGTTCGAGGTTTTCTCAAGATGTTCTCGAATTTTCTCGAATGCTTGCGGGTTTTTTCAAATGTTCACGGTTTTTGTCGAATGTGCGCGTTTTTTCTCAGAGTTCACGTTTTTCTCGAATGCGCGCAGTTTCTTCAGATGTTTGCGTGTTTTCTCAGATGTGCGTGGTTTTTTCGAATGTTCGCGTTTTTTTTTCTGAGGTTTCTGGTCTTTTTTGGATGTCCGCAATTTTTATCGATTGTTGCTGTTTTTATGGCATTTTAGCAGTTTTTAGCCATTGTGCTCGAGTTTTTTCGTAGGTTCGCAATTTTTCTTGATTGTACTTGACTTTTCTTGCATGCTCTCGCGGGTTTCTGGGATGCTCGCGGGTTTTCTGGAATGCTCGCGGGTTTTCTCAGATACTCGCTGGTATTCCCGGATGTTCATGGGTTTTCTCAGACGCACGCGGGTTTTCTCAGATGCTCGTGGGTTTCAAATGTTCGCGGGTTTTCTAAAATGTTCGTGTTTTTTTCGGATGTTCAATGTGTTTTCCGAATGTTCGCAGTTTTACTATGACGTTCTCGAATTTTCTCGGATTTTCGAGATTTTTCTACGGGTGATCGCGATTTTTCTCGGATGATGGCAATTTTTCTCGGCTCTTCGAGATTTTTCTCGACTGGTTCCGGTTTTCTCAATTGTTTTCATCCTTTCTCAATTGTTTTCGATTGTTCTCGAGTTTTGAGCAACGCGAGTTATGTATCCCCCAATTTATCTATATATTAAATAAGATAATCTAATAGGAACTTATTACAAATTGTTAAAGAAATCATAAGTCAATTGCAACAATGTAGTGCAAGGATAAACCAGACAGGTTATTAATAATTCATGAAGGAATACCCCTAACATTCACCAACACAGTTAAACATAATATCGAACTAGCGGATAACAAACCTATATTTACAAAAGCATACAGACTACCTCATGCAGGCCAAGAAGAAGCTGACAGACAAGTAGCAGACTTATTAGAACAAGACATAATCCAGCACTTCAATTCACCATGGTGCAGCCCCGTATTAATAGTACCCAAGAAGTTAGACGCATCCGGAAAGATAAAGTACAGAATGGTAATAGACTACAGAAAGTTAAATCAAAAAACGGTAGATGACAAATATCCACTACCAAATATAACCGAAATTTTAGATAAATTAGGCAAACGCCAATATTTTTCAACATTAGACTAGCATTAAGATACCATCAAGTAGAAACTGATGAAAAGGATATCGAAAACAGCCTTTAGCACACCTAGAGGACACTACGAATACAAACGAATGCCATTTAGATTAAAGAACGCACCCGCTACTTTTCAGAGAGTCATGGACAATATACTACGAGGAATACACAATGCCATGTGTACCTAGACGACATCATAGCTTATTCCACATCATTAGTAGAACACATAGAAAGATTGAAAGAAGTATTTGAAAGACTAAGAAAAGCACATTTCAAAGTACAATTAGCCAAAAGCGAATTTTTACAAAAACAAGTATCATTTTTAGGACATATAATAACACCCCAAGGAGTAATGCCAAATCCCGATGAAACAAATGCAGCACTAAATTACCCTTTACCAAAGACAACCAAAGAAATTAAAGGATTTTGAGGACTTAGTGGTTACAACCGCAAATTCATTAAAGGTTTCGCTCAGATAACCAAGCCCCCGATAAATTGTTTAAAAAAGGGAAACAAAATTGAACACACCTCGGAATTCATTAAAGCCGTAGCCAAAATTAAAAATATACTAGCGAATTACCCCGTATTAGAATACCCAGACTTTTAAAAACCATTTATACTAACGACAGACGCATCGAATGTAGCATTAGACACAGTATTGAGCCAAGGAAAAGTAGGTAGCGATAAACCCATCAGCTACGCATCCCGAACCCTAAATGAAACTGAACAGAAATATAGCACCATAGAGAAAGAATTATTAGCCATAATTTGGGCAATAAAATATTTCAGACCATACCCTTATGGACAAAAATTTTACATATACACCGATCATGAACCATTAGTATGGCTATGAAAACTTAAGGAACCAAATTCAAAATTACAACGATGGAGAATTAGATTAGAAGAATACGACTACGAAATTATAGATAAAAAAGGAATTTATAACAACAACGCTTTGAATAGAATACAACTCAATGCACTAGAAACAGAATCATTGTAGGAAACGTAGACAAAACAGAAATAAGGGAAGACCCAGACGAGATTGACACAATACATTCGACACAAAACGAAGAACCTACAACCGCGATTAAAATCTTAAACGAAGCAATCGATATGAAACCCATCAATTTATAATTACCGAAGTTTTGAATGACACCAATCCCGTAAAATATACAAAAGTAGATAACAAAAAAATAAACAAAATTCAAGTCACCAAAAATGACAACGAGGGGCAAATAATTAAAATTCTAAAAGAATACACCCCCGAGAAAAAACGATTTTATTTTTATTTCAACACCCAACACTTATACAAAAGATTTTCAGAATTATACGTTAAATTATTCAATAACTCTGGTCCAGATGCACGAGAAAATTAATAACACTAGACGACCCTGACGAAATAAAAGATTTAATTAGAAACCAACACGAAGGAAAAACCAACCATCGTGGGATTACTGAAACCATAAAGCAACTCATAAGACGATACTATTTTAAAAATATGAAAGAATTGACCACAGATTTCATTAACCAATGTGAACTATGTGACAAAGCAAAATACGACAAGAAACCCCCAAAGATACCCTTAATGTTAACCAACACACCCGACAAACCATTTCAAAAATTACATGTCGATACCTTAGTAGTAGAAGCACAAAACTATTTACCAATTGTAGACGCGTTCACAAAAATAGGCCAAGCAATATCCATCACTTCTAAAAACAGCATTGACGTGACATAAGGATTTTTACAGTACTTTACATTTTATGGAACACCCGAAACAATAACGTTAGATAACGGTAGCGAATTTAAAAATGAAACCATACAAAATAGTTTAGAACTCCACAAAATAAAAATTCATTTCATAAGTGAAAACCACCCTGAATCAAATGGACTGATTGAACGACTACATTCAACCCTGTTAGAACAAATCCAATTAGTAAGAATAACTTATAAGAAGGAACACATAACCAATTTAATGTCATACTCACTAATCGCCTATAATAATACAATTCACTCATCAACAAATTTTACACCCTTAGAATTAACTTTAGGACATTCAGATTCACGCAACCCTTACGACATATATTATAATAAGGAAGTATATCAACAATACGCTAAAGATTACAAAGAAAAACTAATAATAATCTATGACAAAGTAAAGGATAAATTAGATAATGACAAAAAACGTATCACCACAACTCGTAATAAGAATACCGACGCAAACAAATTTTCAATAGGACAAACCGTATACGAGAAAAATTTCCAAAGTAAACGACATAAAGCGGAATCCAGAAATTTGAGCCGCTTTAAAATTAAGAGAATATCCGACAAAAATAAAGCAGTAGTAGACAACGGCAAAATAACGAAATACTTTCACTTGAAAAACTTAAGACACCCTGTAATTTCAGATGAACAATCATCACCCTTACCGTCAACCTCAGCCCAGGTAGAACGGAAAACAAAATAATAATAGAAGATATAAAAAACAACCCCGGTATACTACCAATAAAATTAGGCAGTATGCAAAACACAATAGACTATTGGACATTCGCACAAAACTTCGATCTAACAAAATTAAAACAAGAATTTTAAACGCGAGTAAAGCAGGAAACGGAATGTGTAGCGCCAAGATTATCGAACTACAACTATAAATGCACACACGAGTCTTAGATGTGACGCAGTTATAATTGACAGCACAAATTTGTCGGAGAGCACAAAACACTTTACTACAACTAAAAACAAGTGTGCTTAGCATATCTACAATAACCTAAAGCTAACTTTACATGCTTTTTTCGAGTGCACACGCACATAAGCATTGCATTTTAACTGTTTGTACTTTGGCAAGAAAATGCCCAAATGTCAAAATGTCCAAGAGAGCAAGTTACTATACGTTTTGACAAATATTTTGTGTTGGTACTCTGGCTTAATAAACAGTACACATCAAAGCTTTTTAATGACATGGTTGTGAATTAACAAATTTACCAACAGTACCATCTTACTAATTTTTTACATTTCCAACTTAACAAATTGCATTGCTACCATCATGATAGCTTCTTCACTCAATACTCAAAAATTTCTTACTGTGATCATAAATACCAAACGTTAGGTCAACAAAAGAAAGTAAGGCAAAGTCTCAAGTTATTACCAAAGATAATAGGTAAGATAGATATGTTAAGATAAAACTAGATAACAGTAAATGGATCCGAAACGTCCCAGTACGCCAAGGCATGCTACAACTATAAGCTTTAAAAATATAGCACAGAATTCCCCAGCTTATCAAGCCGTTTTGTCCTCCATCGTAGAGATACAAAAGAGAGTGGCTCCTCAAAGCCGTTAAATAGGAAAGTACTCGCACCCCATAAAAGAGGACTGTGAAGCAGACCGTAAATTACAACGGTACGAGGGACCGGAAAGGCATGTGGGTGCATTCCTGTACCCGGCGTTGATTGAGTTCGGTAAGACATACACTCATATCTACATACCATCATACATACATACACTCATATATATATATATATATATATATATATATATATATATATATACACTGTCAGCGGTCACGTGCGGCTGACAACGGTACCTTATGACCTAACGAAAGATTCCCAGAGACGTGGTCCTATGAAAACCCCCCACGCGACCACACGGTGGCTAACGGAAACGAAAAGGCGATAGACATATAGGAAAGGTAAAAAGAGGGAAGTAGGCATTTTTGGAATGTGCAAGTGACTTCCAGGTAGAAGAGAATAGAAGAAGGGCACGCGTTGAGCAATAGTGATAGAAAAAGGTGGATAGAAAAGCACTACTCAAACAGCCAATGTGGCCAGTAATCCGTAGTGAGGAAAAATCACTCTTATGTGATAGACGGGTGTTCCGGGACAAGAACAGGCCTACCGAATGAAGAATAAGGCGGAAACGAAGACAGCGGGATAAGAAAAAGTATAAAGTTTTGGACAAGCATCCGAAAGAAGGTAGAGAGTTGTCCCAGTTAAACGCAAATCGGTCTGAAGAACCGCCTGCTATGTTAATCAGACAAATTAAGACACATAACTTAAAAAATTACTAGATTCCAGATGAGAACTAGAACGATCATCTTCCTAACGAGCGCGTCAACTGCAATAAGAAAATCAGACAAAATGTTGAAACAACCAGCTTAAAAGTACCACTGCAGATACCTTCCCACAAAAAACCAACTGTTCTAAGGTAATTTTCAGAAACGGTAACGCCATTAACACACAAGAATACTTATCTATAAGCAGTTAAATGAAGATACAAACATACTTTTCTTATATACTAAAAACAACCAAGAATCCAATAAGATATCAATAAAAACGATAGCACCTCACCACGAAGTTAAATAAAAAACAAAAAAAATGTATATGTTTTGATGACTTAACAGAAAAAACAAGTAATGATAAAGAATAAATGAGCGACTGTAATAATTCAGAAGATGTTATCGAATACCCGTTCTCCGTAACGGGATACAAATAGAACCACCTTGAGTGCAAAAGGCCGTAAACAAGGGGTTCCGAGATAGAGCGTAGACTGTAATTATTAAGGGGTGAGGATGAGAACAGTTTATAGGAGTAGAATCATACAAAAGCATAAAAACACTTACTGAAAGTTCCTTGGGCACTTGAGAGGCACTAGACACTGTAACTACCGCTTTTGGCCAAGGGTTGAAGGAAAGGAGGGAGACAGGAAAGGAAGAGTTCAATGCCGGATTAGAAGAAAAGAGCAGACTTATTTTTACTAGTTGTGGCTATCACGAGACTTGACGACCGACTCCCATTAACTTGCGCGAACCATTCGGACCCGCTCGCGCGGAGAGAAGGAATGCCCCGAACGGGGACAGATATGGCGCGTACAGAAGAAAAGCACATGGAATAGAAATTCCTAGTTTTGCAACTGCAAATATGGACTGTCTCTTACAGAGGCATAGGTCGCGAATTTTATGTGTATCCAAAGAAAAAATCATCCACTCAACATCAACTAAAACCAATCATAAAAATTCAATGAGTTACTCCAACCAAATTTACGACAATCACCACGAAATTAAACAAACGTAAGATAAATGCTAATTACAAAATATTATGATGCAGAAAATGTGTCAGGATTGGTTAGATGAAGCAACAGAGTGACATTGGGGAACTTAGACAATATACAGACATGTGGCTGACAATAAATTCAAGGGAAGAATTAATAGCCAGCAAAAGGATAATTAAAATGAGGTAAATAAGCCCAAAATGTAGAAGGTAAATGCTGTATGAGAAAAGAATGGAATATGTATAGGTAATAAATTCAGAACGGGAACAAAACATTTGGTAGACCATTAAAGAAATGGAACGTGGAACAATTAATTAGCTGCAAAGAACGGTTTAAGGTTTTTGATATGCCACTTCCTTGACGTTTTCCTTCGGCGTCTTGGAGTTCATAGATAAGTAGACTAATGACGCAAGTAACCTTACATAAAATAAATTTTGGAGCTAATTTCGAAGAGAATTTTTTAGTAGCGACAGACACGACATCATTTCTTTTCCAAACCTGTTTACCTAAAGTAAAAGAAATACTTCGTTTTCGCAGATTATAATGATCTTTACTCTTTTGGTAGGCTTTTAACAAATTTTTTCTAACGTCGTTAAAAATAGAAGGTAATGATTGTTTGGTCTTCCTCCCAGCGTACTTTTTCGTCAAATTTGATTACGTTAGTATCATCCGGAACTGAACCGTAGTAACTACCATTAAGTGGCGTCTATCTTCCAAAAACATGGAATGTGGGAGTGAATTGGGTTGTTTTATGTTTAAATGTACGCAAAGCTTGAGCGATTTTAAAGATATTTTCATCCCACCTAGTGTGGTCCGAGTCGATATATGAAGAGATAGCAGTGATTAAGCCTCTATTTACTCTTTCAGTAGGGTTTACCTGCGGATGGTATTTGGCATTGAACCAAATTTTTTGTACTTTATAACTCTTAACGAAGTTTTGAAAATCTTTTGAGATAAATTGCGACCCATTGTCACAGGAAATAATTTGAGGACACCAAAGATAAGAAATACATTTTGTTCTAGATATTTAATTATAGCAGAAGATGTAGCTTTAGTTAGCGGTTATACAATAACAAATTTAGAAAACCAATCAGTGACGACCAAAAGATATTGGTTACTTTTTTTGATCGAAGGAGGGGTCCTAATAAGTCAAGTCATATTAACTGAAAGAGATAAGGTACATGTTTGAAGCTACCCATTAAACCAGAACGAACTTTTTGAGAACTCTTCTAAGCCGCGCAAATTCTACAGTTTCTAATATAGCGGCAGACAGATTGTTTTAATGTAGGCCAGTAATATAATTCAGATATTTTAGCTAAGGTTTTTGTAACAACAAGATGAGCAGCGGCAAGGTCGTCGTGACACAATTTGAAAACTTCAATGCGGTTAGTGGTAAGAACTACAAGTTTCCATTCAGGAATGTTTGAGATTTTGTGAGATAAGGAAGATACAAATTTATATAATCTATTATTCTTCACGCGAAAAGTGAAAAATCTATCAGGATTTTCGAAAACTTTCTTTATCATATCAAGATACCAGGCATCAGGAATTAGATCTGGGAGGTTAAGAGAAGCAACATCAAGAAATAAGGCATCAGGCACGATATTAATTTTACCAGGTCTATGCCGGATATCAAAGGTAAGTAGAGAAATACGCAAGTTCCATCTTGCCAACCGACCTGCCGGTTGTTTTAAGTTATTCAACCACGTGATAGCTGCACAATCAGTAATTACTCTAAAATGTGTACCTTCAACATATCCTCTGAATTTTTCGGTAGCTGAATATTTTTGTTCGGCAGAAGTTAAAGTACGAATAGCAAAAGCAACATTTTTTTCAAAGCCTGCCTGATTTCCTGTTTGAAGATTTTCTATAAAATGCATATTGTTGATCTGGCAGAATTCTGTTGATAGCGTATTATTGTAGGTTGTTATATCTTCAGTGAAAATTGTTATTGGATAACTGTAGTTGATTGTTAATCAAAATGTATTAATTGCTTTTTAATATTCACCAATTGTAAGTTATTTTTAGTTATGTAAATTAAAAACATTCTTAAAATTTGAAGAAAATCAAAATTATCTCAGAAAGTAATGGATTTAGGTATAGGGAATGCTTAACAAAAATGAAAGGACAGTTAATGAACTATCCATTGTAGCAATAAAATTGGTAGGGTGCCATTTAAAAAAAATTTAAAAATTGCATTTTTCGAAACCTGACACACCCTGTATACTGTGAAGAAATTTCAAAAAAGTGATAATTACAAATATACTATGGCATATAGTAAAATTTTCTGCAGCTTGAAAATTAACATAAGTTGTGTATTAGTGCAGTGGCAATGTATCTAATCAGGGTCATTTTTTCTAAAAACAGTTGAATATCTCAAAGACTAAAAGGAATAGATAAATACAATTTGATATCAAATTAAAGCTCTTTTTATGGGCTTTTCAAAAATATAATAATATACAGGGTGTTCCATTTAAAAAAATATAAGTTTAATATGCCCTAGAATTATGAAACACCCTGTATGATTCCAAATATTTTTAAAATGTGCACTTTAGGCATACCTAATATGCCTCCAAATTTGGTTTACGTAGCTTTTATAATAACGGAGTTATCGACCGTTGCCATGTATTTATGCTTGTATTTATTTTATTTTATATTTATTTTATTTTATATTCATTCATATTTATATTCTATGTTTATATTTTATATTTACCTTGCATGTATTATATAATTTCGGGGTTTGATTTGTTTTTGCTGACGTTCTGCCGCCATTTTTTTGTGGCAGCATTTTTTATAGAAACGAAGATTGTAATTGTGAAGATTGTAACAATAATATAAATCAGTTAGGGAATGATAGGAAAAGCTAGGGACGGATTTAGGCTAAAGATAAGATAAATTACTTAGATCAGGGAGCACGAATTTATTAATTTATAGAGTAGGCAAAATAGCTGGATTCACTATTGAAATATTTGGCGAATGCTTAGAAAATTTGAATCCATTTTAAATTAGCTAAATAGATTTGGATAGTTTTAAGACGACCCTTCAGGTCGCACCGGAAAGCAGAGCTGGCGACTGCTATCCGGTATTACGGATCCTTCACTCTTTACTTGCTTGTGTCTTGTCGATCGGGCACACTCCAAATCAACGCCAGGGATACCATTATTTAAACCTATTTTTAGTTTTAATTTTTGTTTGTTAGATTTTTATTTAGGACTTATTAACTTCGAAGTTAGATATTCATTTGAAACACGTTTATTTTTCGCGTTTAAACCCAATGTAGTACCTTCGGGTGGAGCATTGGGGACGTGGCCGCAAGTATAGCGGCCCCTTATTCAAATTATAATGCCTTACAGCTTGTTAAAAAACCTCCCGATATTCACCCTCACTTACCCATCTCTATTGGTTCCCTAAATGTAATTGCTTTATTGGACACGGGTTTGTCATGTACTCTTATAAATAACGAAGGCTTACAGCAATTATCTGAACAAAACATTAAATTTCAAGTTATTCCGGAAAAAAACCTCTATAAATCTAGCTGATGATAATAAAATATATGTAACTGGTTCTCTTAAATTAAAAATTCGAGTAGAGCCATTTGAACGTGATGTTTCATTTTTAGTTGTACCTACACTAGCTTATCCATTTCTACTTGGCGTGGATTTTTGCAAACTTCTTAATTTATCTCTATATTTTCAAGATTTTTATTGGCAAGCTTCCTCAAAACAATTTCTTGTGCGTCGGCGGGTATATCTAATAAAATTTCTCTTACGGATTCCCAAAATACAATTCTTAACTTCACAATCGGCAAATTTCGTAAATTAAATACCTTTGAACTTGGTTGCGTCACTACCGCAACACATATTATCTCTACAGGTGAAGCTCTTCTTTTAAACAACGTCAATATCCGTTATCGCCTGCATTACAAAAACATTTGCATTCCGAAATAGATAAAATGCTCGAATCTGGTATCTCTCCTTCAAATTCGCCATGGTTGTTTCCCGTGTTATTAGTCCGTAAGAAAAATGATGAATGGCGTGTTTGCATTGACGGTAGGAAGCTTAATTCTGTAACTGTGTCCGATGCCTATTCCTTACCCCATATTGATTTTTTCTAAGCCGGCTTCGAAATGCTAAGTTTATCTCATCTATCGATCTTAGACAAGCTTTCTATCAGATCCCTCTTGACTTATCTCCCCGCCCAAAAAATGTTTTTTTGTGTTCCAGGTCGAGGTCTTTTCGAATATAATTTCTTGCCATTTGGTCTCTGTAACGCACCACAAACTTTACACCAAGAACGTGCCTTTGTATTTTTAGACGACATATTAGTTATCTCAAGTTCCTTTGAAGAACATATCGTCACACTCGATGAAGTTACTAAACGCTTAAATGCAGTAAGTTTTAAAATAAATTGGGAGAAATGTCAACTTTGCTGTTTTTCTCCTACATTTCTTGGTTTTATTATAGATGGAACTGGTCTTCGGGCAGATCCTGCTAAAGTCGATGCTATTATTAAATTTAAAACACTCACAACTGTTACTGAAATTAAACGTTTAATAGAAATGATTAATTATTATCGCATTTTTCTACCTCATCTCTCAAATATATCTACACCCATTACCGCTTTATTAAAAATAAAAAGAAAAGTCAATCTGTCGAATGGAATTCAGGAGCTCAGCAGGCTATTGAACAAATTAAAACGTTAATCACTTCTGCGCCTATCTTAATCTCGCCCAATTTTGATGAAAATTTTTATATACAAACTGATGCCTCACTTACTGGTTTAGGCGCAATGTTGTTTCAAGTAAGCAATGGATTAGAACACCCTATCGCTTACGCTAGTCGTGCTTTAACTTCCGCTGAACAAAAATATTCAGCTACCGAACGTGAATTATTAGGGGTTATCTTTGGTATTGAAAAACTCAGAGGATATGTTGAAGGTACACATTTTACAGTAATTACCGATTCTGCAGCCCTTACATGGTTGAATAACTTAAAACAACCCGCAGGTCGGTTGGCAAGATGGGACTTGAATATCTCTCAATTTACCTTTGATGTTCGGTATAGACCTGGCAAAGTAAATACCGTACCTGATGCCTTATCTCGTGATGTCGCTTTTCTTAACCTTCCAGATCTAATTCCTGATACCTGGTATCTTCCAACTTTTGTGTACCGAATAATAGATTATATACATTTGTATCTTTCTCATTTCGCAAAATCTCTAACATCCCTGAATGGAAACTTGTTGTTCCCACCGCTGACCGCAGTGAAGTTTTTAAATTGTGTCACGACGACCCTATAGCTGCTCTTCTTGGTGTTACGAAAATCTTAGCTAAAATATCTGAATTATATTACTGGTCTACATTAAAACAATCTGTCTGCCGTTAGATTAGGAATTGTAAAATTTGTGGGTCTCAGAAGAGCTCTCAAGAAGCTCGTTCTGGTTTAATAGGTAACTTCAAACGTGTATCTTATCTCTTTCAATTAATATTGCTTGACTTATTAGCTCCTCTCCCTCGATCAAGAAAAGGTAACCAATATCTTTTAGTTGTCACCGATTGGTTTTCTAAATTTGTTATGGTACAACCGTTACGTAAAGCCACATCTGCCGCAATAATAAAATTTCTAGAACAAAATGTATTTCTTATCTTCGGTGTCCATCAAATTATTCTCTGTGATAATGGGGCGCAATTTATCTCAAAAATTTTCAAAATTTCGTTAAGAGTTATAAAGTACAAAATATTTGGTTCAACGCAAAATACCATCCACAGGTAAACCCTACCGAAAGAGTAAATAGAGTCTTAATCACTGCTATCTCTTCATATATCGACTCAGACCACACTAGGTGGGATGAAAATATCTTTAAAATCGCTCAAGCCTTGTGTATCTCTAAACACGAAGCAACCCAATTCACTCCCTCATTTCTTGTTTTTGGAAGATATACGCCAATTGATGGGAGCTATTATGGTTCGGTTCCTGATGATACTAACGTAGTTAAATTCGACGAAAAGGTACGCTTGGACAAAGACCAACAACCATTGCCTTGTATTTTCAACAACGTTAGAAAAAATTTGTTAAAAGCTTACGAAAAGAGTAAAGATCACTACAATCTGCGAAAACGAGATTTTTCTTTTGCTTTAGGGGAACACGTTTGGAAAAAGAATTATGTCTTATCTGATGCTACGAAGATATTCTCTTCAAAATTAGCCTCAAAATTCATTTTATGCAAGGTCACCCGTGTTGTTAGTCCACTTATCTACGAACTCCAAAACACCTAAGGAAAACGCCAAGGAATGCGGCATATCAAAGAACTTAAACCATTCTCTGCTGACCCGAATGCTAATTAATTTTTCACGTTTCATTTCTTTAACGGTATACCTAATGTTTTAGTCACTGTTATGAATTAGTTAACTTTATTTAGTCATTTCTTTTCTCATACATTTACCTTCTACACTTTAGGCTTATTTATCTTAAATTAGTTATCTTTTTGCTGGCTGTTAATTTTCCCTTGAATTTATTGTCAGCCACATATGTGTTTATTATCTAGGTTCCCCAGTATAACTCTGTTGCTTCATTTAATTAATCCTGGCACCTTTTCTACATCATATTATTTTGTTTTTAGCACTTATCTTACATTGTTTAATTTTGTGGTGATTGTCGTAACTTTGGTTGCAATAACTCATTGAATTTTTATGATTGGTTTTAGCTGATGTTTCTTTCTTTGGGCTCACATAGGAGACGCGGCCTATACCTTTGTAAGAAATAGTCCATATTTTAGTTGCAAAAAACTAGGAGTTTCTATTCTATGCGTTTTTCTTCTGAACTATTGCAGTCGCTCACTTTATCCTATATCCCTACTTGTTTTTTCTTCTACTAAATTATCGGAACGTATAAATATTTTTGTGGTTGTTTTTTAGTGAACTTCGTGGTGAGGTGCTATCGCTTTTTATTCATATCTTATCGAATTCTCGGTTGTTTTTAGCATATTGGGACGGTATGGTTCTATTTAACTGCTTATAGTTAGGCATTCTTGTGTGCTTATGGCGTTACCGTTTCTAAAAATTACCTTGGAACAGTTGGTTTTTGTGTGAAGGTATCTGCAGTGATACTTTTAAGTTCAACTTTTGTCTGATTTTCTTATCGAAGTGGATGCACGCGTTAGGAAAATGATCGTACTAGCATTCATCAAGAGTCTAGTAATTTTGTTAAACTTATTATGTGTCTTAACTTGTCTGATTAACATAGCAGGTGGTCCTTCAGACCGATCTGAATTTGTTAGGGACAACTCTCTACCTTCTTTCGGACGCTTGTCTAAAACTTTACTTATTACTTATCCCGCTATCTCCGTTTCCGCCTTATTTTTCATTCGACAGACCTGTTCTTGTCATGGAACATCTGTTTACAACATAAGAGTGATTTTTCCCTCACTTCGGGTTACTGACCACTTTGGTTGGTTGAGTAGTGCTTTTCTTTCCACCTTTTTCTATCGCTTTTGCTCAATGCGAACCCTTCCTCTATTCTCTTCTACCTTGAAGTGTCACTAGTACATTCTAAAATGACTACCTCCCTCTTTTTACCTTTCCTATATCTCTATTGCCTTTTCATTTTCGTTAGTCACCGTGTGGTTGCGCGGGGTTTTCACAGACACCCGGACCACGTCTCTGGGAATCTTTCGTGAGGTCATGCGGTGCCGCTCACAGTCGCACGTGGCCGCTAACATTGCATGTATATATGTGTGAGTGTAAGAATATATATTACTCATATTTAGACCAGGGTAGAAAATTAAATAATCACATCAAATAATTTTAATCACCGTGTATAATGAATATTATTAGATAATACGCGTTATTAAAAACCGTGGAGAATAAATTCGGTCGTTTCAGTAAAAATAAGAGATTTAAATCATGTACAAGACGCTTTATATCAAAAGAAACAGTATTAACAAGCTCTACGTGTAATGTATTTATTCCGAGGAAAGAAACAAATGGAAATTACGTGCAAAATTTATATTAATTAACCCTATTTCAAGTAACCGGTATTAAACAAAACGTACAGATAATAATTGAATATTTAATTAGGATTCACTAAAAATAAAAGGGTATTATTTTTAATTGAAGTTAATTGAATCGTTAGTAACAGATAATATCTATAGAAACTTGTAAAAACCCAATAAAATACCATGTAATAAAGCTCTGAGAATTAATAGTATGTTTGAACACCTGCGTAGTTTAAAAAAGCTCATTCGGCGAAAATTTTGTAGATAACAAATGGTTTCAAAGAATCTTGGAGAAACCGGGGCTTAATATTCACGGGAAGGCGCGATACGGGGTTATTTAACCCAGATAGTCCACATGGACTGAAAATAATCGATAATAAAGAATATCAATTTGCACCAATACGAACAGGTTAGAAAAGGAAAGAGAAAATGCGTCAAGCAAAGACACATATAGTAAAAGGCGTGATTTAAGCAACGTCACGAGGGTCACAATTGGTTGAAAATAGGATGCAAATATCAGAGGTAGAAACAACGATTTCTGTATAAAAGTCAATTTGTTATTCTCGGACATGTTTGCGTGCCGTGTGAGAATTTCTGAGATTTTCAACTGGCGGGTGCAAAATTCGTAAAAACCGACGCGCGAGCGACGGAATGGGAAGATAGCATACGAAATTCTTTAGAACTGGCCATTTTGGGGACTCGACCGACAGACGGGCTAACTTCTATATATACCGAGGTGAATATAAACAAGCTCTCTTACATCCGCGACTTGATTCAAGATATTAAACAGTGCATTTTAGTTTGATAAAATAATTTAAAGTTTGCTCGTATATTTTAGTGATTCAAAATAGTTTGTTATTTACTTGCTAACATGAATGTACTTTAGTGCACTTAAATACAAGGTAATAAAATTTAGTATCACTGTACCAATTAGTAAAATTTACAACGACAAATGAATACACCAAAAGTAGGCAGTTTTGGCGTATATTGGTGAAAGAAGTATGAATTTCTTTGCTATTTTTCGGAGGTGTTAATGATTAAATGGTTCATAAATGTGTCTGAATCCACAAAACAAGGGTCAGATATACACAGATGAGTTCCGGAAAAGCCCAGAAACAACTTTAAATAAATGGTGATGGAGAAAATTTTTAAAGCGTTGAGAATCAGAAGCTGTAAATATAATCCAGTTGGAATGGTGTGATTAACAAAAGGGACGATGTACATTGAAGCTACGAGTGCAGTAACCTTCAGGTAAATTATACTATTTTGTTTGAACTTTGATATTTTTGTGTGTGTTGAATAACTTTATAATTGATTTACTTTAAATGGACATTAGTGAAATTGTACTAACCATAAAATTTTAATTTTAAGATGAAATTTGCTTGTTTAAGTAGAAAGGGGTATTTAGTATTGATGTTCGGGATTATGATGAAAATTTGGGTATGTCTGAGCTCAATTAGACGAACCTGGTTAATTAACGTAAAGGGGTGGTAGATGCTCCCTTTATACTCAGACTCCGGTCTGCATATATTGTTATATTAATTAGTAGGCATCCTACAAGGACTTTAATTCAGGATGCACATTTAAATGATAATAAATGTAATCTTGAAAATTTCTGATACTGAAATTTATGCCAAAATTTAATTTTGAAATTTTAATGTATTGTGAATATTGATGTAAATAGAGTTAACGTTCGTGTTTGTGGTAGGAATGTGTTTGTTTTTTATGAATGAGGATGAAAGTTATCTAGGGAGCAGCCGAGGCGATTAACAGAAGAAAGTCAATGGACCAACACAGTTAAGGTAATGAATAGCTTTTGTAGGATTCACAGCATTCTGGACATCCAATTCGTAGGGGCTCGATTCGAAAAGCGGAGTACCCGGATTTTGGTGGTATCACAGCAAATATGACGCCCAATCTGTGGGGCTCGAATGTTTTTAAGGGCCAGTTCCCGCATTCAAAGGAGCATTTCACAGCAATATATATATATATATATATATATATATATTGCTGTGAAACCTCTAAAATTCGGGAACTGGTCCTTTAAAAAAAACATTCGAGCCCCACATATTGGGCGTCATAAAATGCTGTGAAATGTACAAAAAGCCTCGCCAATTTCCTGTAATAAAATCACAAAAAAATTTTATTTTGAACTCGAGCCTCACTTTTGGGCGCTACGATTTGCTGTGATTTTCTTCTGATAATCGCCTCTGTCCTCTTTCCGCCTCGGCTGCTCCCCTAGATAACTTTCATCCTCATTCATAAAAAAAGACAAACACATTCCTACCACAAACACCAACGTTAACATCAATATTCACAATACATTAAAATTTCAAAATTAAAATTCAGCCTAAATTTTAGTATCAGAAAATTTCAAAATTAAATTTGTTATCATTTTAATTTGCATCCAGAATTAAAGTCCTTGTAGGATGCCTACTAATTAATTTAACAATATTTGCAGACCTGAGTCTGAGTACAAAGGGAGCATCTCCCACCCCTTTACGTTAATTAACCAGGTTCGTCTAATTGAGCTCAAAGACCGACCCAAATTTTCATCATAATCAAAACATAAACTGCTAAATACCCCTTTTTACTTAAACAAGAAAATTTCACCTTAAAATTCAAAATTTGTAGTTTGTACAAATTCACTACTGTCCATTTTAAGTAAACAAATTATAAAGTTATTCAACACACACCAAAACATCAAAAATCGAACAACAAAGCATAAGTTACCTGAAGGTTAATGCACTCGTGGCTCCAATGTACATCGTCCTTTGTTACTCACACCATTCCAACTGGGTTATGTTTACGGCTTCGGATTCTGAATGCTTTAAAAATTTTCTACACCACCATTCATCTAAAGTTGTTTCAGGGGTTTTCAGGAACTCATTTGTGTATATCTGAATCTTGTTTTGTGGATCCAATCACGTTTACTAATCATTTAATTATTAACACCCCCGAAAAATAGCACTGAAATTCATACTTCTTTCACGCTATACGCCAAAACTGCCTACTTTTGTTTATTCATTTCCCGTTGCAAATTTGGATAATTGGTACAGTAATACTCGCAAATATACCTAAACTTTATTACCTTGTATCTTCTTTACTAAGTGCACTAATGCAT
Organism: Platerodrilus igneus; assembly: GCA_036346225.1. Lineage (NCBI taxonomy): Eukaryota > Metazoa > Arthropoda > Insecta > Coleoptera > Lycidae > Platerodrilus > Platerodrilus igneus. The sequence goes on along the minus strand of JARFIW010001735.1, from coordinate 86,311 downwards.
ACTAACTTGTATCGTAGCACGTAAATAGCAAACTGTTTTAAAGTATTCAATCAAAATTGAAAATCTAAGAGAGCGAAACTGTTTAAGGTCCGGGTTTATATACTGGCTACCCTGTTCGTCGCTTTTGTCCCCAAACCGGACAATTCTTTGAATTTCGCATACTATGTTCCCTTTTCGATCGTTCGGCACAGCTTCTACAAAATTTGCACACGTCCAAGTTTAAAATCTATGAAATTTCCACACGGCTCGCAACGTCTGAGAATAACTAATTAATTTTTATACAGAAATGTTATTTTTACCTGTCATGTTTGCCTCTTATTTTCAACCAATCGCAACCCAGTGACGTTGCTCAAATCACGCCTTTTGCTATATGTGTCTCTGTCTTGCGCATATTATCCGTCTCTATCTACCCTGTTCTGAGTGGTACAAATCGATATTCTTTATTATCGGTTATTTCAATCCACGTGGACTGTTAAATAACCCACTTTATTAGCATTTCCCGTGAATATTAAGCGACGGTTTCTCCAGCATTCTCTGTAACCATTTGTTATCTACAAAATTTAAGCAGAACGTGACTTTTAAAAATACGCAGGTGTTCAAACGCAATACTTCTAAATAACACTTCTACGATTTGAATACTATTGGGTTTCTACAAGCTTTTATGCATATTATATGTTACTAATGGTTCAATTAACTCCAATTAAATAATAATGAGTGGCGTTGACTTTACCCTTTAATTTTTAGTGAATCCTAATTAAATATTAATTATTATTTGTACATTTTGTTCAATACCGGTTACTTAAAATTGAGTTAATTAATAAAAACTTTGCACGTAATTTCTATTTGTTACTTTACTTGGAATAATTAAATTACATTAAAATTGAGCATTTTAATTCTGCTTCTTTTTATAGAAAGCGTCTCGTGAATAATTTAATTCCCTTATTTTTAATGAAATGAATAAATTTTTATGCTTCACGGTTTTAATAACGCGTACCGTTTCCCAAAGCTTCCTTATACACGGTGATTAAAATTATTTGATGTAATCAATTAATTTTCTACCCTGGTCTAAATTTGAGTAGTATATATATATATATATATATATATATATATATATATATATATATATATATATATATATATATTAAACTATCCCCGTCCTTTCTTTATTTAAACCTCAAGGTAAATAAATTAATTTTGAAAACTTTGCTTTTGGATTCTAATAGCAAAGCCTCCAAAAACAAACACTTAGCGCCCTCTGTCTCCCCTGAATTTAAATAGTAGCACAGAAACAAACCTAAATACTCTAAATACAGGTCTTGATAAAAAAAATTAAGATGTAGATATAACCAAAAAATGTATGAAATATTCGCAATTTATTCAATATTCCGACTTTTACTGGTGTATTGAAACAAATTATACCTTACCCATCCAGGGGTGGTTTCTCCTTACAGCCAGCTGATCTGGTCCAAAATTTGGTCACAGGTGGTAAATCTATTAAGTAAAAATTGTAAGTATTAGCTTTATATAGTTTTATGTAAAACAAAAAGTTTAATAGAGAAAATTGTAGTTGATATACGATTACTGGTTTAAATGTCTCTCTGGATCCTGGATCTGCTCCTCTATGGACAATCAAGAGAAACTCCAGCGCCAACACGAATATATTACAATGTTCCAAAGTGGTAATTTCTTGAAAATGCTTCCTTGCTGCTACAAAAACTCCAGGACTCCTTCAGCAGGCAAACTAATGCCCTTTTTACAAATTTACAAATTGTTTCTTTCGCTCGATGCATATAATCGCTTAGATTAAGCTTTAATATCGTTTACACCTTATTTCATCTTTGTTTTAGGCAGAAATAACTTTAACACACAAAAATTTTGAATGTTTAATTAGGTTATTTTACAATAAAAAGTTTAAGGTATGCCTTGAGAATATTCTTCTTCTTTTTCGTTAACATTCAAGTAAGTTATTAAAGATTTTGATAAAAACGGTTAAATCTGCCCCCCTGTCTCAATACGGGTCAAATAAAACGAAATTTATTACGTATGTACGTTTTAATTGAATTACTTATCATTTAAATAACTTTACATTATTCTACTCTCTAAATCTTTTAAATGTTTATATTAGATCTTTAAGAAAACGTATTATTATAAGTAACTATTACTACTTTGAACTTCAAACTAATTTTTCATTGTTTTCTACTTTTAGATCATCTAAAAAAAATTGAATTTCCAGTTCTGCTATACTTTTATACCTACAACAAACCGCGAAGTTATTCTATCACTTGCAAAAACAATACCACTGAAACCTTTAGGTAGGAAAGTTACACAAATTGCACGTAATTGAGTTTGTAATATGGGTAAATGTAATCTTATATATTTTTCTCATGGAATTTTAAAAAATTGGGTCCTAATATGTATTCATAATTCAAAGTTTGGTAATTAATAAACTTCAAAAATCTACTTAGAACTTTTTGTAACCTAACAGCACTTCAAGCTTTTCAAATTTAAATTTCACAATAACATTCCTATTTAAAACTTTGAATAACCACATTAATTAAATTATACATTAAAATTTATTAAAATAAAATTTAATGATTAGGATTTATACTGAATATAAAAATTAGTAATCCTTTAACAAATTAATTTTCGTTAAGCATCAAAATGTTTTAAATTTTTGTAATGGTAAATCACACAAATTGAATTAGTTTATGTAAAGTATTATTTTAATTTTAGTTTAATTGAAACTTATATTTAATGATACTGTTAATGTATTCTACCATCTGCTCTTTTGACATTTTATATTAGATGTTTAACCCAAAGTATATCAATTAAAGTTATTATTCTTGAACTTCAACTAATTTTTACATGATTCTAAAATATTAGATACCTTCCAAAACAATTGCAATTTCAATGTCTGCTCCTCTTTACTCAACGCTGTAATTAAGTTCTTTAAATAGTGCACAATATTACATATTGACGCGAATAGATATACTCAAATGAATTTTCAAGGTTCTTTAGAATAAGTAATAATATTGCATGAAAATGGTCGTTCTTCGTAAGATTCAATGAATTTTAATAATTTTTTATGCAGTAAAATTAACAAATTGCGCGATGCTTTATTATGGGATCGCATAATTTTCAAATCGTTTTGAATGAATCATTACATAAATCCATCCAGTGACGTTCTTTTTAACATGTACGCATAGATCTTTAGGTACTTTTAAAGTTTGTCATATGATAGGAATAATTTATCAATGTTACATTCCGTATGATCTATGAATTTCATAGACACTTTTATGAACACAGTTACATAACAAATTAAACTGAAAATCTTATTAGCAATGAACATACTGCATGTAAGGATTTTCTGAATTACCTAAAAGGATCTAGATAATACATGAAATGCAAACATAATGACGTCTTTGTATGCAATCTACAAATGTTTTTATGAGTGTACTTTTTTTAATGATATAATCACAAAGTTGACGTGACGTTCTTCTATGGAACGCATATGTTTTCAAGTTCTGCATGAATTACGAAATAAATTCCATGACTTTGCATGCAATACAATGCTTCATTGTATAGGGATGATATAATTGTTAAGTGTTTATGACGATGCAGTAAAATTATACAAATTGAAGCGTTTAATTCGTATAGCAATCCTATGAATTTTAAATCTTTTAAATAGCAGAATAATTACACAATGCAGCGAATGGACGTCTTTTGTATGCGATGCATATGAATTTTAGGTTACTTTTAAAAGTGAGAATGTTCATAAGTTGCAAGCGAATGGACGTTCATTCTATGGGATCGCATATGAATTTTCAAGTACTAGTTTTACAAAGATAATATTAACAGATTGAAAATGACGTTCTTTTGTATGCAACTGCATTGAATTTTAATACCTTTAAAAGATGCAGAATAATTACAAAATTGCAAATGGACGTTCTTTGTATGCAACTGCATTATGAATTTTTAAGTACTTTAAAAGATGCAGAATAATTACATAAGTTGCACGCGAATGGACGTTCATTCATATGGGACTGCATATGAATTTTCAAGTTCCCTTTAGTATATGAAGAGTAATTACATACTTAGCATGAAAATGGTCGTTCATTCGTATGAGATTGCATATGAATTTTCAATACACTTTTATTAGATGCAGTAAAATTACACAAATTGCATGCGAATGGGCGTTTATTCGTATGAGATCGCTTATGAATTTTCAAATCGTTTCTACGAGATGCAGCATAATTACACTAAGTGCACGCGAATGGACGTTCTTTTGTATGCGATAGCATATGAATTTTTAGGCTACTTTTAAAAGGTGCAGAATGATTGCATAAGTTGCATGCGAATGGGCGTTCATCCGTATGGGATCGCATATGAATTTGCAAGACACTTTTACGAAATGCAGTATAATTACACAAATTGCAAACGAATGAACGCTCTTTTGCATGCAACTGCATGTGAATTTTAAGTTACCTTTAAAAGATGCAGAATAATTACATAAATTGCAAACAAATGGACGTTCTTTTGTATGCAACTGCATATGATTTTTAAAGGTACTTTTAAAAGATGCAGAATAATTACATAAGTTGCACGCGAATGGACGTTCAATTCATATGGGCTGCATATGAATTTTCACGTTCCATTTAAAGGTATATGAAGAGTAATTACATACTTTGCATGCAAATGGTCGTTCATTCGTATGGGATCGCATATGAATTTTCAAGACACTTTTATGAGATGCAGTAAATTACACAAATTGCACGCGAATGGGCGTTTATTCGTATGAGATCGCTTATGAATTTTCAAATCGTTTCTACGAGATGCAGCATAATTACACAAAGTGCACGCGAATGGACGTTCTTTTGTATGCGATAGCATATGAATTTTTAAGGCTACTTTTAAAAGGTGCAGAATGATTGCATAAGTTGCATGCGAATGGACGTTCAATCCGTATGGGATCGCATATGAATTTGTCAAGACACTTTTACGAAATGCAGTATAATTACACAAATTGCAAGCGAATGAACGCTCCTTTGTATGCAACTGCATGTGAATTTTTAACATACATTTAAAATATGTAGAATAATTACACAAATTGCAAGCGAATGAACGCTCCTTTGTATGCAACTGCATGTGAATTTTTAAGTTACCTTTAAAAGATGCAGAATAGTTACATAAGTTGCACGCGAATGGACGTTCATTCATATGGGACTGCATATGAATTTTCAAGTTCCCTTTAGTATATGAAGAGTAATTACATACTTAGCATGAAAATGGTCGTTCATTCGTATGGGATTGCATATGAATTTTCAATACACTTTTATTAGATGCAGTAAAATTACACAAATTGCACGCGAATGGGCGTTTATTCGTATGAGATCGCTTATGAATTTTCAAATCGTTTCTACGAGATGCAGCATAATTACACAAAGTGCACGCGAATGGACGTTCTTTTGTATGCGATAGCATATGAATTTTTAGGCTACTTTTAAAAGGTGCAGAATGATTGCATAAGTTGCATGCGAATGGGCGTTCATCCGTATGGGATCGCATATGAATTTGCAAGACACTTTTACGAAATGCAGTATAATTACACAAATTGCAAACGAATGAACGCTCTTTTGCATGCAACTGCATGTGAATTTTTAAGTTACCTTTAAAAGATGCAGAATAATTACATAAATTGCAAACAAATGGACGTTCTTTTGTATGCAACTGCATATGATTTTTTTAAGGTACTTTTAAAAGATGCAGAATAATTACATAAGTTGCACGCGAATGGACGTTCAATCATATGGGGCTGCATATGAATTTTCACGTTCCATTTGGTATATGAAGAGTAATTACATACTTTGCATGCAAATGGTCGTTCATTCGTATGGGATCGCATATGAATTTTCAAGACACTTTTATGAGATGCAGTAAAATTACACAAATTGCACGCGAATGGGCGTTTATTCGTATGAGATCGCTTATGAATTTTCAAATCGTTTCTACGAGATGCAGCATAATTACACAAAGTGCACGCGAATGGACGTTCTTTTGTATGCGATAGCATATGAATTTTTAGGCTACTTTTAAAAGGTGTAGAATGATTGCATAAGTTGCAAGCGAATGGGCGTTCATCCGTATGGGATCGCATATGAATTTGCAAGACACTTTTACGAAATGCAGTATAATTACACAAATTGCAAACGAATGAACGCTCTTTTGTATGCAACTGCATGTGAATTTTTAAGTTACCTTTAAAAGATGCAGAATAATTACATAAATTGCAAACAAATGGACGTTCTTTTGTATGCAACTGCATATGATTTTTTAAGGTACTTTTAAAAGATGCAGAATAATTACATAAGTTGCACGCGAATGGACGTTCAATCATATGGGGCTGCATATGAATTTTCAAGTTCCATTTGGTATATGAAGAATAATTACATACTTTGCATGCAAATGGTCGTTCATTCGTATGGGATCGCATATGAATTTTCAAGACACTTTTATGAGATGCAGCATAATTACACAAATTGCATGCGATTGGGCGTTCATTCGTATGAGATCGCATATGAATTTTCAAATCGTTTCTACGAGATGCAGCATAATTACACAAAGTGCACGCGAATGGACGTTCTTTTGTATGCGATAGCATAAGAATTTTTAAGCTACTTTTAAAAGGTGCAGAATGATTGCATAAGTTGCATGCGAATGGACGTTCATTCATATGGGACCGCATATGATTTTTCAAGTTCCCTTTAGTATATGAATAGTAATTACATACTTTGCATGTAAATGGTTGTTCATTCGAATGGGACCGCATATGAATTTTTAAGACACTTTTACGAGATGCATCATAATTACATAAATAACATGCGAATGGTCGTTCATTCATATGGGACCGCATATGAATTTTCAAGACACTTTTACGAGATGCAGCATAATTACACAAATTGCACGCGAAACGACGTTCGTTCGAATGGGATCGCATATGAATTTTCAAGTCGATTCTACAAAATGGGGCATAATTACACAAATTGCACGAGAATGGACGTTCGTTTGTATGGAACCACATGGATTATCAACGTATTTTTAAAAATGCAGAATATGCACATAAAAAGCAAACAAATGGGCGTTCTTTAGAATGTGACGACATACTAATGTGTTTTTAAATGGTGCAGAATAAGTACATAAATTATATACCGTTCATTTACATTTCCAATGCTCCACCAGAAGGTACTACCATAGGTTAGATAATGACGTTACTATAGATAAGCCACTTCCATACTAAGATTTGTTTTTTATTGATGCGCCATCTGTTGGATTGTGTTACCCACTACTATGTATCGTGACTAAGGGATTGCATCCATGCTAACAAAATGGTTTAAAACCTTACTAGGAAATATGAAATGGATTAATGTAATATTGACTTTTGTAGAAGCTCAAACTAAAGAAAGAAAATCGTTATAATTGCTTGTATTTCTAATAGTGGTATCTATGCTTAAAAAGTTTAGAGTAATTTTTAACATGGATACAACAATATAAAAATACAAGCAATTACAATGATTTCCTTTCTTCATTTTAAGCTTCTTCAAAATTCAATACATATGGCTTAGTACAGTTTACCTCTGTAATTTATACATACTTAACATTAGTGATGAAACAAGACTACTATTGTAAGATGGTAGAATAGCTACAAAGGCGTTTACAAAAAGTTTATTTATTCACAAACAGAACAAACAATTTTAAAATACACATATAAATCTAACTTTTTAAATATCGTGATAGGCATTTGAGATGCCATACCCTAGGATTAACTACAGAATTGTAAATTGTTATTTAAATTATTTGGCTAAATGGAAATAACAGAAATCACTGATTTCATATTAAATCATGTAAAATAAATACCAATGGAACACTGCTGTAGTAAACATTGAACCGTTGTATATCCTTAGTAGGATTTGGAAAACGGTGTCTGATGACAGTTCTATTAACACAAGTAGGCACGCAACAAGGAACATATCCACCACCCATGACGAAGCTACGAAAACATCAAAATCAATACTATTAAAGATATAATTAAGAAAAAGTTTAAATTATCTAAGGTATAAGTTTAAACCAACAAGCCTTACTAAAAATTTGAAAATTGTTTTCACTGCAATTATAGGAATGGAAAAATATATTTCATTAATTTTAACAAAAATACATACCTTTTTACACACAAATACGGTTGAAATAATTACGAAAGCGTAAAAACAACAGACCAAATAAAGAAATTTTTAACAAATTAATATAAAACATGTAGCATAGTTTTAGATACCTGTAGCCTGGCGTGGCGTCTAAATTTAGATCTAGGGTTTCTAAAATAACTTAGGGACCCTAGATTTAAAACAGTACCATCTGAACGGATTGTGTTACCATTAAAATCGTATAACAATGCTGTGCTTAAAGTGACTACACCCTGGGTACTACATTGGCCAGGAGGCGAGTTTTTTGTTGCCTGGAAATTTAGAATTTTGCTGAACCCTTGCCGTTCCAGGCAAGGTAGGGATCTTTAACGTGCGTGACAACAGTCACACACGGGACCTCCATTTAATCTCTCATCCGAACGAGGGCGTAATTTTTGTGAAAAATGCTCACCTGCCATTTCTCAAGCAGTCGGCCGTGTGGAACATTTGTATAAGAATTAGTTGAACAATTATACTTTGAATTTTCATTTTAGAACAGATCTTGTTATGTATATTAAATCTAATCCACAATAAAATAAATCGTGGTAGATTTTTATATTACCTATCGAGAATTCTTATGTAACTGTAACAAGCCCAGGGTAAGGTTAGGATGGAAATTTTCTTTTAGTAAAAGAAAACTCTTAAGACTTTTAGCTAACTGAGTTTTTGACCCACGGTCGCATGAGATTGGGTCAGTGGGTGTATTAAAGTTGTGAAAAACAAGATAATGGACGCCACCTAAATTTTTTATAAAGCAACTGACTAAATCAATTTGCTCAAAGATAAAATTTGGAAATCTAGGTTATCGCTAACCACTTTAAATACTACGTTTGATTGTCACAAATATGATACTTACATCTGGTCGTCTTCTTCAATGAACTAACTATGACTAGGGCGACTCTGAAACATAATTACTACCAACATAGATACCCTATATTCTTACGAACCAGTATGAGCATGTAATCTTTGATTTAGTTTCAATTAGTTTCCACTATATCGTGGTACGCATTCGGGTAAGTTTAACCTTTTAAATATCTAACAATTTTGGAGAAATTTAATGATTACTAAGTAATGAAGTGAAGTCAAAAATAATTCTATATTCTCTTTTAAGACAAGTAATGAACATTTTAAATTATAAGTGTTCTAAGTAAAAAATAAAATTCTTATGAATTTAGTTTCTTGAATTAGGTATTTAACTTTTGGACATTATTTTTCATAATCTATAGTCTGGGGTAGCGCTACTAAAATTGTATAGTTCTTTAAAAAATTTACTTAACTTTTGGCAAATATTATCAATTAATTAATTAATCTAAGTTTAAATTTCATTATACAGGACTTAGGCCCTAGTAAATCAGCATGTTGGTATTTCAAATTATGGTAAACAAGATAATTATCATGATTGTTTGTCAGCACATGTTACTATCCTCTACATACAACCGGTGAGGTACAACTTCCAAAGTTGTACACACCATTAATTACAAAAAATTGTTATACTCATTGTAACTTTACATTTTAACAAAATAAGCTTATAGCAAATTAATTAACAAAATTATTCGCACGAGCCATAATAAATTGTATACAACAACCTGAGGTAATTACAAGCTTTAAAAAAGAATTCATTAATACGTAGATTACGTAATGAACTTTATTACTGCAGCTTTATCTTAAAATTTTAAACGTTCTTACCCACAGCGGCAATGACCTTTAACTTTCAAATGACATGTCGTGCATGGACTAAACACGCCAGGTGTAGCTGCATAGCGAAAGCCACCATATGTCTAACAAATTGCTTACGCATTTATATATTAAACGAGTGCCATAAAATTTGCTTGAACCAGACTAAATAGAATATGTTCAAGATAACCTAAAGTTGCATCGAAATTACATAGAATTACATCGGAATTATCAAATTGTCGGAGTTATCGGAGTTGCACTGTAATAAATTGCATAATTAATTTTAATATGATTACACATTTAAACAAACCGTCGCCAAGAAGAGTTTGTACACTACACCTTTACACAAGTTGTCACGGACAACTTTTAGAATACTGTGCCTTTATTACGGCGTCTCTGCCAGGAAAACTTAATTTCCCTCACCATCTTGAGTGTTTTTTAAACACACCAAGCGACCTTTCAGTTCAACGAGGAAACGAAAAGTGACAATCGGTCAAGAATCGCCGGAACAACTTGAAAATCTTCGATATTACAAAGACGTAGGAGCACGCGAATAGGTTTGTATACATGTTATCAGTAAGGACAATGTGATATGTAGTAGATTGTAATTGTAATTAAAATTGTAGTGTACCTTGAAGTTTGTTGGTTATTAAATATGCAATATCGAATGAATGAATAATATAAACGTTGTTGAATAAAGACTAAAATAATAGGTGCACAGCGGTAAAGTCGACGAATAAATTTGCAGGAAAATATATATGTTACAATCTGATAAAGAAAACAAAACGTACAGAATTGTAAAGTGTGCTCTTTCATGCAGTAAGTTATTAATCAGCATTACTTAACTGAATTTAATTATTAATAAAGATCTTAAACTGACGAAACTAAATTTTGGTTAATACATATAATTTAAGTTACAATCTGAGTTATTTTTTTTTTGGCTTCACAAGAAAAGTATGAAAGTGATTTCACACGTTATTTGTTTTGAAATTTAAGACAATATCATCATGATATTGGTAAAATACGGAAGGTCTAATATTGAGATAGCGATAAACTTAAAAGTGGAGTTTGTAAAAGTTGTTGGTATTTCACAGAAATTATTTTGTACGTATTTTTGTGGAGAATCACAAACGGTGAGCTTATCTTTGATTAATAAAAAATTCTTTGTAACAGGTTTGAAATAGAAAGGACTAACAGATCAGTAATTGTTTTATTATTGTGATTAAGCTTTTTGAAACATACGTATTTTTGCGTTTTCCTCGAACTTTTGGTATTGAAAATTTAAGCACCGTGGCACATTTAAGTTTGGTCTTTTTTTGTGCTAATACAAAATCGGCCCTCGACCGCCTCTCATGCAAGGACGCTGAATTAAGTTTCACAGTTAGCCGTATTATCTTACAGGGAGTTCTTTTTACTACTAGCCGTTTGTCAACCACCTTTACCCAGGGCTACTTTAACATTCAAAAAATCCCGGTGTGCTTTAAAGACGTTACGTGTTAGATTGTCGCCTCTAGCAAGGGTTTATTTTTTTTCTTAGCATATTCGTCATGTATGCTTAAGACTTAAAATTCTAAACCATTATTAAAGTAGCAACTTTTTAATTATAGTTCTATACTCCATTTCAGTTAAGGAGATAGGGGATGTTTCATGTGCTTAAGGGAGCTTTACACTACTCAATAATTAAATTAGTTGCAATATTTGAAAATGTTTCGTCGTCGCTTGCATATTTTCTTCAACACTGCAAATGAATGATTCATATACTTCATGCTAGCTAATTTTAACTTATTACTGGTGCGTTAAACGAATCTTTTTGATCTAAAGATCAACAGAATCTACGTTCAAACTTGAACTTCGTTAAAGAACGATATCGTTAACTCAGTTCAGTTGCGGTTCGTTGTTTTGTAACCCACAAAAATTCATTATTACATTTCTTAACACTTGATATTTATTGACTGACGAGTTTTCGTGTTGATTATTTTAATTTGTTATTTCTATATCATTTCGTCTACCATACCCAAATTTTCCTATCGTTTTTCCCTCATTACTTTCTCCCACTGACGCACTAAAATCGCCCATAACTATTAAATTCTCATCTCCCTTTACTTTTCCCAATTATTATTTATATCCTCGTATGTCTTTTCTACCTCATCATCCTTGTACTGAGTTGTTAGCATGTAAACCTGTACTCAATCTTATCATAATTATTCTATAATTAACTTGTAAGTACTCTTTAACTTTACGTTCTAATCTTTTACCTAACGCTATGCCTACCCCTGCCTGTCAATTAGTTGAAGAAGTTGTAATTATTCAATAATTATCTTTCCAAAAGTCATTACTATATGGCCATCTCACGTTACTAATACCTAAAATGTCCAGCTTTCCTTTTCTCATATCGACTAATAAATTCGTTAACTTATCTATATTAAGTAATGGCCTTACATTCCAAGCCCCTATCTCTAAATCGAACCGTTGTTTTAAATTCTTACAATGACGAGCCCCAAGTACCCCGTCCCGGAGACTCGAATGAAGGGGTATTTTATCTCCGGACAAGAATTTTACTTGAGCTCTCCATCATATATAGTTTGTGTTTCAGACCACGCATACCTGGGAAATATTGTTGTAGGTTCCCACATCTTTCTACAACGCAGTTTTTGAAGATTTTAGCAAAAAGCTGTATCTGTCACGACTAAGCCCCAACAACCTTGTAAATTATTGAGCATCGCCCGAGACCAACCGACTCTCTTCCAATATCTTTTAGCCAGCAAGACTGCTGCTCCTTGCTGCGCCTTTTACGATAAGAAGGCTTACTATAGTAGTATTCTTTGTCCCCTACTATAGGGAGTGATAAGTAATTGAAAATGAAATATAATAGAAATTAAAAAATATAAGTAAAGTACATAGTAAAAGTGCGCGTTGAAATACGTGTGTAGAAAACTCTGCCGTTAATATAAAACGTAAGTCTAGATTTAATTAATATAAACAAAATCTTTACAATTCATATAGGGTTCTAAGTACGGACATGATGAATGGGAAACTAAATCAGAACTAAATTAAGACTAAATTAAGACGTTAAAACTTAATTACTGGGTTAAAACTCTACATAATGAATGATATAATATTCGAAAAACAGAATTAAATCCTTGGACAAACGACTTCAAGTGGCTGGTAAACATTTCGAAGTACTGAGGAGCACGCCCAGCTGCGAGTTAACTACTCGAAACCACTGAACAAATAATAGATTTGGGTCAGGAAGCTCTAGTGAGAAACTACAGGCTGAACATAAGGTCAGGATTAATTATTTTTATTTATAGTATGTTACATTTATTATTTTAAGTATTTGCTGAACTTAAAATTTACATGTAATTTAAATATTTGTGTAAAAGGTCAACAAAATTTTCGTTGGTAGGTACAAGTACGTTTTAGGAAAATAGTTCCTTGAACGTTCAACGAAACATTTGTGGTAAAATACAATTCTTTTATTGGCTTTAATTGAAAAGAGTTATAATCTTAGTAATGAACAAATTTGATAGGATTATTTATATTAATTCTGATTCAAAAGTTATTTAAATAGTACATTGTAATAAATTTTCTTCACTTATTATACAAATTTTGGTGAATTTTGCTTGTCTTATTCAGGTAAATGGAGTGTTAGGAGGAGTGGGTAAAATTCTATGTTATCATATCGTCGTTCCCTCTGTGCGGAATATCACTGAGCTAACTAACTAATTCATCATCATCATCATTAGGTTTTCAGTCCTAGAACTGGTTGGACGCGTACCCTCATTGTTTGCTAGTCTGAACCAGCCTACACATTTTCCTGAAATTTGCACAGTCTGCATCTATCGCTATCTGTGTGCGAAAGTCTGATCTCGATCTACATCTATGTCTCTTTTCCTATCACTGCTTGTAATATATACCGTACTATTCCCAAGAAATGCCTTAGAACGTATCCTGTTCTTCTATTTCTCCTATTTGTTTCGTTTTCCACCGATATCTTTATTCCTCTACTATTTCTATTATTTGTTATTAGCTTTGTCTGTCCATGCTACCAGCCTCATACATCTGAAGCACAACACTCCAGTAGGCTTTTATCTCTTTCTGTCTGCTTTTGCTACTACCCCTATTTCATAGACGTACTGTGCTGTGCTCCACCCTATGCTTTGAACAGTTTTCTACTTGTATCTATGTTCGTTGTCTTTGAACATAACCGCTGTTCTTTCTTGTTTGATGAAGCTCTGTCACCTTCTATTGTTTTTCAGTTATATACCCTGTTTCCCCGATATTCAGTGGTATGTGAAGGGGGCTAAACAGCTTTTGGCTGCCAAGTTTCCCCAGCACTTGAATCTTTGTCGAATTAATAGTTTTTCCAATTTATCCTTTCGCACATTAGTTGAAAATATTTCACAACCAACATCTGTAGTTGTCTATAACAATCATCAGATTTAAGAGCACTTATGTTTTCGTCATTGGATTTGACGTGTTGAAATGGGTTGGACTTGTACCTCAGCTTATTGATGTTCTGAACTAACCTACACAGTTCCCTGCTATTCTCATAACAGCCTATACACAGCTTGATTCCCTTCTATTGTTTTCTAATAATATGCCCTATTTCACTGAAATTTATTGATATGTGAAGAGGGTTAAGAAGCCTGTGGCTGCCAAGTAACCCCTAACACATAGACATTTGTCGTATCAATGTTTTCCAGTAAATCCTTCCGCACAATTAACATTAGTTTAGAGTATTGCTAAACCAGTATCTGTAATTGTTTATAATAATCACCATGTTTAAGTACAGTTATTATTTTTGTCATTAGTTTTTACATCTTGCGACTGGTTGGAAATGTACCTCCATTGATTTTTATTCTGAGCTAGCCTACACATTGGTCTGACATTCTCACAGCGTATATTTTTTACTATCTGTGTGCAGTAGTCCAACATAGTCTACCTCTACTTCTCTTTTTTCCTATCTCTGCTTCTAATATGTTCCGCACTATTTCCTCAAGTTTTAGTATGTGGCCTATAATGCTATCTCTCCTATTTTTTACTGTTTTCCACATACTTCTTTCTTCCCCTACCATTCTAATACTTTTTTGTTCTTAACTTTGTCTGTCCATGGTATCTTTATCATATGTCTGTAACACCACATTTCAAATGTTTCTACCCTTCTCTTGTCCGCTTCTCGTACTATCCATGCTTAGCAGCCATGCAATGCCGTGCTCCATACATATGTTTCAAGCAATCTTTTCCTTGTTTTTATGTTTGTTGTCTTTGAACACAGTAGTTGCTTTTTCTTGTTAAATGTAGCACGACCTTGTGCTAAAATTTGTTTTATATCTTTTGTGTTTTGCCCATCTTGCGTTATATGACTTCCTAGGTAGCAGAAATCCTTAACCTCTTGTAAGTTCTCGTTACGTGTTTGTATTCTTGTTTTTGATGTATTTTCCCCTCTTTTGCATACTAGAACTTTAGTTGTATTTTTGTTAATTTTCATACCATATCTCTCCGTTAGAATTGTTTCCATTTCATTAAGAGCAGCTTCTAACTCTTTTTTGCTAGATGATATTATCTCTGTATCATCTTCAAATCTAAGCATATCAATCTTTTGTCCCTGCATATTAATTCCAAATGTCTTACTGCTTTTGACAGTATTCATTGCCTCATCTATGTACAAGTTAAAAATTAATAGGGATAAGGTACATCCCTGTCTCACCCCTAATATTTACTTCTCTACTTTCTTGCTCTAATTCTATTACCGCTGTTTGCTCTTTGTATAAGCTATGTACTATCCGTCTATCCCTAACACTCATTCCAATTTTTTTGAGTATTTCGAACATTTTTTTCTGTTACACATTGTAGAATGCTTTTTCCAGATCTACAAACCCTATATATACGCTCTCCCCTTTTTCAATTGTTTTTTCTATTATCACCCTCAGAGCTAAAATAACCTCCCATGTTCCACTGTTTCGTCTAAACCCAAGTTGATCGTCTAGTATTTTTTGGCCCGCTTTTTCATTCGACTTTGTACGTTTTAGTTAATATTTTTGACACATTTGTTGTCAAACTTATTGTTCAAAAATTTTCACATCTATCCGAACTTCTCTTTTTTGGTAAAGTGACTATGATGTTACATTTGAAATCTTTGGGTATCTCGCCCGTCTCACAGATATAGCTTACACGTCGGAAGAAACGTTCTGTTACTGCTTGTCCAGCGGCTTTTAGAGTTTCTGCTTGCGCCTTATCTATACCCAGTGCCTTATCATTTTTCAGAATCTTTAATGCTAATTCAAACTCATCTCTAAGTATAAGATCCTTTTCAATGTCTGATTCCTGTTCTAATGCTGTTAATTCCTTTCCTGAATATAAATTCCCTATATATTCCTGCAATCTAGCTACTTTCTCTACATTTTTTAATTGCAAGAAGCGTTTTGTGGGTTCTGCAAGTATTAATTTTAGATTTAATTTTAACTGATATTATAGTACTTTTATATAATTTAAGATAGTCCTAATAATTGTTTTGTGTAAAGGATTTTTTTACCAGGAGCTTGTGTACAGAGTTCGAAATACTCTGATCTTTTAAAAGAGGGTCTGTCAAGGTTTTTTTTTGACCAAAACAAATCTTACAAACGTGGAAATAATTATAACTAGGTAAACCATCCTCAAAAGAAGAAGTTTAATTCTGTAAATTTAAAGTAAGGTAAGCAACACTTTTTTTAATAAATACTTCTTTGAAATTATGTTATGTTTGAAAGAAACAATGTTGTAAATACTCTAAATGCTTTTGTATGAGAGAAAATATTTAATACTGTACAAATGCTTTGTAATATTGCCGTGTTTAATTTCATTTTGAAAACTCCGTCAGTTCCGTTGAGCTAGCCAGGTAAAGTTAAAAAGGAAGGTAAGTGAACAATTTCAAGTTTCACAAATTGCAGTATCAGTTTCATATCACTGTTCTAGTAACGCCCTAAGCGAGGCCTCATCACAGCACTCTTTTAGTGACTTCCAACGTGAGGTCATTTTCATATCATTCTTTCAGCGACGCCTTCAACGCGGCCTTATCACATCAATATATATTACTGTGAGTCTTTGGGTAGAGCCGCCCTAACCAATATTAGGATATATGGATGCTAGTTTAATAGAAAATGTGAATGTGTGCCACTTTGTTTGGTTAGCTCAGCGACAAAATGCTGTGGATTTTGCGAAAATGAATTAGACAGGAAAACTTCAAGAGGCATTTATGAACAATAGTCTAAACATTCAAAAACATCTTACTGTTGCACACATTATTTAGATAATCTACATACACGTAGAGACATAAATAACGTTTGTAAATACAATTTACAACGTATGTTTTAGAAAGAAAATTATTTTATCACTACTTGTTAAAACAATCTTCACCTAATCCCCGTTAATAATTAGAAAACCTCAAGATATTTTATGTATAAATCACAAAAATTCTCTTTAAAATTCTATGCGTAATTTACAAATCCTTTATTTACCCAGTTTGTCAGTGTAGTTGATCAACGACCCTGAGCGAAAATTTTTGTATGAGTCAAAACGCTACGAGCTCTGACCTCAAAATTGCTGAAATATACTATTCATCGAGAAATACGCAAAATAAAAACTTATTTTAGTTTAATCTACTTAATAATACTTAAATACCTTTTTTAGGTAACAAAAAAAAGTTGTACTTGCAGTTTTTAACTGTATTGAAAAATTTCTGGTTCCATTTCAAATATTCATCTTTAATCAATCTTCAGATGTAGAATTGTATTAATGAGTATGGAATAGAAAATATAAACTGGCTATCTTACCGTATCCTTTTAATTGCATCGCTAATTTAACACAAATTATGCTGAGAATCTACGAAAATGAAATAAAACAGAAATCTCAAAAACATATATGAACAAACTTTTATGCATTCAAAACAATATTTTTCTACTACACACATTCTCTAAAGAATATCTTACATTTAAAAAAATGTTCATTTATTTGTATGTGTTTCCATGTGTTTGGGTAATCTACTCTTCTGTGATGTCGAATACTCACATAAATGACATGCAAATTGTCGTTCGTTAGTATGAGCTATCATATGCCTGCGTAAACTACTTCTGTATGATGCAGCATAATTACATAAATTACACGCCAATGGACGTTCGTTAGTATGAGTTCTTACATGCTCACGTAAACTACCTTTGTGTGATGCAGAATAATTACATAAACTACATACATATCGTCGTTCCATCTTACGTGCTTTTATAAGGTTATGCAAACTACATCTGCCTGATGCAGAGTTGTGACATAAGTTGCATTCAGATGGTTGTTCATTAGTATGTGTTCTTATATGTCTGAGTAAACTAGATTTCCATATTGTAGCATAATTACATAAATTACATGCAAATGGCCGTTCGTTAGTATGTACTCTTAAATGGCGGCATAAACTTCTTTTGTTTGATGCACTATAATTACATAAGTTACATAACAATAGTTGTTCGTTTGTATGACCTCCTATATGCCGGCATAACTCACTTTTGTCGAATGCCCCATAGTAACATAAGGTGCATACAAATGGAAATTTGCGGGTATGACTTCTCATATGCTTGCGTAAAGTAGTTTTACGCGATGCGGTATAACTACATAAGTAACACGAAAATGGTCGTTCGTTAGTATGCGTTCTTACATGATAGTATATACAGCTCTTGTGTACTGTAGAATAACTACACGAGTTACACGCAAATCGTCGTTGGTTATTATGCATTCTTATATGCATGTGTAAACAACTTTGAAATGATGAAGAATAATTACATAAGTTACACTTAAATGGTCGTTCGTTAGTATGTATTCTCATATGAACACGTAATCTGCTTTCGTGAGCTGCTGCATAATTACACAATTTACATGGATATGGTCGTTCGTTAGTATGTGTTCTTACATGCATGCGTATACCACTTTTGCACGATGAAGAATAGTTACATAAGTTACACGCAAATAATTTTTCATTAGTATGGGTACTTATATGGCCTTGTAAATGCTTTTTCTCCGATGTCGCGTACTGCATGGTGGTGCCTAAATTACTTCTTTGTGAAACAGAAAATCACGTAAATCGTATTTTAAAATACTGTACTTTGAATTGCAAGTTCGTGCGTCTTGTTTATCTTTAGATATGCGACAGAATTAGTATTTAATGTTCTTTTAATATGCAATCTCTGCATAGTTATGGTCAAAAATAGTTCTTTTTGGCTGTCCTAAACAAATATAAACCGTATTTCACTAAATAATCTTAGAACAATCCCATTAATTGCATTCATATGATCTTTCTGGTGGTGAAAGCAGCATATAATGGTTAAAACAACTTTTGTGAATGACAGTTCGTTAAAATAGAATGTATAGGATCTTAAAACCCTTTACCTGACCTGCGTAATAAAATATTTTCCGACGACCACTTGTGAAAACAACAGATTACACACTACTTAGTTAGGTGGAAAGTAAAGTATATCACTCTAGAGTACGAAAGTACATATTAGTGTAGTGTTGAAATACTTTTCAACTGAGTGATGTGACTGATGTTAGTACGCTAGTTACCTAGGCAACCCAAACGATTACCGGTTTCTACTTTTTGTATTCATTCGTTTCGTTTTGGCTAATAACCGTTTAAATCAATACTGACAGTTTCCGTTTTACTTAAAGATGTAATTATTCATATTAGTTGGTAATTGAAATGATTTCTTTAATAAAAATTGAGAATGCAGACGCTTAAAGCAACAGAGTCGCGGATTTTATAAAGACAAAAACAAAGTAGGCGTTCGAATTTTCAACATCAAAACGTGAAATAAATTTTATAGCTGGCTGTGTGTCTTGCATAATTGTGTACACATTTACTGCAAATAAACATCAAAATAACTATATAAATTCACAAATCATGGATATATAGTCTTTGCAATTTCTAAATAGACCTCGTCATCCGTGACGTCACACAAGTACTAACTATTTATGTATATGTTTGTCAACTTAATACCGTACAATATTAATGTTATAGCAATTTACGACGTTGCCAATAATTTTAAAGGCAAATATTAAATTTTGACGTTTAAATTTTAGGTTATATGCCATTCCTTGTTTTGTTGGTGTCAACGACCTCTTAAATTTTCCGTTTTTATATATTGATATTTGGCTGGTTTTTGCCTCAAACAGTGCTATTCACAACTCATATTAGTATTAAACTGAACTCTAATAACCAAAGACGATGAACGAGATTCATTTAGACCCAGAACTAAGCTACTTGTTGCTAGTTTGATCACCTTTATAGGCTGCGTGAAAATCGCTAGTATTTGTTTTCCAGTTACATTTATAGTGCAACACGTAATTATTTTCGATTTATAACGCTTCTGTCGATACTTGATGGTTGAATTTGAAACATGTTGAGTTTTCTAAATCCCTAAATACAGTCTTGGATTTAAATGGCTGAAAGATAATCCAAGAATAGGTTTAATGAAACTGTTAAATATTATGAATAAATGGAATTCGATTCCGGAAGATATATGAAAATAAAAGACGAGAATCTGTAGCATTTTTGTGTGTTTAGACAAAACATGGCTTTTTCAGAATAGTGTCGTATGCCGTACCTAGCAAAGCATGCAATAAGAACAGTTAGAGCACACAAATTGATCGAAAAAGGTTGGTGTCATATCTACTTATCCTTAATACAGTATAATGTAATTAGTCTTTTAGGTACATTATATGCCCGAAATGTAAATGAATTACTAAATGTGGCTGAAATTGATTTTCTCGTCTTCCACAAAAAAAACCTAAATTACTACAGAGAAATGAATGAGCAGAAATTGAAAATTAATTATTAAAGAATTTGGAAAAATTATTTGCAATAATTTTAGACAACATGTCGTATTATTATACTTGTTAAATAAAACATCTAACAGTTTCTAGAAAAAACAAGTTGAAAATGCAAGGCATTGTCGCAACGAACTTCAAATGTAGACTTACTTTAAAACAATTTAAAGAAATTAAAATTATTATGTTGTAATAATTATAAGTATTCAGATAAAATACAAAAATTTATAAACAACAAAAGAGACATTTTAATATATTTTATTTTATTGAATAAATATTTTAAAAGCTATATAGTAGTTCTCATCAATAAGATAAGATATATATATATATTTTTTTAATATGAATCTAATTATTTTCGGCAATCAAAATTTAAGTTTAAACAATGTCTATAATATTGGAATAATTGGCATGAAATGCCATAAATTGTTCAAATATGTGTCGCATATTGATTTTAAACTTATTAAAAATTTTAATTATCCCTGTAGATTTTCCCGTGGGCTCGGCACCCCGTGGCCCGATTTTAACTGACATCAAAACTTAAGCTCTGGACACCGAGCTGAATCGATTGATGTATCACACATTGATGTCCGACCATTAGAAAGGCCTCGGACGGACAGACAGACGGACGACAAATCGATTTCATAAACGAACGAAGTTCGTTGAAAAGTAACATTGTAGAGCGACACTAAATAAGCAATTTCTTATGGAACTAATGATTTTAAGCAAAGCTTATTTAACTTGTGACGATGTAAGTCAAAATTATGTGCTTTATAACATATCAGTCTTAATTAGAAATGTTAGGTATAAACCGCCAAAGATTTTTAAAGCGGATTTGCTGGCCTTACAATATGGACATAAGGTGTTAAGATTGCCTCCGTATCACTGCATATTAAATGCAATTGAAAATGTATGGGGTGGTAGTAACAGCTACTACAACCGACACGGTGGAAGAGATGGGAGGTCTGTTGAAAACTTTACAAATGTGGAAAGAAACATTAGAAAAAATAATACCAGAGATTTGGGCACATTTGATAGAACATGCAAAAAAAATTATCAAAGATTGGTGAAAACGTGAGTTCAAATTTGATCAAGAAGATAATGCACCTCTAATTATTAACATTGGTGATAGTGATGACAGTGATTCAGATTTTCAATCAAATTGAACTAGTCAACCAAACGCATGGCTATTTAAAATCAAAAAAACTTTTTACACGATGTACTTTTAATTTAATTACAACTATCTTAAACTTTGTGTATAATAAACAAGTACAACCATATATATTTTATTGTTAAATTACAAGCTTTCAATGCTTGTTAAATTCTTGAGTATCTTGTTTTTAAAATATGGGTTGCAAATTCATCTTCCGAATATTGGATTTTAGGCATCCTAACAACTTCTACAGCTTTCAATTTTAATGGATGTAATAAACACACTGGTGACGAACTTGTCAATACTACACTAGCTTAAACTTTGGAGGTGCTAAATACAGGTAAAGTGAAAGTCTTTATATTACACCAATCTACAAAAAATGATAAATTGTATATTGAATTATTTGTTTCAAACTACTCAATTACCTGCAACAATTATATGGTCTCGAAGAGTAATAATGCAAATGCCTATTTTTTGGAAGATTTTTGCCCCTTCATGCTTTTGTATATTCAACAAACTACCGTTTATATCTTTAAGAATTCCATCAAAATAATTAGTCGTTGAACCTTTTGGTTATAAAGTTTTCATTTTTAGCTTACGACACTGACTGTGGAGATAACTTGCAATTTTGGATTTTTACTGGGGACAGTAATAATCCTGTAACAGTTATTCTTTTCTTGGATAATGGCATACTTCAACAACAGAATTCAAAGTTGGTTCATTTAAAGCGTTTACCCGTATGCATTCTTTTAGTTGTTGGAAATGCTTTGAAAACATGCCTATTCAATCCAGTAGCATACTAACAAACAAGTAAAATGATCACCAGAAATTTTAGGACGATTTGAAAGTGTTAAATCCTTCGTTTGCATTGTACATAACATATTTTTAGTCTTTGTACATGGTTTCAGGGAAATCTAAAAAATTATTTTAAAGTGACATATCTTAATTATTCAAAGTTAATGAGAATTTTACTTACAAATAGAATTGTAATTTTGTTCTTTTCCTTTTCGATTTGTGTAATCAAAACGTTTAAAGTATAATTTCAATGACATAACCTCTTGAATAACTGTGGTTATTATTCCGTCTCTGGTATAATATACTAATCGCCATAAAATTAGGAGTATTAGAAATTCGCAACTATATTTAAAATATGCTCAGTAGTAAAAATATAGAAGTAAATAAAATATATTGTTAATTAATTACTTTAATCTGCAATATTGTCGATAGAAATTTATTCTAAAAAATACTTTTTTTAAAAAGTAACAAATCACATTCGTTATCTGCTATTAAATATTTTCAATCTCTGTATTCTACCGATGGTGCTATTATAGTCATGGAGCAATAGGATTTTGGTAATGGCATCGTCGCTACAATTTGACGTCACAAATGGTAATGACGCAGGTCTATTTAGAAATTGCAAAGACTATAGATAGTGATCAATGTACCCCACCTGCAATTCAAGAGGCGGCAAAATATCATCCATGAAATAGTTGCCTGAAAAGTCTAAACAAAGATATGATTACGCATGTGACTAATTTATTTCATGGCGAAGAACCAAGAAAATAAAAAGCTCTTTCTCCGAGAACGATATGCTGGCATATATGGACGAACTTTCTAATACAGTTCAGGCTTCTACACTATGGACCCAGTATTCGATGTTACGTACTACGTTATCTATCCACCATAATATAAACATTTCAAAGTATCATAATTTAAAAGCATTTTAAAGCGCTAATGTGAAGGATATAAACCCAAAAAAGCGAAAATTATGACACAACAAGAGATAAATGAATTTATTATTAAAGCTTCTGATGAAATTCATTTACTTACAAAGGTAAGTCAGTAAAGAGATTTCTATTTTTAATTATAACTACTTTTAGGTTGTGCTTGTTATGGGTATATCTGGTGCGTGCCGTATACAAGAGCTTATCCGGTTAACTGTTAATGATATTGAAGATATTTGAGTACTGCGGTTGTAATCAAAATTGTCAATACTAAAAATAAAAGTTGTCGAAAGTTTACCATTACCGGACAGTTTTATAGCATATATAAGAAGTATGCCAATTTGAAACCACCAACAAGCGAAACCCGTTTTTTTCTAAACTATAGAAACCAAAAATGCACACAACAAGTGTTGGGTATTAACAAAATAGGAAACGTACCTAAAACAGTAGCTACATTTTTAAATCTAAGCAATCCAGAACAATACACTGGCCACTCATTTCGCCAGAAGACGTTCACTGTAGTCCCGTCCATGACGTCACAAAACAAATATTTGTAGGAAATCAGATAATAAATAAACTTTTATCTACATAAAAAGTAAATGTGAATATGGATAGCTCTCATGTATCATTTTTTAATTTACTAAAATGGGTAGAATGCTTAAATTCTGAAATTTATAACCCTCAACAACCCGAAGTGGTTTCCATTTTTCCATAATTTTGATATTATATTTAAATTATTCCATAGTTAAAATAAAAACTGTTTCAAACAAAATTTAGAATTACATAACCGAGGCATCATTCTCAATTTTATGCACGCAACAGCCGAGATTGATATTTTGTGACGTTATGGACGGGACTGCGGGACTCCTCATTTCACCGGTCATTTGCTACGATATTAGTAGATGCAGGAGGGGATTTAACTACTCGAAGAGGCATGAAGGTTCTAAGTCATCAACAGTTGCAAAGGAATATATTGACGACTCCGATACTAACAGACTAAATATTGCTAATAAAATTGTGGGTGCCATCGGCAGTACTTCCAAAACAGTCACTCCATCTCCAGAAAATTTTAATGTAGATGTTACTATACAATTAACCGAAGGAAAGGCAAATTTGTCCAATACTCCGGTGCAATTCGTGGATTGCAGTAATATTGATTTTCCTTTGTTTTTACTATACGAGTAATAATAATTAGTTAAATATTGTTGTGGTGGTCGTCAAAAAAATAGTCTACAGTACTTGCGTGGAAAGCGACATTTCACACTCGTGGAATAGTCGCACTTGGCTGACGACCCGTGTGGCAATACTCTTCCACTCGTGTGAAATGAGTCACTTTCTACACTATTAATGTAATATATTGTAATATACGTGCTACTACTACCGCGTTTCACTAATTCAAAACAAGTAATAACAAGGGTTTTTATTACTCACTGTTCACAAGTTTAATTAACAGTATATGCCTTATTTACAGATGTTTTCAGTCCAATTAACAATGAAGCAATATCACACTAATGAATTCACAAGCACTAATATCTTCTTAAACTAGTTCCTTAACTATAAGTCTTCTTAGCAACACTAAACACTACCATAATTTATTTATTACACTTTTGTCTATTTATGTATTCTACAAGCTGCATGTACATTAGACACATTCACATCATATAGCATTTATGTTTACTCTTGGACTTCCAAAAGCTCAACTATATAACATTACACGATAAATTTATATTCGACATTCTGATATAGACTCAGTCTGTACTTCATCATCGGTCTTATTTATATCCTGAATTAAAAAGGATGATTCATCCTCCAGTAATTGCCAGAAAATTCTCGGTCCCTGTAGAATATGCAGTGCTTACGGTACTTGTGTCCGTTTGACGGGTTGCCTAATAGTAGCTCGCAACAATACTATTACACATCTTTAGATCATACATAAATTCAATGCGAAATTATTATTTTGATACAAATTTGAACCTTTCCAAGGAAGAATATATTTAATTTGAGGTTGATCGAAGATGTCAAGTATAATATTCGATAAAATAACCTCTGTAGTCAATAAGTAACTACAAATTCATGATGGAAATGGCGAAGATGATTGGATAACGAGGAGTTTGTTTCAATATGGGATTGGACTTTCTGTGGGATTAATTTGCTAGGAGTTTTCCAATGGTCGGCAGTGGGGCAATCGGTTTATAACTAGGAGAATCTTCTGGAGGTTTGGAGGGTTTCAGAATTGTGGTTACACTTGCTCATTTTAGGATGTCAGGAAAGAAAATATGTGATAGATAGGTGCGAAATAGAGCGTTAATGGATTGTCGAATTACAAGCCAATCTTTTTGAATAACTGTGTTGGAGATGTGTTCTGGACTAGGAGATTTGTGAGGATCTGACTTAGAGACTAATAGATCTAGAAAGTATATACCAAAAGGGGTGTCAAAGTGTGTATTAAAATGAGTTATACTATTGTCGTTTATTTGTTGTTGGGAATAAGTCAGAACATCTAGTGGATTGTGTGGGATAACTGTGTTTAGGAGTAGGGATATTGTATTTTATATGGCGAGTTTAGGAAATGTTCGACACGGAGATCGAAAAAGTTGGTTCAATCTTCAACCTATAGTTTGACGGCATAACGGTGCAGTATCTATTGCAACATGCAATTTGTAATATTGACCGTAAAGTTTCATGCAGATAAAATCCTATCTCCACTTGTGGTAATGAGAATTAGCAGGTGGTTCAGATTCACTTAAATTAAAAGTAATCTGATCGACCAGTTTGTTGACGTCTATTTGAGGTATTTTAACATTTGACGTAACGTCGCAATTGACAAATTTCATTTTTAAAAGATAAAACACGTTTGGCTAGCTCAACAATTTCTTATAAAAACCAGAATTAAATTACGATTTTTAACGCATGCATACATTTTTCAAAATTGCTTGCAAGTTCTGACAGGAAAATTGATATACCAAGGTTATTAGTCATATATTTTTTAGAATTACAATAAATTACCAAAGTGTTGAAAAGTTTTAGAATATTTTACTAATGAGTTCTACCGAATTTATAATGAAAACAAACACCTCCGAGATATAGCAATCTAAGTATTGGAGTTAAAGCCGCATTTTATTAAACACACCTCAAACATTCTTGAGATTTCACGCTTGGAGAACGTATAGATTAGGAACCTTTTATGAAAAGTACATGCGTACTCTCCTCGACTTAAATGAACTCACCCAAAGATTTATAAATTACTGTCCCATTCCTAATTGTTAGTTTTACTTTTGCTTTAGTAAAAGCAAGCCCAGTTTTATAACCCGTGCGCGTTTGTAAACAAATGTCAAATACCGTTTTTCAAAATTACAGAAAGTGAAATCTAAAAAAAAGTTGTATTTGTGATGTATTCAACTCTACCAACTATAAGCGAAGCAACCTACTTCGTTACCGGCGTATTATGCATGGTTTAGTAGCGGCATCAGTAGTAGGGGTGCACGCCCCCGAGCAATCCCAAGGGGTTGTGTTCATGTGCGCTGTGTATAGCACCAGCTACAATCGTAAAGACAATTTTATGCTACATCAGCATGGGGTAGAACCATCGAGCGGGATTAAACGTAACACACCGCTTCAAGAAGAAACGGCATCATCATCAAGGTTGTTAAACATCTTCCCTCATGTGAAGACGGATCTTCGACATTTATACAACCGCGTATCTCCGTTGTGAAGTGCGATGTCTGCGACATCGAAGTGTCGAAAACTGCAAATATCGCACATTTGGGAAGCAACGCGCACAAATCTGCTGCAAGTCGTGCAAACGCAGATGAAGTAGAAAGAGTCAGTACGGCTTTCTGTAGTTATACATGCAGCGACACACCGGATTAAGAACATGAATGGTGATACCTGTATTTAAAGAGTTTGTCGAACGACAAGAAGATTGTTTTGTTCGATTAGTTCGAGATAAGTTAAAAGAACACAATGCTTTGAAGATCAATGTAGAGTTGTTCAGGCTTTACACCAAAATGAGCGACGGTAAAGATGTTGACGACGTTTAGTCGTTCAACACCAAAACCAGAGTATTGCCCAATCGTTTAGCCTGGACGAGATATATAGGTCTATGACACAGGTAATGGGTGTAAAATCTCAGAAGTTAAAAAGACGAGGATCCGGCTGGAGTTTGAAGAATGTGTTACATATGAAACTTAAAAGTATATCCCATTTCGAGGAAATGTCCGCGTGAATAATAAAGAAGATGCCTGTGCCATACGTACAAAATACCGACTTAACATATTTTGCGTGGTCGGTTGCGACAGCGTTATATCCGCTATATCAGCATACGGGGAGAGTGTCCAAATACCTCCACTACAATATAGTCCTGAACATGGATGAAATCGAACTTTCAGTGATTATGAATGATATACATATGCAAGCGACTGAACGACGTCAGCATTAATGTTTAGGTATCGAAGGGAAATGGATTGTGGGACCGTTGCATTTCACAAAAAGCAAAAGAGTTCGCCACCTCAATTTGCAGTATTTACAAGCCGAAGAGAACAGCCACTACTGATGGATTACGAGTCTTGGAAGATTGGTCGGTAGATAGCTGTCTAAGAAAGATTATCACAATTTTTTGCGATGCTTGCTAAGTCTACTTCCAAAACGAGCTGGAACTACATAGGCATTCGTTGCTTGAGTGTAGCTACTTAGTTACAAAATGCCGAGTGCCTTCGCCAGCATATAAGAATTTAAAAACGTACACAAACAGATGCGAGCGCCGTTCGCAATATACGCAGATTTTTCGAGTCGCTTCCAAAACCCGTCAATTCTACTATTGCCGACGCCTTCACTTCATCTACTAATACGCTACAAGAACACGAGCCGTATAGCATTGCTCACTATGTTAAGTGTAGCTATGATGATAGTCTGTCAAAGTTTGAAATTCACAGAGGCCCTGATGCGGGAAAAGTGTTTGTAGAGTAAATCAAAGCGGAGGTTTGACTAGGATCTATTTTAAAAACCAGCGTTACAATGGTACCGCTCGAGCCATTGTAAAAGCTGATGCAGTACACTGTGGTATATGTAAGAAGCCCTTAAAAGAAGAAAGGGTGAAAGACCATAACCACCTAAATAAAAATTCTGCTTTGCAGCTCATAGCCATTGTAACTTGAAGTACAAGATGCTGACGTTTATTCCTGTAATTTTCCCCAACTTAAGTGGTTTTGATGCACGCCTTATAGGCAATGAGCTGGGGTGTGACCAGGAGAGTGTCAAATCATATCCAACAACGAGGAGAGATACATCTCCTTCACTAAAAACGTTAGACTGAAAGGCGATGACAAGGATGATGAAGAGGAGAACGATGCAGGCTGCATTCAACCTCGATTTATTGATTCGTTACGATTTATGGCATCATCCTTAGACAAACTGGTGAAGAAAATATACACGATCATTTTATGGAGCTGCGCAAGTACTTTCCCGAGACAGAAAAATTCAAATTGGTGCGAGAAAAACGCGTGTTTCCGTACGATTATATAACAAATGCATCTTTTGGACGAAAAACAAGCAAGAATAACACAAAATGCGGCACAAAAAGTATGCAATGGTTAATGTGACAAAAAATAAAGACGAAAACGCATCTAACATAACATATACAAGTAATAATTAAATGTCAACAAATGTCCTATTTGAAGGTCGCAACATTACAAAATTTGCCAAACTTAGAGGGAAACCATTTTCTCGAGTTTGTTGTTGGTGTAGGTGTGGCTTCGCATAGAACGAACTTTTCCTATTTCGCAATTTCGCATTCTAATGCCCCTACATAATTGTTGTTTTCAGATCTTTTCATACATAATTCATTTTAATTCTTTTTCCGTCGCATTCAACAAAGCTTGTTCAATGTACATCATATTTTATTACGGTCAGCAACGACTTAATACAATGTTTCGAGTTTTATTCTATGCTTACTTCACCATTCTCACGCATACAGTTTTTACAACGGATTTACCTTTGCAAAATGTATTGTTGCGAGCTACTATTAGGCAACCCATCAAACACCCAAAAACGCCGCAAGCTCTGCATATTCTCCAGGATTCGAGAATTCTTCCAGCAATTACTGGAGAATGAGTCATCCTTTTTAATGCAGAGTATATATAAGACCGCTATTAAATGCAAGAGTCAGTATTTACTAGAATGTCTAATATAAATTATATCGTTATAAAGTAAAAGTAGTTGAGCTTTTGGAAGTCCAAGAGTATACATAAATGTTATATACTGTGTCTAATGTACATGCAGCTTGTAGTATACATAAATAAATAGAAGTGTAATAAAAATAGTTGTGTTAGTGTTATTAATGGACCTATGGTAAAGAAGTTAGTTTAAGAAGATATTAGTGCTTGTAAATTCATTAGTGTGATAGTGCTTCATCGTTAATTGGACTGAAAACATCTATAAATAAGGCATATACTGTTAATTAGACTCGTGAACAGTGAGTAATAAAGACTCTAGTTATTACTTGTTTTAAATTAGAGAAACGCGGTAGCAGGAGCCTGTTTCAGTATAATGCCAGTGCTTGTCTTATCACATTTCAATGTCCGCTTTTGCCATCGCCCATGCATTCTTACAATGCGATGTAGTTAAAAATTATATCTGTACTTTCCTATTTTAATTATTCTTTCTTTATGGCAATAAAATTGAATTGTCCAGATTACTTGAGAATAATTATTTATAAAATTTTTTATGTAAAACGTGTCCATACATTTTATCCCTTTAAAATTAAATTTTATTTCTTTCGCATCTAATTTATTAGTAGCATATCGCATAGAGTTACCACCTAAACTACCAGTATACACTGCACGACACTATATGAGCAAAGTGATAAATGTTTGAAACCCTACCACGCCTAATAAGAATGCAAGTGAGTCGTATCGTTTGTTGCCATGCGCAGTGTATCGACGTACCCGGTGTTACAATCAACCCTGATCACCATTAAAATTAACTTTTTTTATTTTGTTCTTTCAACACTCTTGTAAACGACACGATCGATAGTGAATGAAGCAAACAATACCCCGTAGTATATTTGTTTTTCAAAAAGAAGTTAGTAAGTTTAAATGAAAATGCCTTTATGAACATTCAACCGTCTCTACTCAAAAGTAGATGATTATGAATTTGCTCGTTGTATAGACAGACAATTTATGTGATTATATTATGCATTCTTCACAATTGACGTAATAAGACGCATACGGTCTCCTACGCAAAGACTATTTGTGTGCTTTTTGTACCACAAAAAAGTAATTTACAAATACATAACACGGTCGCATATTAACGAACGTTTGTTCGCATGTACTTTATGTAATCAATCTGCATCATACAAAAGTGCTACCGAAGTCCAGATGTCATCACATATTAACAAACGACTATTCGTATACAATTTGTGCAATTATTCCGGATCACAAAAAGTAATTTACAGAAACATATGATGTCGCATACTAACGAACGCCGATTGGTATGCAATCTATGTAATTATTTCACATCACATAAAAGTAATTTACAACAACATGTGCGGTCGCATTTTAACGAACGTCCATTTGCATGCAGTTTGTGTAATTACTCCGCCTCACTAAAGATTACATTACAAGTACATATGCGAACGCATACTAACGAACGTCCATTCCCTTGCAATTTGTGTAACTATTCCGCAACACAAAAAAGTAGTTTACAAATGCATATGAGATCGCATACCAACGAACATCCATTTGCCTGTAATTTGTGTGATTATTCTGCATCAAGGAAAGACAGTTTGCAAACACACTTACAGTCCCATTTTAAAAAACGTCCATTCACATGCACTTTGTGTAAGTATTCCGCATCACGTAAAGGCACCTTAAAAAAACATATGCGATTGCATACTAACGAACGTCCATTCGCTTGCAGCTTGTGTAATTATTCCGCCTCACAAAAGACTACATTAAAAGTACATATGCGAACGCATACTAACGAGCGTCCATTCGTTTGCAATTTGTGTAGCTATTCCGCAACACAAAAAAATAATTTACAAATGCATATGAGGTCGCATACCAACGAATATCCATTCACATGCAGTTTGTGTGATTATTCTGCATTAAGGAAAGACAGTTTACAAACACATTTACAATCACATTTTAAAGAACGTCCATTCACATGCACTTTTTGTAAGTATTCTGCATCACGCAAAGGCACTTTACAAAGACATGTGCGGTCGCATACTAACGAACGTCCATTGGTTTGTTGCAATTTGTGTAATTATTCTGCACTAAGAAAAGACAGTTTACAAAAACATTTGCATTCACATTTTAAACAACGTTTATTCGCATGCATTTTGTGTAATTATTCTACATCACATAAAGGTACTTTACAAAGACATATGCGGTCGCATACTAACGAACGTCCATTAATACGCAAATTTTGTAATTATTACGCATGAGAAAAAATACTTAAGGAGCCATTTGCAAACGTATACTAACGATCGTCCATTCGTATGCAATTTCTCTAATTATTCCGCATCACAAAGAAGTACTTTACAGGAAACATTTGCGAACGCGTACTAACAAACGTCTATGCGTATGCAATTTGTGTAACTATTCCGCAGCACAAAAAAATAATTTACAAATCCATATGAGATCGCATACCAACGAACATTCATTCGCATGCAATTTGTATGATTATTCCGCATTAAAGAAAGACAGTTTACAAACACATTTGTATTCACATTTTAAAAAACGTCCATTTACATGCACTTTGTAATTGTTCCGCATTACAAAAAAGTGCTTTACTAAGACATATACGGTCGCATACTAAGGAATGTCCATTCGCATGCAATTCATGTAGTTACTCCACACGACAAGAGGATTCTTTGCAAGTACATGTGTGTTAGCATACTAACGAACGTCTATTTGTATGCAATGTTTGTAATTATTTCACATCAGATAAAGATAATTTACAAATACATATCGTCTGTGAAGTATTAATACCTCGTAACCCCAAAAGAGGAATTTTTCAAAGTGAACAGAAAACGTTTTATTTTGGTACTTTTCTATTGTGCTTAAGTAGTATATTACTAAAGTTCTTTATTAATAGTAATCTGGTAGCTTTGTTAAAGAATTTTTGTGAAATTGCCGAATAAACTTGTTTTACTGTGGGTTACAGGGTATTACAATTAAAATTATGTCGTTATTATTATTAAAATAAGTGTACATTCACATTTTTATTTAAAAAATAAAATAAAATTCTGTATTTATAGAAAACAGTAAATTATCATGCCGTGTACTGAGACTGTCGTAAAAGACGTGGCAATCGTTAGGCAATACAAATTTTAAAAGTTGCAAGTGTTGCCACTTCTGTTTTTTAATTTTTCTGTTTTCCTTGTACATTTGTGGCCAAACGACTTCTTCTGTAACAATTTGCTTTTGCTGTGGAAGCTCTTTCCACTCGTCATCAAAATTGAGCTTATAGTAAATTGTTTCCTCTGAATACCTCAACGCTCTGATGTCTGTCACAACAGGGTCATTTGTGGCCTGGGAATATAATTCTTTATTAATATAAATATTGTAGTATGTCTGCAATAGCTTACTCTTCCAGGTCTAATGGATCCATATCTTTGGTATTTCTTGACCGTGTAGTCCTTGACATCAGAGTACTGCATGCTCTAAACCTGCTATTCTCAACCGCTGGTCCGACGGACCATTGGTGGTCCGCGGAGAAATTTTGCTGGTCCGCTGACATTTTCCCTATCCACGAAAAAAATTTACTTAATTTAGATCTACGTAATTTATGATCAGTACTCAGTACGACACGGAAGACAAATTCCCGAAATCCCATGTAATTCCTAAAATTGGAAGTAACGAATGTACAGAACATTTTTCATAGAAGCTGTACTTTTGTTGCATGATGTGAATGTGTGTGAAAGGGACCACTGCGGGCGGGCTACCGTCACGTGCGAGGCAATCGCGAAAGCGCGGCGCGCAGACACTGGCTCTATTGGCGACAGAAACAGAAGCAGCTTTAAATTAAATTGTGTTGTGGTCTGGGAGCATCTTTAATTTATTGTTAATTAAACGAAACATTATAATAATTATACATATATTTAACTGGATTGAACTAATATAAAGGTAAGTTTACTCATTATTAATAGATTATAGACACCCACACCTCGCTTTGCGTTGACTTTTAGTTAAAAGGGAGTTTTGATGGCATGGCCCAATTTCCTAGAAACCAAAGTAGTGCAATCTTTAGAAAACAGAAAAATTCAAACCATTTCAAAAAAAAAAAAAATAAAAACTGGAACCTACAACAACGTAACAACAACGTAATATCGGAAATCTAACGACGCGCTATGAAAATTAGTACTAATTAAGCAGCGACGCAACTTCGAAAAAAAAAACGAAACGACGCAAAGCGAGGTACGGATGTTCTTATATAGACACTAATAAAAATATTTTTAACCCTTAGTAACATGAACCGTAAACAAGGCACGCTGTTTAATTTTTGAATACCGGTTCAACGTCTCAAAAAATGACCGCAAAGCAGAACTTCCGCCAGCAAAAAGACGAAACTAATTATCAGACGCTACAACCCTGAATATTTAAAATATGGTTTTATTCTTTGGCCCAAATCTACGGAAGAAGATGTACGTCCGATGTGTATCATTTGCCATGAAGTTCTAGTAAATGATGCTATGAAACCATCTAAAATGTTACGACATCTGAAGGCTATACATTCTGAGCTGGAAAATAAATCGCGTGAATATTTTGAGCGTAAAAACAAGAGTTCGAATTGCAAACAAAAGCATTTAAACAAAATTTTATTTCGAATAAGTCACTACTAAAATGCTCGTACTTAGTTGCCCTCCGAATTGCTAAAACCAAAAATCATTCACCACTGGGGAAAATTTAATAAAACCAGTTTTAATAGACGTTTGTTTGGAGATGTTTGGACAAGCTGCTGTTGATAAAATCAAATCGATTCCCTTATCTAATGATACTATGAGAAGAAGAATTGAAAAATTATCAGAGAATTTGGAATATCAGTTAATTCAAAAGATAAAGGAATCAACACTTTTGCTATACAAATTGATGAATCATGCGATATTTCCCAAAAGCTATATTAATTTGCTACGTTAGATATATCGATTTTATTTTGGAGGAAATAAAGAAGAATTCTTGTGTTGTATAGAATTGGTTTCATATACAACAAGTGATGAGATTTTAACGCACTTAATTCTTATATTATTAAACATTCTTTACA
Organism: Platerodrilus igneus; assembly: GCA_036346225.1. NCBI lineage: Eukaryota > Metazoa > Arthropoda > Insecta > Coleoptera > Lycidae > Platerodrilus > Platerodrilus igneus. The sequence goes on along the minus strand of JARFIW010001735.1, from coordinate 51,428 downwards.
ATGGAAAAATTGCGTAGGTGTATGTACCGATGGGGCGGCTAGTATGGTTGGCAGACATTCTGGTGTTACTAAAAGAATTCAGCAAGCAGCAAATTCTGATTTATTGATGACCCACTGTATAATACACAGACAACATTTAGCTGCGAAAAATTTATCCACAGAATTAAATGAGGTTTTAGCGGCATCTATAAAATTATTAATTTTATTAAAAAGCGATTTAAATTGCAGATTATTCGCAATATTTTGTCAGGAGGTTGGTGCCGAACATGAGCAATTATTACTTCATACAGAAGTTCGATGGCTTTAAAATTTTAACCAGACTTTTGAATTAAGGATGGAAGTAGAAATATTTTAAGAGACAAAAATAATCCTTTAAGCATGCATTTGTCTGATGTAGAATGGGTTGCAAAACTAGCATATTTAAGTGATATATTTTCATATATCAACGATTTAAATTTAAGTTTACAAGGCGCTTCCATAAATGCGTTTCATTTATTTAATAAAATAGATGGATTTAAGAAAAAAATTAATTTTTGGGTGGATAAAGTAAATAAAAATAATATTGATATTTTTAATAATTATTTTGATTTTGTTAATTTGCAACAAAGTATAAACTTATCAAAATTAAATACAATCATTGGGCAACACTTACAATCATTAAATATTAGTTTCGCAAAATATTTCCCATCTGAAAAAACCACGTGTGAAAGAAATGTGGATAACAAACCCTTTTTTAACATATGACAGGAGTCAGTTAAATTTAAATGACAGAGAATATGAGTCGCTCCTTGAAATTAGTGCAGATATTATGTTAAAAGCTAGTTTTTCAACAATGTCTATTGATAAATTTTGGATCAAGTTGAAAATGAATATCCATCTCTATACGACAAAGCCATGAAAATGTTACCCCTTCGCAACTACATACTTATGTGAATCGGATTTTCTTCTATGACAGTTATAAAAATAAATTTAGAAATCGGCTCTCTGTTATTTCACCGCTCCGACTTAGCTTGTCTAATTTGGAACCAACAATTGACAAGTTGATTGAAGAAGAGCAGCAATCTTCTCATTAACAATATATTCATATACAATGCGCTTTGATTATTTTTATAATTTCTGGTTTTTTGTTCTAATCTTGCTTAAGGTTTGTTCATTGATTTAATTTGTTGGTAATTGTAAGAATGATATTTTTGTTTTGTTCCTACATTCATGGGTTTGTGATTTTTTTTTTATAACTCTGTCATTTTTATTAAAGTTTTATATACTTACCTACTTATTATTATTATATGTACATATGTATAATTATATACCTATACATTTAAATATTACTGTAAGCAAAATGTTACAACTAACTTGCGCGATAGTTCTTTATAATAAAAATTTGTTGTTAAGAAAATATCACTGGTCCGCAATTTTTTTTTAACAAATCTACTGGTCCGCGGGCCAAAAAAGATTGAGAAACGCTGCTCTAAACGGTTGGGGTTTTGTTCCTTTGTAATCCGCAAATAATCATTTTGCAAATGTAGATCTTTACCTTTCGCTTTTCTCTCTATACAGCTGTGAACAGAATCACATTCCATTTGCGTATGTCCAACCTCAAGATATTTTTGTATAGTTTCTACATTACTTATAATACAGTTCCTATTTTGATACATGCATTCGTCACTGTAAACAATAATTGGACCAGGCTCATTTTGACAGTAAGTCTCTAAATAAAGTATTAGACAAGAAGCAAACGTAGATGCAGTTATATCGGGCTCTATTTAGGTAAACTAAAAACACGTAGCTTGGTGAATTATAGTATCGTAGACAGTAAAGTTATGACATGAAAGTTTGAGTTTAAAGTAAATTGCGTTAGCCAGGACATACAGACAAACCTTGACTGCTTGTTAGTCGACAGGCAAAACACGACCCTTTTGGTTTGTCTTAATTTCGTCTTTATCTCTTTGTTTCTCGTGACGAGCTCTGTCTTTGTTAAACCTATGCGTATTGCATCTTTGAACTGATAATTGTCCAATCTCATACTGTGTACACAAATCGCACTTACCTTTCTTGATTGGGTATATTGACAGGTTTAAGGAATGAAATATTTCATTTAAAACTGTTCTTGATAATGATGATTTACCTTTTTCTGCATATCTATTCTGGTACAGACTATTAAGTTGATTCATATTTTGAATGGTAGTTTCTAAGTAAAGTTTTGACGAGTTGGAACGCCCATAATGAGATGGCAGTTTAGGTAAACTTTTTATAAAATCTCGTAGGTCAGTTTTAGATTTGTCCTTGTCTTCTCTTCATGGTGTACGTTTCAGTAGCTTATTACGATCAGTGGAATTGATCATACCAGATTTACTCTTCTTGAGCCAGTTGTCACGTTCCAATTTTGCTTTTAAAATTTACCTGTTTATCATAAGCCCGCTTTACAATAATTTTTAACTCAAATCTAGTTGCTTTAAAACGTAAAGTTTATGCTATTATTAAATAGTCAATACCTTGTTTTAGGTATCCCTTAACTTGTTATAGAGTACGACCGCGTATATTTGATTCTTATCTGATTTCCATCTAAAGACTTGTAACGGGCATTTTTACAGCCTAACCTTTTTACGCCTTTTTCCCAATTCGTAATTACATTTCTGCCTATATTGTATGCAATTTAACTCGCGGGTATTACTTTTAAAAGATGGTTTAATTGAAGATTGGTTTTCATTAATAAATACATTGCAATGAATGAATTTTAAATAGAATTATTCGTAACTTGTTTTCCAACTTAGTGAAAATTACAAACCGCTTGGAATTAATGATAGATTGCTATTCGTATAAATGTTGTTCCTTATGTGGATATACGAGTCTAAATATAAACAGATAAGAAGTGTAGTTCTGATTACCTTTGAAAGAAGTATGCTTTCCGATGTAACGTGTTGGATTGACAAGAAGTGCGGTTGTAATAACAACTAGTTGTTATAAACAGATGCGTAGTCGGTTTTTGTTCTTGGTTCCGGTATATTAAGTACTTTGAGTGATACGCGTTGCTTTGCTGATTGTGTCTTTAGTTGTTTTTCGTGTAAAATAAAAGGTTTACGGAACATTGACTTAGTGATTACGCGTTGCACGACAAATTGTTTTTGTTGCTTTTCTGTTAGAAATAAAAGTCGTAGAACTTGGAAAACCCGACCGCACGTGGTTGTTTTTACGGAAGATTGATTTAGTGATACCGTCGCTTTACTAATTGTGTTTTTTGTGGATTTGTCATGCTATATTTGAACTGTGTGCGATCTAGTTTTCGTGGCCTCCTTTTCTTATCAGAGTAGTGCATACTTTGGTTTATTCAAACACAGTTTTAAAACTTGAGTGTTTCTAAAAATGGTGATACAGTTGTAGCAGGTTTAGTAGAAAAAAAGAGGTTGCTTCTTATGAACAGGTATCTCATTCACTTGTAAAGACAGTTGGTACTGTAGTTCCTGAATTTTCTAACCCCAACGAATCTAAAATAGATCTCTGTTTACGCGAATTTGGTTATGCAAAAGCATTAGCTTTTCCTTTGTTACCATAGGTAGCAAATAAAACGCTTCACGTTACTATTAGTTTAATGCATTACGTCGTGCCTTGAAAGCCCGTGACTCTAAATTTTTATTACTATTTTTCTTTACAATTTGTGTTACAAAATCTTTCAAAATTATTGTCTCAGGAAATAGAATTAACAAGAGCTTTATCGATGTTACGTAGTTCTACCAGCATGATAATGTCTGCTGCTAACACCAGTGAAATACGTAGGCGTGATTAGTGTAAAGTGTGAGAAATTCCATCCACACCCTCACAGTCAAGGGCGTAGTGCTTCGTTAGTGCAGGACATGGGAATCCCACATTCAATTGCGAGGAAGCGTTGCTGAAGGACTGTTTGTAAGTTGAACTATTTCCTACTTGTTTTTACTTTAAATACCTGTCCGTTACCTTGCCATACCGTTGGCGTTCTGATACCTTTTACCATAGACTTGCATGCTATTTTAAATAAAAGAAAAAAAAAAAAATCAATACTACTGGACTACTCATATTAATTGTGTTTACCTATTTATATTTTGTTAAAATTTTGTCTGCTTTATGTCTAATTGGTGTGTGAGGAAACGTTTTTGCTACTCCCCAATATTACCTCACTTTGTACTAAAGATTTGTTATATTGCTTTTAACGTTGTTATATTATATAGATTATCCCAACAACTTTTTTTAAACTACAAAGTACTGAATAATTTATACTTGATCCGTATGCTATGCTTTTTCTTTGTTTCAGGTTTGCAGGACTAATTTGTTTTTTTTTAGGTTTACTATTCTAATTTTTCTATTGCAGGTACTGTTACTAATTCCTTACAGCCGCGTCCCTTATAGGTTGGTCTGCTTTCTACAAACCCCCCCTACTCTCCGATTGAGCCCGGTCCTTTCTTTGTTTTTCTTTGTGTTACGTACGGCCACGAGCCAACGTAACATAAATCTGACGAACCAACGTGGCTGCCCCGATAATAACGTCTCAGACTCGTCGAACTAAGGTCGTGTACTATTAGATAAAACCGTGTTTTCGAGTTTCTAATCACCTTTTGGCATGTTGTGATAACGCCAGGATTGAAATTATTAATGCTTGTTATTTAAAACGAATTCATTTGTATTCATTTCTGTTCGATAGATGGCAACAATTACTCGCCGTTGCCGTTTTAATTGTTTTCTTTGTTTCCGTTCTTCTAAATTTTGTGCACACATTGTGTGGTAAGTATTTGCGGTTTGAAAAAAAGAAACTGTACTTTTCGGCGTCAATAAATTAATTTTATTTGTAATTATTATAGCTTCATCCGGTGGGCTGTAATGACCCGTTGGATTGCTGCCCCGTTTGTTATGGGAGGACGCCCATACTGTGGGAACTCGAGCTCTGCTCCTTTCTGTCATTAGAGAAGGTGTAACCAACCCTGCGCCTTGGACACGTGGGTGAGTGGTAGTTCACTTATTTTCTTTCTATGGGCTCTCTAAATTGATCGAACCAGTACCTTACAGTTTTATTGGTTGACTAGCCTTAACAATTGTGGAACGATGATCTTTATGCGTGCGATGGGGTTAATCATTAGTTATATTGAGTATTGATTTCTTTCTTGGGACAAGTTTATGTACGTAACCTTATGCTCACAATAGCATTGATTGCTAGTAATTGGGATATTATTTAGTAATTTCGTTTTTGGGAAATTTTATGTAATATTAATAGGGTATTATTTATTGATTTTTGTATTGATAATTTTAGGTAATTAATGCTATGCTTACGCCGATGATTGAGAGCTGTTGTTTTTAGAGGGAAAATTAATTTTTTTGTTTAATGAGTAATATCGGGTGGAGACCTAAAAACAACAGTTCGCCATTTTAGGGAATGACTTTTTTTATTTTGTTTCTTCAGGATATATGTAACTAGTGCTTATTATGTAATTTTTTTGGTTTAAACCGAATATAATAGTGATTATCTTCCTCAATGTTTTTTGTTTGCTTTTGTAGACTATGTAAGTAGTGCTTATTTAGTAATTTTTTTTTAAAACCGAACATAATAGCGATTATCTACCTCGATGCTTTTTTGTTTGGTATGGTGGATACTGGGAAAGTCTCTTAAGGATATTCCTTTTTATTGTGAGACATATTTCTATAATCAGACGTTTTTTTACATGGTTCCTTGGTTATAAATTAGTGCGTATTTTTATTTCAGGCCTCCTTGTTTTTTTTTAAAACCCCGCCTACTCACCAACTAAGCCCTGTCAATTTCATTGTTTTCGTTTTTGTCTTTTAGGCTACGTAAATGTTCGTAGCACAGTCATAAACAGTAAATTCACCCAGACAAAGAGTTCTCTAAAATGTCGTTTTACAAACCAATAATTTTGCATTACCAACAGTGAGAGAAAGTACTTCAAAGTATTCGTTCTTCTTTTTTTTGGGTTGGTAGTGTATGTTCTATTAGTCTCGTGTTATTCGACATGGTTAGCAACGTAAATTTTTTGCTGATCCCAATTCAGTTTATTCCAAAAAGATTCAAATATTGTGGCGCGTTCTATTTCAGTGACGGTCGAGCAAGCTTTTTTTGTTCTAATGCATTCCTTAGACCTGCAAGCTGATCCAATTGTTCTGTTGTTTCTTGGCACATTATGACGCACTGTTCCTTCTTTTGTTTTGCTATAACCCACGTAAGCCTTCCTTTCCATTCGTAGACGTTTCGTTTTATTTTTTGCCCACTGTGCGTCATTAGGTTTTATACTTGTCTTCCTTCCCTCCGTTAAATTCTCGTGGTTGTCATCTAAATTTACTTGGATTTGTTTTTTTTCTGTAGATTTTTCTAGCTCATCACCTGAGGTTTCACTGTTTGTGTCAGAATCTTCCTGCATTACATTACTGTCTTCTCGTACGTAGCCCTCATTTTCTTCTTCATTTAGGGAAAATTCGTCTTTGATTTCTGCATTCAAAGGACAGTCATTAAGTTTCTTGTTATGGACACCCGAACAACACGATTCTTGTTCTTTTGTAAATTCAATAAGTTGTAGGGCATTTAGGTTGAGAGCTGCATCGGCAATAGGTTAACTATCTTTTATCAGTGAAGTCGTAAATGAGTCAGTTGTCGGTAAATTAAGGTACAAATCATCAAAAATAATGGAAATATTTTCAATATCAACTTCCCGCAAATCCTCAATAATTGCATGTTCACCAGGCTCATAAACGGTTTCATTTTCAATAAGCTTTAACAGTGGAAGTGTCTCATCATTCATCTGTATTACAGGTACAAAAATTTTATAGGGTTAATATTTATTCAAGGAATAAGTAAAAACCCATTTCGAATGGACCTGCACCTTGCCGAAGTTCTAAATTACTAGAACAGGTGAAATGGCTTGCGTATTCTAATGAGCTAAAGAGCCAAACTACAGGTCCAACCAAAGTAGTAGGGTCGTTAGTGAGGAACCAGACAAAGACAGGTTCCCGAAAGAGGGCAGCGGCTCTTTCGGTACTTAGATTGGCAGAGACCATAGGGGTCGGTATAGCAGTCTAAGAACACTATCGCGATGTGGAAGGCAACGGGAAACCACCACATTATCTCCCAAGTACACAGCGTACTTAAATTGTTACAAGCATGATGGCATTCTCTGGGGTAAAAGATTCCGGAGTTAAAATAGTCCCCCATTCGGATCTCCGGGAGGGGACTACTTCGAGGGTTTCGATCGGAAAGTTAAAAATAAGAGTCGGGAAAATTCTGCGAGTCGGAGCGTGGAATGTTAGAAGTATGAAGCAAGTAGGTAAGCTACAGAACCTAAAAATCGAAATAAACAGGTTATCACTAGACATAGTAGGGATCAGCGAAGTTCGGTGGCCAGAGGCGGGGGATTTTTGGAGTGGAGACTTCAGGGTAATTCATACAAGAGCAGAGGAAAGAAATTTGGGTGTGGGGATAGTTATGCGGAAAAAGATAGGATACTGTGTAGAAAATTACATACAAAAGAACGAAAGAGTACTCATGGTTAGATTAGAATCTAAAACGGTAAACACAGTAATAATACAAGTATACATGCCCACCTCTAGCTACAGTGACGAAGAGGTAGAAGCTATCTACAAAGATATCGAAGACATATTAAGATATGTAAAAGGACATGAAAATTTAATAATTACGGGGGATTTTAATGCCGTGGTAGGTGAGGGTAAGGAAGGAGCGGTAGTAGGTTTATTTGGTTTAGGCACGAGAAACGACAGGGGAAATAGGCTGGTAGAATTTTGCGACAAGAACAATTTAATCATCACAAACACATTATTTCAACATCATGCTAGAAGACGATATACGTGGAAGATGCCAGGAGATATAGGAAGATATCAAATAGATTACATTCTTGTTAGACAACGGTTTAGGAATCAAGTAAAAGACTGTAGAAGCTACCCAGAAGCAGATATAGATACTGACCACAACATCGTAATTATGAAGGCCGCACTTAAATTTAAAAATCTGAAAAAAAGGAACGGAAAAGGCACTTGGACTTAGAGAAACTAAAAGATAAAGATATTCAAGTAAGATTAGAAAAAAAGTCAAATGAATTGCTGAATGATATCGGGAAAATATCTGAAACTAAGGAAGTATAAACAGAATGGAATAACATTAAATCCAGCCTAGACATGGCGGCCAGAGATATTCTGGGGTATACACAAAAAGAAAATAAGAAACCATGGATAACAAAGGATATCGTAAATTTAATAGAAGAAAGACGAAAATACAAAAATAAATCAGACGAAACAGGAAAACAGAGATACAAAGCCATAAAATGGGAAATTATTCGAAAATGCAGGAAAGCTAAAGAACAATGGATTGATGAAAAGTGCAAAGAGGTACAAACTAAGATGGAAATAGGAAAGACAGACGAAGCATACAAATTAATTAGAATGAATTTTAGGGATATAAAACCATATAGCAAAAATATAAGGGATGCGGGAAGAAACGTTATAATAGAAAACGTAGAGAAAGTGAGTAGATGGCAAGAATATATAGGGAATTTATATGCAGGAGAGGAACTAACTGCATTAGAACAGGAATCAGACATTGAAAATGATAACTTGTGATATCCTATACTTCGAGACGAGTTTGAATTAGCATTAAAAAGTCTGAAAAATGGTAAGGCGCCGGGTACAGATAAGGTGCAAGCAGAAACTCTAAAAGCCGCTGGACAAGCAGTAACAGAACGTCTCTTCCAACTTGTAAGCTATATGTATGAGACAGGCGAGATACCCAAAGATTTCAAACGTAGCATCATAGTAACTATACCAAAAAAGAAAGGCGCGGATAGATGTTAAAATTTTCGAACAATAAGTTTGACAGCACACGTGTCAAAAATATTAACTAGAATTGTGCAAAGACGAATGGAAAAACGAGCTGAATAAATACTAGGAGAAGACCAATTTGCGTTTAGGCGAAACAGGGGAACACGGGAGGCTATTTTAGCTCTGAGAGTGATAATGGAGAAAACACTAGAAAAAGGGGAAAGCATGTATATAGGGTTTGTAGATCTGATAAAGCATTCGACAATGTAAATTGGGAAAAAATGTTTGAAATACTCAAAAAGATTGGAATGAGTTATAGGGATAGACGAATAGTACATAGCTTATACAAAGAGCAAACAGCAGTAATAGAATTAGAGCAGGAACGTAGAGAAGTAAACATTAGGAAAGGGGTGAGACAGGGATGTGCCCTATCCCCATTGACTTTTAACTTGTACATAGAAGAGGCAATGAATACTGTCAAATGCAGGAAGACATTTGGAATTACTATGCAGGGACAAAAAATTTATATGCTTAGATTTGCAGATGATATAGCAGTATTAGCGTCTAGCAAGGAAGAGTTAGAAGTTGCTCTTAATGAAATGGAAACGGTTCTAACAGAGAGATACGGTATGAAAATTAACAAAACTAAAACTAAAGTTCTAGTTTGCAAAGGTGGGGAAAATAAATCAAAAACAAGAGTACAAGTATTTAACACGAACTTACAAGAGGTTAAGGATTTCTGCTACCTAGGAAGCCAAATAACGCAAGATGGGAAAAGCACAAAAGATATAAAACAAAGGTTAGCACAAGGTCGTGCTACATTTAACAAGAAAAAGCAACTACTGTGCTCAAAGACCACAAACATAGAAACAAGGAAAAGATTGCTTAAAACATATGTGTGGAGCACAGCACTGTATGGCTGTGAAGCCTGGACAGTAGGAGAAGCGGAAAAGAAAAAGGTAGAAGCCTTTGAAATGTGGTGCTACAGGCGTATGATAAAGATATCATGGACAGACAAAGTTAAGAACGAAGAGGTACTAAAAATGGTAGGGGAAGAAAGAAATATGTGGAAAACGGTAAAAAATAGGAGAGATAGGATGATAGGCCACATACTACGGCATGAGAGAATAGTGCGGAATATATTAGAAGCAGAGATAGGAAAAAAGAGAAGAAGAGGCAGACCTAGATTAGACTACTGCACACAGATACTAAAAGATCTAGGTTGTAGAGGTTTCAGGGAGATGTGTAGGCTAGCCCAGAATAGAAATCAATGGAGGTACGCATCCAACCAATCCCAAGATGGATAATCTAATGACGAAAAGATAACTGTGCTTAAACATGATGATTATTATAAGTAACTACAAGAATTGGTTGGGCAATATTCTCGAATAATGTTAAGTGTGTGAAAGGATTTACTGGAAAACCAATATTTCGGCAAATGTATAAGTGTTGGGAGATTTTGGTAGCCACAGGTTGCTTAACCTCCTTCACTGAATCTCGGTAAAATAGGGTATAAAATTAGAAAAGAATAGAAAGGGAACGAGCTGAATACACATGGTGTGTGAGAATTTCAGGGAACTATGTAGACTAGCTCAGAATATAAATAAGTGCAGGTACGTGTCCAACCAGTTTTGAGACGGAAAACTTAATGACGAAAAAATAAGCGCAGATAAATCTGATGATTAGTATAAACTAGTTGTTGGTTGTGAAATACCTGCAACTAATGTTGACTGTGCGAAAAGATAAATTGGAAAATATATTAAATCGCCAAATGGTTAAGTGTTGGGGGAACTTGGCAGCCACAGGCTGCTTACCTCTCCTTACAACCATTGAAGGTCGGAGAAATAGGGCATATAACTGTAAAACAATAGAAAGTGATCGAACTGCATCTAACAAGAAAGAACAGCGCCTATGAGGAAAGACAACAAACATAGAATAAGAGGAAAATTGTTGAAAGCATATGTGTGGAGCACAGCACAGTACGCCTACGAAATATGGGCAGCCTGAAACGCAGACAGAAAAACGGTAGCAGCCTTTTGAAATGCTGTGCTTCAGATGTATGAGGACGATAGCATGGACAGACAAAGATAATAACAAATAAGTTACAGAAATAGTAGGGGAACAAGGATATCTGGAGAAAAAGAGAAATAGTAGGGCGGAATACGTTCTAAGGCATTTTTGGGGAATAGTATGTGATATATTACAAGCAAAGATAGGAAAAAAGAGGTAGATGTAGACCTAGATCAGACAGTTATAGATGCAAGCTGTGCATATTTCAAGGAAATCTGTAGTCTAACCAGTTCTAGGACTGAAGACCTAATGATGATGATGATTCAAGGAATAAGTAAAAACATCAACAGAATACAGCGCCGCTTAACAGCGTTAAACGCAAGGAAATAAATAATGCACAAAATGAGCGCCACCGATTTACATTTTGACAATTGACGTAATCTTATTTGTTATTATTTTCGATTACTAATTTCTTCGATTCAATTAATTGCTCAAAGTTTCCATGTTAGTAAATATTTATAACTAAACTTAACAGCATAAGCTCGTACAACATTCAAAGTACCTAAAGTGAAGGCATGACTTCAACGCATTTATGACACACAAAAGCGTATTAAGTGGACCAATGCCGTACAACGGCGTTGTATTCTGTTCAACCCTTAATAGATACTTACAAAACAGTTTTCTTTGTAACCATAACCCCACTAGCTTTAGCCTCTTGACAAACCGTCCATTTCAACCTTAATAATACCGCACCACATCACCACATTTAATACAAAGCAAGATTATTAATGCTCTTTTAATAAATCAGCGCAGAAAGTGTCTACCCGGACAGGTCAAACTGGATTATGGTGGAGTACGATATATTAGAACAGTGGGATACGAGAAATTGGAACGAACATAAAGTTAGTTTACGAGATATAGCTGTAAGCATCTAAAGCACTTTTGGTTGCGAGATTTTAGAAAAGCCATTAATTTTATTGAAATAAATTTTTGTGGCTTACAAGATGCTCACTAAAGGTGCGCTGTGGTCTTATACTACCGCGAATGCAGAAACCCAATTTTCGACTTTTGTGGGTTACGAGGTATTAGTACTCCACAGACGATATGCGGTCACATACTAAAGAACGTTCATTGGAATGCAGTTTGTGTGATTACTTCGCAAAACAAAAATGTAATTTAAAAACTGATATGCAGTCTCATACTAAAGTGTGTAATTATTCTGCATCGAGTAAAACTGCTTTCTAGGTTCGTATCTTCACCCATACTAACTAAAGACCAATCGTATGCACTTTGTGTGATTGTACCACACCACGAGAAAGTTATTTACAAAAACGTTTAACTTACATTTTAATGAACGTCCATTTGCATGTAATTTGTGTGATTTCACCACATCACAAAAAATACTCTAAGAAAATGTTTCATGTCGCATAGTTAAGAATATCCATTTTGATGCTATTTGTGTGATTATAGTTCCTATACAAAAAGCCTTTTACAACAAAATGTTTAATTCCATAGTTATGGATGCTCTTTTGTTTGCAATATATGATAAATCTATATTAATATAAAATAGTTTAAGAGCTAAAGTGCACCCTATATTAATAAACGAGCATTTACATCTTTTTTATGTTATTGTCTCATCAGAAAAAAAATTGTTTACGAAGACATATACTAATACTTCAGTGTTAGGGTGAAGCACTTTTGGAAACTATTTCAATTACCAAGCAGTAAGTACTGCAACCAGGTGATTTACAGGATAAACTATAAAATACTTTTTATTTCAAATGTGCTTGAACGGTCAAATGCAAAAATTGAAAACCAAAGTATCTATAGTCCATTCACTTTAACTTTAGGATGACGTCATAACTAGATGCAATGCTACATTGCCAATGTTAGTTTATGTTATAATATATTTAGAGCTGAATATTTAAAATGTTTTCTTAAAAGTAAAAAAATTAAGGACGGAAAATCGCTGCTGCTGAACAAGATTATATCAATTTATCAATAGCAATTATTAAAGTAAGATATACAAAAAGTAAGGTTTTTAAATATGAAACTAGACTTTAAACTAGGTTTAAATTATTAAACCCCCAAAATTGACAGTTTAATTTAATCTCGGATTAGATGAATTTAATCCCAGTTTACAGAACGGTGCAAAGCAATTTTTGACTTTTAATCGGAGTTTAGCATTAAACGTTGTTTAAGGTGTACGGTGCAAGTGGCCCTTAATGAAAGACACGAATATTCCCATTGGCGGGAAGAATTGGTGGCAACCCCGTACAGAACTGTCAACCTTTATTATGTTAAATGACAGTATCCTTCATGCGCAATTCTAAGTATTTATTTTTATACAATTGCCATCACTTTATTACTATATTTGACGTCATATTAAAGTTATTTTGAATGGACTATAGCACCAAATCTTCACGGTAAAACAGTTGAAGCCTACGAACATTTGGCCAAGAGATTTTGTTTTTTGGACTTCATCTGTAGTTGTACAAACATATTCTACTAATTGCAATTCACCCATGATAAATTTTTGTATATATTTGATTTATGTGTGAATGTTTATCATCTCTGTTTTTTGTCTTAATAGTTTGCGGTATAAACTGCCTGAGAACGCGCGAACGTTCTCCTTTGACATTACCTGGCTCCATAATGTAGTAGTCTAGTGACTATGCGACCAACACATACTCCAAATAGATACTGAAAGGTGGTGCTGGAGTGGAAAGGTTTGAACTAAGAATGCAGTATGAAGTAGCCTTACTTTTAATATAATACGATAACTCCAAAATTAAGTTACCAGCAATTTGACATCGATTTCATATTGAGCAAATACTGTCGAAACCAACCTGCGTCGAAGATGGTAAAAGTACGGCAGAGAAAAGCCTAACAATCCTGCGCTCCTTTTTAGCATAAGGGTACCTCTTCAAGGATGGCTGGTGGCGAACAAGTACTCTATGTTCCTTTAATACTACGAGATGTCAACTGTTACCCATACAATCTACAATCTACAACTAAAGAAGATTTAGTGTAGTTCAGCTAATCATTTTTGAATGGGACTGGGGTCAAATAACCAATTTAGATTTAATATGAATTAGATAAAGTTTATAAGGGATTAAGTGTGAAATGGGGATTATGTTTTAGATAGAGACTTTTATTTATGATATACGTTGTTTTCAGGATTGATTTGTATATATTTCTGACTTACATGGTGATATACAGAAATACTATTAGTATAAGATTGTGTTGCATGTTGTGGAGATTTTATACCGATTGAATAGGGTAGGCCAAGAAAAGAAATACAGATGTACATATTAATGTTTAAAAATAGGGTTGTATAGAGACTATGAACTAGTTGCTGGAGAAACAATAATAATAATATGTTACGTTGAAAAGAGGTGAAACGTATACAGAGTGTAACAAAATAAGTGTAAAACATTTCATAAGGTTTATATATATATATATATATATATATATATATTGCTGTGATAAGGGGTTGCTTAAGGGTGCACGTTATAGTAAAGATAGTTGGGGAATGAGTAATTAAGATAGTCAGCAGAAAACTACACTTATTTAAGGAGATAATTAAGAAATAGACATAGTTTGTAGATAGTAAGTAGTCAACACCCTGTATATAGAGTAGAGATAATTTTGGGCGACGCAGGTAAACTTAGGAAGACGCATAGTCGGCGTAGGAATGTGAAATAAATATATTAAGTAGATAGTAAATATTAAATACCCTGTAAATAAAGTTCAGTTAATTTAGGTAAGACAAATAAGGATATTTTTCAGTGGAAGCACGCGTATATTTGATAAAGTGTAATTAGACACGCATTAAGAAGAAGAGTTCCAGACGATTAAAGTAATACGGATATAGAAAGAGAGTTTCAGGTAGTTAATATGAATGCGTACAAAGATCTAACCATGTGATAAGGGAAATGATTAAAAATTGCGTGAAACATATGTAAACATGGAAATATAAAGTCGGGTTACATCAGTTGTTTATAGAAAAACAAGCAATCTATCAAAATACAATATGTTGACTATCGAAGACAGCTGCAGGCAGGTTGTGATTATGGGAAAATGTCGAGCATTGCATCAGAAACGGCTCGTAATAAAATTATTTGATTGGTCCGGGACAACGACAAGTTCTAGATCACACCCACGGTTGGAGTGGGAATTCGAAATGATATTAGCAAGCTCCGTGATGGGGAAGTCAGTTTTAAACTCAATGAAGGCCGAAGTGCATTGCCATGAAACAGAGTAGTACGCGATACGTATAAGAGTGAAAATTAAATAAGTGAAAATATGATTACAATTGCCGTTTAAACGTGAGTATGTTTTTAATGAATTTATTGTAAACTAAGACATAGAAATAATAGGGCTTCGATTTCTGGTTCTGATTCTGATGTCTGGGGAAACTGTAATACAAATTAGAGGTCTGATGTTAAGAAAAATACAGTAATGCAATTTAAATGTCAAGGGAAAAAGAAGAATAATAATAATCTTGAAGTACAGGGGTGAAACGAGCTGCAATTTTAAGTCTGGGGCAAGAATGATGAAAGTTTAAGAATTAGAATAAATTGGGGATATAATTTAATGGTGCTGATCAATAGTGTAATAATTTGAATGGAATCCAGAATTGGGGAAGATCAATTTTAGTGGGAGCGTCGATGTGAAAAGATAAAACCAGGTCAGAGATTTTTAGTTATAAGATATTTGTTTTTCTATATGAAGTATTATTTAATTTGCTAAATTACTATAGGTTTGTGAACAAGTCAACAAGAAAGGTTGCATACTATATGAATGAATAATAAGAAAACAGGTTTGGAATATTCCACGCTTTGTTCCTAAAGGTAATAAAATTTCTTTGGTGACTTTGGGGTTTGAGTACCAATTAGATAGTTGTTAATAAATGAAAGGTATTACAAATAATTTCAAAAGCTGTATATAACATATTAGTTTCATTATACAAAATCTAAATTTACTGAATCTTATAATTGCAAATAAATGCTAGCCGAGGTCAAAGATTTAAATAGTAGAAAGGCGGAGTCACAAATTGAATAGAGAAGAGATAACGCGCAAGGCGGTAACATATTGAATTTTGTCATTGGTTGTTAAAGAGTTGTTTAAAGATAACGTCCAGTTTGATAGCGATATTAAGAAAACAGCTGGAGGAGGAAATAACTACATTTAATAGTGAATGTTAAAATGGTGGTACAATAATTTAATATCATAGCAAATAAAGATATCGAACCAAAGTTAGAGCACGATAATAATTCTTTTATTATTATAGCAAATAAATATAGCGCACCAACGTAAGGGCACGTAGCATAGCAAATAAAAGATATAGTACCCAACTAGGGGCGTAACATAGCAAAGTAAATATAGCAGCCCAAAGTAGGGGCACGAGAATATAGAGAGTAACATAGATATATATATATATATATATATATATATATATAAGAAACGGCGAGTATATAAAGAATCATTAATTCACAATATTTTATTTATTTACTGCACAGTTTGAGAGGGCAGTTGTCCGCTAATGATTACCTATAATAATTCTAAAACTACTGGGAATAGACTGTTAAATACTGTAATTAACAATTTACCATTTGAAGCGCATATTCCGGGTTACAAATTTTGCGGTCCGGGTACAAAACTAATCAAACGGTTAGCTCGGGAAGACAAGGGAATAAACAAGTTAGACGAAGCTTGTAAGGAGCACGACATTGCATACTCCAAAGAAAAGGATTTTTCTAAACGCCATCAAGCAGATTCGAAGTTAGCTCAGTTAGCTACAGAAAGACTACGTTCTGGTGACTCGTCTTTAGGTGAAAAAGTAGCAGCATTTGGAGTAGCTACCGCAATGAAAGCTAAAGTAAAACTTGGTATGGGTGCCTGTGCATCACTAAGAACAAAAAATATCAATAAAATAAGAAAACTGATAAAGAAACGTAAAATAAGAAGTACGCTAGGTATTAAAAGTATTATCAAACAAGCACGTACAGCTTTAAAAAAGGCTAAAGGATCTAATATTATAAATGCAATGAACATAGCAATTAAGCTGCCAATACAGCAAAACAAAAGAAGCATATTAAATCTGCTCGTATTATATCAATTCCTAAAACAGGAGGTTTTCTACCACTAATACCAATTTTTGCAGACCTAAGCGCCCTTGGTACTCTTACTGGAGGTGCAGCTGCTGTTGCAAAAGCAGTTTCAGATACTAAAATAGCTAAGGAACAATTAGCGGAAAAACAACGTCATAACAAGGCAATGGAGGACATTGCAGTCGGAAACGGCATGTACATCAAACCTTATAAAAAAGGTTTTGGTCTGCAAAACCTCAAAGAAACGCAACTTGATTTTACCTAATCGAGCACTAAGCAATGTAGAATTAATAGAGTTTGTTAAGCAATTAGAAGTACCATATTTCCGTGGAGTGTTCATGAGAAACAATCTTCCCAAGAAAGTTAATTTAAAAGAATGTGGTATAATTAATTTAGATGGAAGAGAAGGTTTAGGCACGCATTGGACCTCTTACAAAAAGTACGGTAGTAGCGCTATTTACTATGACAGCTACGGAAACCTGCGACCGCCAACAGAGTTGATAAGTTATTTGAATAGCGGGGGTAAATGT
The DNA here is from genome assembly GCA_036346225.1 of Platerodrilus igneus. NCBI lineage: Eukaryota > Metazoa > Arthropoda > Insecta > Coleoptera > Lycidae > Platerodrilus > Platerodrilus igneus. The sequence continues at coordinate 33,976 of JARFIW010001735.1, read as the reverse complement.
AAAATTCTTTATAACATTAACCAAGAACAACCGTACGGTACTGTGTTTTGCGGTCATTTATGCTTACAATTTCTAAGTAGTACATAGAACTGCGTATGAAGTTGCCATATCGCACGCTTTTACTCTAACGGGAAACACTTCAGTTTTAACAAGCAACTTTAATCCGCCTATAAACTTGGATAATGATTCGGAGTACGTATTAGGATTAACAAATTTTGAGTCTTATAACACAATTCCAAACATAGAAAAAGAAATAAATAATAAATTTTATTATGGATCTAACGGAGAATTCATAGAAATACCTGAAGGTGCTTATGAGATTAGAGAAATTAATAAATATCTTCAAAAAGCTTTAGGCGGTAAAAGATGGCGTGGTCGTATGGAACAATCACGAAGCGCTAGAAAGACGCCAGTGTTTATAGAAATTACAGCTGACAATGATACACTTAAATGTAGTATTAAATGTAGTGAAGATGTGGATTTTACCAAAAAGGATTCAATTGGTTCTCTACTCGGTTTCAATCCACGCAAAATTGCTAGCATATGCCACGCATCAAGCAGACTACGCGATCAACATTTGTAAAGTGAATGCAGTTTTAATCGATTGTAATATTGCAAGTGGATCCTATTTAAATAATAAACCAGCTCATGTAATACACGAATTTTTTCCTCAAGTACCTGCAGGTTTTAAAATTGTCGAGTGCCCACCTACGATTATATATCTACCAATCAGGTCACGTATAATAAATGAAATAATAGTTAAAGTGTTAGATCAAGCTGGAAATTTAGTTAATTTCAGAGAAGAACTGCTAACTGTAAGGTTGCATTTAAAAAAACTGCAATAGCCATGGGTATTAAGCATAATGCACGCAACATGTCAAGAATTGCTATAAATGCTGGAAATTTCAAAGCAATCGACACTCGATTGATTGTTTCAAGACCGCTAACAACACAAAACCGGCAGTTTCTACAATCGTTAGGACAGCATTTATTTAATTAAAAAAAGTAGAATGAATAGTGAAATACTGAACGTGCGTGAAAAAGTTTACTTCGACAATGCAATTGTTAATATTGAAAAACATACTCATCAACCTTATGCTAACACATCTTTAAACAATAATGATGAAATTCGAATCCCTATACAATAACAAGATGTTTACACCTTACCATCGAAGAGTATGCTGTACATAGAATGCAAATTAATTAAAACAGATGGAACGCCGTCTCAGACAGCAAAGTTTGTAAATAATGGGATTTTGCTGCTTTTTGATGAAATTATATATGAAATTGCCGGCGTCATTGTAGATCGTGTTTGGAATCCAGGATTAACGTCTATAATGAAGGGATATGTTTCATATAATAGCAATCAAAGTAAACATTTACAAAACGCTGTGTGGTTTCCTATGGATGATTCGCAAATAGTTGATGTCAATGGGAATTTTAATGTTGCAATAAACCTTTCAATGGTTCTCGGATTATGCGAAGATTTTAAAAAAATTATTTTAAACCTCCGTCATGAGTTAGTCTTACTACGTTCTAGTTTTGATACTAATGCTATAATTAATCCTACACCCGATGAAGAAATGAAAGTTGTTTTAAACAAAGTTTTATGGAAAATGCCGCATGTAGCCGTTGATGATACTCAACGAATTAATTTAATAGAATGCGTTGCACAAAATCAGGATTTGCATATTCCGTTTAGAGGATGGGAGTTGCATGAATATTAACTTCTGCAAGAAACGCAACGTCATACATGGAACATTAAAACAACAACACAACGATAACTTAAATTTGAAGTTCGAGAATAAACAGACTGCGTTCTTATATGAGATGAATGCTCAGTTTCAGCAATCATACTACTAAAAGGAAAAAGAACCACTTTTTAATCCTGAAGATTTACGAAGTATTGCACCATTAGTAGTCATAGATTGTTCTAGACAAAACGAAACGTTAAAATCTGGTACTGTCGATATTAGATTAGAATTTGAAACTAGCAGAAACGTTTTGCCAAATACATCTTGTCATTGCCTTATACTTCATGATAAGATAGTCAAATACAATTCACTCTCAAACAGCATAAGAATATTATAATTACTTTATTATTACTGTACCTTTACAAATTATAAAAAAGAAAAAAAACAATAAATCATTTAGCAATTACAGTTTATTTATTATTTTACATGTTTTTACAATATCAAATGTTTGATTGTTAATGGGTTATAATAATAATTTTTGCTTAAATATTTTTTACATGTTTGAATTATTAAGTGATTTAGTAAACAGTCATAAACATTGGTAATTTTAAATAAAAGTTTTGTTATACATTTCTCAAATAAACTAACTGGTATGTTATTAACAAACTTGATTTTTTTTAAACAGAACGGTTACTACTACTATTTTTTCTCTACAATACATTTATACTAATATAGTTCAACTCGGACAGATTGAAAGGTATCCTATTGTTAAACACATCCAAGAAAAAACGGTGTACTTGTGCAGGTATAAACATAACACTGAAGTTTTTATAACTAAAAAAAACATATTATATGTTAATCGGGATAAAATAAATTGCATTCTTTATTTGAGCCAGTGGTTGAAGCTTTACAAGTCATTTCTGAGTGTATAGTTATACCTTCAAGGTTTAGTATCAGTGGTTGAGGTACTAAGAATTCTTTTATCATCACTTGGACTAAGAACAATTTTGTTTTCTTTAATAGTAAACACACCATGTTTGACTGATCTAATTAAACATTGCTGTTTCTGTACAGTCTGTTTATAAAACAAAGCATTCTTATAATCATCAAAAGAAATTTGCTTAATACTTGCTAATGAAGATCCCTTTGACTTTTTTATTATCCTATCCTGAACTCTGTAAGTGTACATTTTAGATCTAAGCCCTACAAACTCTAGCATGATATCACCATTGTTTTCATCTTTCATAATACCAGGAACCTTTTTATTTGATAATGGGATATGATATTTGTTATGGGGGTCGTAATCGGAAGTATCAAATCTATGAATATCTTGTTTGATATAAGAGTAAATATCTTCAACGCTAAACTCGTATATCAAACTATCCGTATCTGTGTACAGCAGCTTTGCGTTGTTAGCAAATTGCGATTTTATATAACTATAGTGAAATTCATATAAATAGGTTTTTGAAATATCTAGAATAGAGAAACCTGCATAAATGGGTTTGTTTAAATAAACCTCTAATTTATTCATTTCTATTAAGACCAGATCTTTGTCTAACACAGTGCAACTGTGAAAATTAGGTTTCGCTATGTAACTACGAGCTCCAAACCGCCCTTCCCATTCGGTCACTAATTTCACATCTTTCCATTTCCGTACGTCTTCCATCATTTTTCCATAAACCGAATTTATCATATTTTTATAAAAACATATATCGAAACTGTTTTTTGACTGTTGTCTTAATTTCGTATTCAAATCAATGTATTCTTTTAACCAAGGGGCTTGTTTAAACCGAAGAACCTTATGAATCTTTTTCAGTTCTAAACCGTAGCTTAAATACATTAACAAGTAAGGAAGCGAATTATTTAATTTCCATAAACTAAAACTAACACCTGTGAATAAGTGTTAATTACCTCAACGAGTATAAGTGTATGCTATTCAGCACGTACGCAATTACCAAGAAACTAAACTACATCTTCTAGTGATTAAAATTACCAAGATAAACTGTAACAAGTAATTAACCTGCAAGTTAAATTTAGAATACAAGGAGACAAGACAGACGAACTATACGTTTATGCAACTTAATTATAACCCACGTAAAAAGATATAATTACAAATTAACAGAACTGAACTAACACAAGGCGAAGTAAATACCGCGAAAAACTATTCTTTCAGAAAGCAGAAACTCAAGCAAAACTTATAACAAATTAAAGCCGCGAGATAGAAACAGGCAAATTCAAGGCTACAGTAATTAAATCAACATTATCGAGTATGAATCCCAAAGATTCATTACCGCACCGTGTAACTTAGTACAAATAACAGCAATTACGATTCTAAAATAACCCGACGCAGACTAAACTGAAAATTGGTAAATCCAAACCCAAAATAACGATAAAAATAGCAAAATTAATCTCAATTTTTACAAAATTTGAATTTACCCAATCTAAAAGGAAAATTAATAAATCCAAACCAAAATTAACGCTACAAATAGCAAAATCAACCTCAATTTTTACAAAATTCAAAATTATGCAACCCAAACGGAAAATTAATAAATCCAAAACAAAATTACCGATACAAATAGCAAAATAAATCTCAATTCAAAAAAAAATTTTTTTTGGAAATTACCGAAAAGCGAAAGCAACCCTTAACCAAAATGAGTAGCGCTGACATGAAGCTTTATTTGGAAACAATCCAGATCTTTGACGGCTCGCAAGCGCATCTTCTGAATTTTATTGGAGCAGCCGAAATGTTCCTGAAAACCTTTTACAAACCCGGAGATAACGAAAGGAATTCATTGCTTATACGCTTGATAATAAGTAAACTAACTGGAAGGGCACTAACCTTAATCGCCAGTAAGGACGATTTTCAGGAATGGCAAGAATTTAAACAGATACTGATCGCATATTTTGGAGACCAACTTAACATAAAATGCCTGGCACAAGATTTAATAAACCTCAGAATGGAATACAACCAATCCCCCTATCAATTCGGAATGAAATGCCAAGACGTGAGAAGTTTAATCCTAACAAAATTAAAAATCGAAGAACCCGATCAAAACGTTCGACATTTAAAAACAAAAATGTATGACGAAATGGCACTGGACACGTATATAAACGCTATACCAGAACGATTATCGAATAAGATCAGATTCCAACGTCCACAAAATCTAGAGGAAGCCATGAACCTAGTAATAGAAGAAGAAAATGTAATGTATTACCGCAACAGACTATACAACCCCAACGCGAATAAAAGTTATTCACCCATAAAAGCTATACAAGCCGCGAGACAAACAATCCCTCAACAAAAATTCACACCCTTTAACACACAAACAAATTAACCGCGAATTAATAACCCAAGTTTCAACAATACGAATTTTAACAATCAATATAAACATTTTTCAAAACCAACGTTTAACCCAACTTTTACGAAACCCGCATTTCAGCCAAGATTCAATTCAAACCTAAACCAACAAAGACCAGCATTCAACACAAACCCCAGTAGAAATACACCAATGAATAATAACAACCCTAATAATTATTATAAACCAACACCAATGGATACCTCATCTGGTAACACCAGACACAATACCAAAATAACACATATCCGACCAAACTCTCATCAGAAACGCAATTTTACATCGGAAGAACTATTTCATCAAGAAGTAGAAAAATTTGGCACTGACCAGAATAATTATATTCAGACAAGTACGAACAATGAATCAAACTATGCAGAAACTTATGAACGCGACGAACAATACGAGGAGTACGACGAAGAAAACTCAAACTCAAATTTTCAAATGGACCAATTCATAACTGACCAAACCTAATAAACTTAAATAACATAAATCACTTAGTACTACCATACATAGAAATACCCCACGCCGAATTTAAACTATTAATAGATACCGGATCCTCAAAAACATTAATTAGCCCCAGAACCGTGAAGAAGCATTATTTAGATTATGTAGAAAGAAAACCATTTAAAATTAAAACAGTCCATCAAACAACACTACACCAATTCGTAGCTAATATACCCTTACCGAGAACATTTAATGTTAAAATGAAACATAAATTTTGTGTATTTGAATTTAACGACAAATACGACGGACTAATCGGAATGGACCTTCTAAAAAAATTAGGCGCCAACATTAAATTTCAAAACACACAAATTGAACAAAAATGCAGAATAGAACCCCGAACGGAAAGAAAAATAAAAATTCCAGTAAAATCTAACAAATACCGCGACATATTCCATTGCGAAGGAATACCCCCTAACATTCACCAACACAGTAAAACATAATATCGAGCTAACAGACAACAAACCAATCTTTACAAAAGCATATAGACTACCTCATGCAAGCCAAGAAAAAGCTGACAGACAAGTAGCAGACTTATTAGAACAATACATAATCCAGCACTCCAACTCACCATGGAGCAGCCCCGTGTTAATAGTTCCTAAGAAATTAGACCAACCGGAAAGAGAAAGTACAGAATGGTAATAGACTATAGAAAGTTGAATGAAAAAACGGTAGATGACAAATACCCACTACCAAATATAACCGAAATTTTAGACAAATTAGGCAAATGCCAATATTTTTCAACATTAGACCTAGCATCAGGATACCATCAGGTAGAGATGGAAGAAAAAGATATATCAAAAACAGCCTTCAGCACACCTAGAGAACATTACGAGTATAAACGAATGCCATTTGGATTAAAGAACGCACCCTCTACTTTCCAGAGAGTTATGGACAATATACTACGAGGAATACACAATGAAAAATGCCTTGTGTACCTGGACGACATCATAGTTTATTCCACATCATTGGTAGAACACATAGAAAGATTGAAAGAAGTATTTGAAAGACTAAGACAAGCACATTTCAAAGTACAATTAGACAAAAGTGAATTTTTACAAAAGGAAGTATCATTATTAGGACATATAATAACACCCCAAGGAGTAATGCCAAATCCCGACAAAACAAATTCAGTTCTAAATTACCCATTACCAAAGACAACCAAAGAAATTAAAGGATTTCTAGGACTTAGTGGTTACTACCGCAAATTCATTAAAGGTTACGCTCAGATAACCAAGCCTCTGACTAATTGTTTAAAAAAGGGAAACAAAATCGAACACACCCCGGAATTTATTAAAGCCATAGGCAGAATTAAAAACATACTAACGAATCACCCTATATTAGAATACCCACACTTTTCAAAATCATTTATACTAACGACAGACGCATCGAATGTAGCATTAGGCGCAGTATTGAGCCAAGGAAAAGTAGGTAGCGATTAACCCATCAGCTACGCACCCAGAAGCCTAAATGAAACCGTACAGAAATATAGCACCCTAGAAAAAGAATTATTAGCCATAATTTGAGCAACAAAATATTTTAGACCCTACTTATATGGAAGAAAATTTTACATATACACCGATCATAGACCATTAGTATGGCTATGCAAACTTAAAGAACCGAATTCAAAATTACAACGATGGCGAATCAGACTATAAGAGTACGATTATGAAATTATATATAAAAAAGGAATTTATAACGCAAACGCTTTAAGTAAAATCCAACTCAATGCATTAGAAACGGAATCTTTTGTAGGAAACGTAGAAGAAGCAGAAATAAGTGAAGATCCAGACGAGATCGACACGATACATTCGACACAAAACGAAGAACCTAAAAACGCGATTAAAATTTTAAACGAAGCAATCGATATGAAACCCAACCAATTTATAATAACCGAAGTTTTAAATAACCCCAACCCCATAAAATATACAAAAGTAAATAACAAAAAGATATACTAAATTCAAATAACCAAAGATGACAACGAGGAACAAATAATTAAAATTCTAAAAGAATACACCCCCGAGAAAAAAGGTTTTATTTCTATTTCAACACCGAACACATACCAAAGATTTTCAGGATTATACGTTAAACTATTCAATAACTCTGGCCCTGAACTCAACAGATGTACGATAAAATTAATAACACTAGACGACCCTGACGAAATAAACGACGTAATTAGAAATTAACACGAAGGAAAAACCAACCATCGTGGAATTAACGAAACAATAAAGCAACTTGTAAGACGTTATTATTTCAAAGACATGAAAGAATTGACTATAGATTTCGTTAACCGATGTGAACTATGTGACAAAGCGAAATACGATAGGAAACCCCCAAAGATACCCTTAATGTTAATCAAAACACCCGACAAACCATTTCAAAAACTACATGCCGATACTCTACTGGTAGAAGCGTAAAACTATCTAACAATTGTAGACGCATTCACAAAAATAGGCCAAGAAATACCAATCACATCCTAAAACAGCATTGACGTGACCCAAGGATTTTTAAAATATTTCACATTTTATGAAACACCCGAATCAATAACTCTAGACAATGGTAGCGAATTTAAAAATGAAACAATACAAAACACTTTAGAACTTCACAAAATAAAAATTCATTTCATAACGGAAAACCACTCTGAATCAAACGGACTAATCGAACGACTACATTTAACCCTGTTAGGACAAATTCGATTATTAAGAATAAATTATAAAAAGAAACATATAACCAATTTAATGTCATACGCACTAATCGCCTATAATAATACAATTCACTCATCAACAAATTTTACACCCTTAGAATTAACTTTAGGACATTCAGATTCACGAAATCCCTATGACATACACTACAACAGAGAAGTATATCAACAATATGCGAAAGATCACAAAGAAAAACTAAAAATAACTTACGACAACGTAAAAGATAAATTAAATAACGATAAGGAACGTATCACCACAACTCGAAATAAAAATACCAACGCAAATAAATTTTCCATAGGATAAACCGTGTATGAGAAAAACTTTCAAGGCAAGCGACATAAAACGGCACCCAGAAATTTAGAACCATTTAAAATTAAGAAAATATCAGATAAAAACATAGCAGTAGTAGACAACGGCAAAATAACAAAGTGCATTCGTTTGAAAAACCTAAGACACCCTGTAATTTCAAATGGACAATTATCACCCTTACCGTCAACCTCCGCCCAGGTAGAACGGACAACCAAGTAATAATAAAAGATATAATAAAAAAACAACCCCGGTATACTACTAATAAACTAGGCAGTATACAAAATACAATATTTACTCAAATAATATCAACCTACTTTAATGCAACAAATTTTAGCAACGTTAGAAAACGCAGTAACAGAATCGAACATTCTAATATTTGAAAAAATAGCTATTGTAAAAGGCTACATTGAGAATAACGAAATAATATTTTTAATAGAAATCCCGATAGTAGAAAGTAACAATTATAATTATTATCATGTATTTGCATTTCCGACGAAAGTTACTAGCACATACCAAGTTATCATACCCAAAACCAAATTCCTATCCCTAAATGAACTGAGATATGGTTATACAAACGAAAAATGTACTGAAGTAACAGCAAACCAATACTTATGCCAATCAATGACGACAACAACCATAGCAACAAAGAAACTTGCAAACCTACCGGAACTACAGTTCAAGATAGAACAACAAGAAAACGAAGAAATAGTCAAGAAACCCATGAAGCTAGAGCATCTAGACTTAGACGACCTCAACCACGGCATGAAATTAGTGGAAAGTTACAAAGAACATTTAAGTGAACTCAAAACGCCAAAGTTACATTATGATAATATTAGCGTTTGAACAATTGTGTTAATCATTTTAATAATTTTTGTAATTATGTATGTATTTTACAAAATGTACCTTAGATATAAGAATGAAGGAAACAGTTCTAGATTTAAGGAAACAATGAATTTTAAATGAAATTGAATAATGAATTTTATGTATTTAAAAATTAAGTAAAACCTTAATTTTTCATTTACGGTGGGAGGAATTATGTATCCCCTAATTATATATATATATATATATATAGTTGGCCAGGGTCACCTATAGGGTCGCAAATGTGGTATAATTGGTTCCTTTGGGGTCATTTTACTCCTTTGAGGTCCAGAACTCAAAGGTACCTATACAAAATTGGCTCCTTTGGAGTCAGACGTTTTTATCCCCACCACTATATATTCCCCTCCAATGTTATTCTAATTGCGTCATTTTCTGATACACCAATTATTACTTATAATGCTTTTACAGTACAGATGCATTGCCTGTGTAAGTATTTTAGAGGGGATTATGAGTGTTCACTAATGCAAATACAAAAAGGCAAGCTAATATTTTATGAAAATAATGCACCAACCAAAGCATATTAATAACTCTACTCTCAGCAATGTAGTAAAATGGTAGCAGTAATCAAATATACAATGTGTCTAGATCGGATTGTAGTTCCATTTAACTCATACGAACAACTAAACTTTAATAACGGTAGATGTTCTGTTTTCTACGGGCCTACTTGTTTTTATAATATTAAATATGTGTTTCAGTAGAATGGTTCAAGTTGATACACAAAATTACGATGTTCTTCTTATAAAGTTTAACAACATGCTAATACGAAGACTAAATAGAGTTATGACGATTTGTTTTTGTAGTTAACAGAACATTGCTTTTTACATATCTTATGTTTGATCTATGAAAAAAGATAGTCTTCCGTTGAACATGAAAATGCAATATAGATGCAGGGTTTGCAAAACAATAACAAGTAGAAGATAAACCTAAAACATAAGATTTGCTAATCATATATAATTAGTAAATTACAAAAAAAAATCTAAATTTTAAACATCTATCGATCTTTGTCGCCCCCTATAGTCTTTTATTGTTTTTTATTGTCATATACCGTCATATTTAGTCATTTAAAATTTTTACTGTCATTAAACACTCTTCATTGTCAGTTATTGTCGTATGTTATCACATGTACAGCTTCTTGTAATTTGTTGTTTTTTATAGGGGGCTTGAGTTTCTCAGTTAGTATGCGTGTGACTATTAAGCCCAAGGTTTCAATTCTAATGTCAAAATGATCGGTTTGACAAATGTTAGGCGAGCTTTCTTCATAAAAACATGCCCTCATTCGCATGAGTGGTAAAATGGAAAACCTGTGTGTGAGTGTTGCCATGCACGTTAATGATCCCTACCTTTCTTGGAACAGCAAAGGTTTGGCCAGTGTAGTAACTACCTTCGGGTGGAGCATTGAAAAATCAACTGTAGTGTTATTTATGGGCATTTGTTGCCATATTTTGTGATTTGTCATCATTTACTGTCACAGTTGCATTTATCGTCATTTATAATTACATATAACTTTTTATTGTTACTTATATTGTCATTTATTTTAATCTACTGACTTTTATTATCGGTCATTCTCCCTTTGGCAGATACGGTAACACATTGTAATTAGATGTCATTTGTTATTATTTACTGTCATCCCTTGTCATTTATTTTATTTTTGTCATTTGTGGTTATTACTGTCTTTTATTACCATTTATTGCCATTAATTGTTATATACTGGCATTTATTGTCATTTATTCAAATTTATTGTAATTTATGGTCATTCATTTTAATTTATTTTCCCTTAGTGTTATTTATTAGTTATTGGCAATTATAGTAATTTACCATTATTTATTGCCATTTATCTTCATTTATAGTATTTTATTGTTAAGTAATGCCATTCATGATGATATATTAATATGTGTTACATTTATTGACATGTTCGTTATTAATCGCCACATACCGTCAATTGTTGTCCTTTATTGTCATTTCTTGTTACTGTCGTCACTATCATTTCTTGTGATCTATGGTTATTTGTTTCCATTTGTTATCGTTTATTGTCATTAATTTATTATTATTAGATTTCAATGTCGTTTAGTATCATCTACTACTATTTATTGCCATTTGCTGTAGTTTGACGTGTACTGTCATTTATTGTAGTTTATTTGTATTTACATATATTGTTTCGTATTAATATAAAATAAATAGGCTTTGTTTGGCTGTCCATTTAGTCATTTCATTTAATAAACATTTTGTACATTTCACCCAAGTGAGTGAGTGAGAGTTGTCACTTTGAAAGCGTCGTGCGGGGCCTCTTAGCCGTACTTTAGAAACGTGCAGTTTATTTTGGCCGAGTTTCGACCTGCAAACTATTATTGACTGCTGCTATACTAAATCAAGTGCTTCTATTATATCCCAAGAGCTAACAATCATAGCATTTGATGCAAGAACAATGGAGGGTCGTTATACAATTAATACTGTTGCTAGCTACTACTAGGCAACCCGCCAAACACACAAGAGCCGTAAGCAACGTATATACTACAGAAGCCTAGAATTTTCTAGCATTATACTGGAGAATGAGTCATCCTTTTAATTCAGGGTATATATAAGACCGCTAATAAATGTAAAAGTTTAGTCTATGTCAAAATGTCTAATATAAATTATATCGTGTAAAGTTAAATAGTTGAGCTTTTGGAAGTCCAAGAGTAAACATAAATGTTATATGATGTGAACGTGTCTAATGTACATGCAGCTTGTAGAATACATAGATAGACAAAAGTGTAATAAATAAATTATAATGGTGTTTAGTGTTGCTAAGAAGACTTATAGTTAAGGAACTAGTTTAAGAAGATATTAGTGCTTGTAAATTTATTAGTGTGATAGTGCTTCATTGTTAATTGGACTGAAAACATCTCTAAATAAGGCATATACTGTTAATTAGACTTGTGAACAGTGAGTAATAAAGACTTTTGTTATTACTTGTTTTAAATTAGTGAAACGCGGTAGTATTGTGTTTTATGCAATTTTAGACAGTTGCGTTATTATATTTATTCATTCATCCTAAAATTCTTACAATCTGTGTATAAACTCGTCTTTGTATTTAATTATATTTATGCCAAATCATATATCTATTGGATTTTATTGTTGTTGAGTTTCGCCAACTACCATTTATTATCATATGCCACAATTTATTGTCATATATTTATATTTATTTTTGTTCAATATCATTTACGGTCATTTTCGGTCACACGCTGTCATTTATTCCCAATTATTGTCATATATCGTCGTTCGCTATGTGTCATTCCCATTTAGTGTGTTGTTGTCAATCAGTGTTATTGCTGTCGTATTTTAATTAATTGTTTAACTATTTGTCATGTATTGTTATTTGTTTTCATTGTCATTCATTGTCATTTATTGTAATTTATTGAAGCTTACTGTTATTTATTGTCATTTCTTATATTTACTGTCAATTGTTGTCAATTGCTATCATTCATTGTAATACAGTATGATTAAATGGCATTAATGTTATTTATTGTTTCAATGTCATTTAATGCTATTTATAGCTAATTATTAATGTGTCTTGACATTTATCGTTAGTAATCACCACCTACCACCATATTGTCAATTGTTGTCATTTGTCACTTCATGTTATTTTCGTCTAAAATCATAGCTGGTATTGAGTGCCATCTATTATTGTGGGTTGTCATTTATTGTCAGTTATAGTCATTTATTATCATTTTGTATCAATTATATTTATATAGTATCGTTTATGGGCGCTGATCGCCTTCTACTGTGATATTATCAACATCAACTGTCACTATGTCAGTTTTGGTCGTATATATAATGTCATTTATTTTCTTTTAGGCACTCTTATAGTTATTTATTGCCAGCCACTTTCAGTTACTAATGTAAATAGTCATGTATTGCCCCTAGATGTCATGTACTGCTAATTATTGTCATATATTGGCATTTTTTGTCACATATCGTTACTTATTGTCACTTACTGTCACAATTCCCTTTTATTTTTGTTTATTACTCTTGTGTGTCATGTATTACCATCTATACCATTTTTCACTGTAATTCATTGTCACTCGTCACAATTTATTGTTATTTATGGACATTTATTCATTTACTGTAATAATTGCACTTATTGTTATTTATTACCACTTATTGTCATTTGGTGTCATTAGTACCATTTATTGGTATTAATTGCCAATTTTCGTCAGTTATTGTCATTTGCTGCCATTTTATGCCATTTATTATAATTTATTGGTATTTATGACCATTTATTTTGATTTATTTTCACTTATTGTAAATTATTATTTGTTAAGATTTAATGTCATTTACACTTGCATATTTGGTTTAATATAATTTATTGTTATTTAATGCCATATGGTGATTTATGGTTGTTTCGTACATTTATTGCCACTTATCATTGCTAACGTTATTTATCATCAAAAGCTGTCTATTGTTACCATTTTTTTTACTAATCATCATGTATCATAGTCTATGGTCATTTGTTGCTATTTGTTGTCAATTACTGTTACTCATTGATATGTATTTTAAATTATTGTCATTTGTTTTAATTTATTGAACTTTATTGTGGTTTAGTGTCATTATCTGCCATTTATTGCCATTTGATTTTATTAATTTTTTTCCTGTACACCATTTTTACTGTAACTTATTGTCATTTATTATTTAGTGTCATCTATTGGTATTATCTTGTATTGTCTTTAATAGGCATTTATCCAATTGCATGTCTTTTAGTGTCGTTTAATGCAATTGTGTTCTTATTTTGTCATTTAGTGTCATCTACAATCAGCATCATCATTTATTGTCATTCACTTTTATTTTGTGCCCCTTATAGCGTTTATTAGTGTTTGTCTTCATTTATAGTCATGTAGTATTATTTATTATTCGTTAATATTTAATGTAATTTATTGCCATATAGGTGTTTTATTGATATTTATTACATTTGTTACTATTTATACTTGCTAATTCTGGTTATCACCATATACTGTTATATATTACTATTTCTCCTTACTTGTCGTCATCATTGTCATTTACGTTGTATAGTGCCATTTATTTCATTGATTAGATTTTATTGTTGTCTAGTTTCATCTACTGCCATCGATTGTGTGTTGTTTCCATTTACTGTCATGCTTGGGCATTTATTGTCATTAGTTGTCATTTAATGTAATTCATTTTCGATTAATGTCATATATTGTAAATTGCTAATACTTACTACATTTATTATCATTTATCGTTGTTAATCACCATTTATCTGCATATACTGTAAATTGTTGCAATTTTGTATCAATTCTTGTTACTTATTGCCATCTATCGTCGTCATTTTCATTTACGCTCATTTATTGAATTTTATCATTATTTCGTGTCACATACTGCTATTTATTATTATCTGTTTTCATTTACTGTCATTTAATGTCTTAACAGTCTCTTTTTGTCATTTATTGTGACCAACTGTCATACATCATCATGATTATAAATTATTGTCATCAATTGTTATTTATTGTCGCTTATTGTCATTTATCTTACAATTTACTGTTTTTAATTGTTATTTATTATCATTTATCGTTATTGATTCACGTTTATTGTAGCTTGTTGTTACTTAAGGCTTTTTGTTGTCACTTACTGGTATTTGTTGTCATTTAATGTCATTTGTTTTTGTTTATTGTCATGTATTGACATATCTTATGATTTATTGTCTCTTAGTGTTATTAATCATTGCATTGCTATTTACAGTCATTTATTATGGTTTTTTGCCATTTACTGTTACTTATCATCACTTTTCATCATTTATTGTTATCTATTGCTATTTTTCGCTTTATTTTGTTATTAATTTACATGTGTTGAAATTTATATGACATTTACTGTACTTACTGTCATTTCTTTTGATTTATGGTCATTTATTATCGATTTTTGTGTTCGTTGCCGTTTATTACCACTAATTGTCATTTACCGACATTTATTGTTACTTTTTTCTATGTATAGTTGTTGATTGTCACTTATTGCCTTTTATAGTTATTTAGTAGTGTTTATTGTTACTTATTATTATGTACTGTGGTTGTATATCCCTTATTACCTTTTTTGGCGATTCATTGTCGTTTGTTATCACTTATTGTCAATCAGAACCATTTATCGTTATTTATTGTCATGTATTATCCTTATTGTTTACTATCATTTTCAATTGTCGTTTGGTAACATTTATTTCCATCTATAGTCATTCACAGTCATTTTTTGTCATTTGAAGCTCTTCATTGTCAGATATTGTCATTTACTCTTATATAGTGCAATTAATCATCATTTATTGTAATTTTTTGATACATTTCAACTACTGTTGTTTAATGTTATTGCTTATCGTATATTGTGACTCTTATCTTTTGTTCTCCTTTATAGCTATCTATTGTTAGAAATTGTCATTTTCTGATATATAAAGTTACAGAATGTGATCTACAACAGTTAATTGAGAGAGCAGAGCTTAATATATTATGGATTTGTTAAAGTTAATGCTAAATAAACTTTATTTTTATTACCAATTCTGAGTAATAGTGAAATGAATTTCATACTCTTATAAAATAGCATGTGTTGCATACAGGGGATCCGCATAAGTCTTCTTGTTTATCTATGAAGGTGTTGGAATACATATGATCATTTTGGAAGTAATAGTGTCAGTTGTATGTTTCCGAAAATGGGTGGATGGTTATAAACGCGAATATAATATTGTAGCGGGCTACCACTAACGCGTTTCACCAATTTAGAACAAGTAATAACAAAAGTCTTTATTACTCACTATTAACAAGTCTAATTAACAGTATATGCCTTATTTATAGATGTTTTCAGTACAATTAACAAGGAAGCACTATCACACTAGTGCTATGTACAAGCACTAATATCTTCTTAAACTAATCCCTAACCATAAGTCTTCTTAACAACACTAAACACTACTATAATTTATTTATTACGCTTTTGTCTATTTATGTACAAGCTGGTGGTATAATATACACGTTCACATAACACAAATTTATATTTACTGTAGTACTTTCAAAACGTATTGACAAACTAACTATACACAATGATTTATATACGACATTTTGATATAGACTGACTTTGTAACTCAACACCGATCTTATATATACCCTAAATTAAATAGATGATTAATAGTCTGGTGTTTGCTGGAAGGTTCTAGACTCCTGTAGAATATATTTCGGTTATACAGCTTGTGTGTTTGACGGGTTGCCTAATAGTTCCTAATAATATTTAACTCCAAACGCAATTTACAGGTCTACCAGCAAAACAAACTTGTGGTTTATTAAAAAAAAAAACGTAATAGTTTATCCGCCCTTGTTCATTTAACATGTTATTATTATAACGATAAAATACAATTAATGGATTACACAGAATTAAGTTTGCACTTTCTAGAGTTTTAGTAAAGAGTACGATTGATAAAGATTTTGTGACCCTAAAGGAGCGGATCAAATTTTGTTGTTCAAAGAGAACTGTTACATTTATAATGTAACTAATACATCTTGTTGAGACTTTTGGATCTCTTATTCTTTTCTTCCGCTTGAGTGTCCTCTACGATACCTGAGAGAAGATTGTGCCAGGCAACGTATAGACCTCATATTCTGTTTTCTGCTTGCCCTGGACTAAATGATAGGATACTAACCTAAAATATTTTCTTTTACTTCGGGGTGGCTTTAGTTGCTGTTCGCAGGAGCTCGGGAGATACATGCTACCACACCCTACATTTGATTTCCCAATACTCCACCCTAAGGTACTACATTGGCCAAGAAGGCGAGTTTTTTTGCATTTTGAATTTTGCCAAAACTTTGCTGTTTGTTTCAGACAATGTAGGGTGCATGACAACATCCACACATGGGACCAACATTTTACATCCTATCCAAACGAAGGCGTATTTTAAAAAAAAAAGCTTTGCTAACAATCGTCAAACGGCCTGTTGTGCAAACCGAACCATGACCTATCTAACCCACAAAGCCATCTCTCATGCTTCCACTCTCTAGAAGTTCGTATTAGGGGTGTCCTTTCCTGCACTGCAGCACTTTTTTTGTAAGAGAATAAGATCTTCACAAGGTTCCTTGTATTTTTCTCCTGGTTCTTGCTCCCTTTGGCTGACCTAGATAAGCCGAGTACTTGCTCTTTCCAACGGTTGTCTTGACTTTCTACTTCACCCATCTCTGACTGTTCATTCGATAGTCTTGGTTTTTCCTTGTGAACCCGTCCTCTACCCGAATAGCCGCAGAGTTTTTAGTGGTATTGTCCATGATATAAGATTAGTGTAGCCATCATCATGCGGGGTTTAAGCCTCACTGACTTACACTTTTTACCCGTATGTTGTGGGAACGCTCGCGATGGGTAACCGTCAACCACACGGGATCATTGTCTAAACACTAAACATCTTTTAAAGGAGATGTCGAACTAATTTACTTACTGTCATGTATGTAAAGTTAGCTTGTAGCAGGAAATATGATTATCTTAGGTTTCCAAGCTAATAAAATCCACTTGGAAGCTATTTTTTTAATCACCGAATCAGTTAGGGTCAGCGTCGGCGGAGGAGGCGGCGGCATGGGCGGGCGCTGCAATGGCGGCGGTAGAAATAGCTGTAGTAGTAATAGGACTATCTTTATTATTATTATAATACAAAAACATTCAATATAACATTTTATGTAGCGAGATATAGGTTATAAAGCCCATCCCTATTCTTCTTAATCTTCTTTGGGTATTAAACCACTCATAGTTTTTAAAATTATGGATCGAAACGTTAATAAAGATAATTTTAAAAACTATGAGTGGTTTAATACCCAAAGAAGATTAAGAAAAATACTAAACAAACCTATCCCTATTCCTAATTAGGGACACACATAATACATGGATTCGCATAAGCACGCTTGTACTCGAAAGAGTATGCATGCATTCGAGGATGTACAAATCACATACGAAAATAAACACACTCGCACACAGTACTTCATTAACGCATTTAGCTTTAAATCTTCAATAATCCCCCATTAATTAATATTTATCAATAACTTGAAAGAAGATACTCAATTTTTATTTATTGTTATCTATTGTCAAAGGTTTTCTTTCATTTATTGTCATATGCTATAATTTATTGTCATTTACTGTTAGGTATGTTGTTATATATTGTCAATTGCAGATTATTATTATTTCTTGTTACTTATTGTCATATATTCTGATAATTGCCATCTATTGCACTTTACTGTCATTTGTCGCCACTTATTGACACTTATTGTCATTTATGGTAATTTATTATTCTGTATTGTCATTTATTTTCATTTTTGTCATATATTAGCATTTAGTGTTTTTTAACGTTTTTATTTGTCATTTATCATTATATATATAAATAATTGTTGTAATTTATTACGATGTATTGTCACTTATTGCCACTGATTGTCATTTATCGTTCTTTATTGTCTCTTATTGTAATTTTTATCATTTATTATCAGATATTATCATGTAAGTCCATTTATTGTAATCGATTTTCATTTATTGCTATTTATTGTCAGTTATTTTCATTTACTGTCATTAATTGTCATTTATGGTTAGTTATTGTTATATTGCCTTGTACTTTCATCTGTTATCATTTCTTACCGTTTATTGTTATTAATGAACACATCATTATATATTTTGAACTGTCATTATATTATTTCTGTACTTACTGTCAAATATCACCATGATTGTCATATATTCGCACTTATAGTGGTTTTCTGACATTTTAAATAATTATTGTCATGTATGGTCATATAGTCCTTCATCCAATGTCATTCATCGTCAATTACGTTATCATTTAATATTGTTTTTGTCATTTATTGTCATATATTATTTTTATAAGTCGTCTATCGTAGTACATTGACTATTGTTGTTTTTTATGGAATTTGATTGTCATTTGTTTTTATTTATGTGTTATTTATCGTCAGCTCATGTCATTTTCCCAATCATTTATTATAACTAATTGTCGTTTATTGTTGCCTATTGTCAGTCATTGTCATTTAATGTCATTATTTGTTGCTAATTGTCATATATTGTAATGTGTGTCGTTGTAAATGGGTGTATAAGGTTACACTGCCTTTTACTGTCACTTATTGCCATTTCTTGCCGTTAATCGCTGAAATTCCCACAGTCTACATCTTTTACTATCTGTGTGCAATAGTCCTATCTAGGTCTACATCTACCTCTCTTTTTCCTTTTCTCTGCTTCCAGTATATTACGCACTATTCCCTCATGCCTTAATATGCGTCCTATCATCATATCTCTCGTATTTTTACTGTTTTCCACATATTTCTTTCTTCCCCTACCATTTCGGGAACCTCTTTGTTCTTAAGTTTGTCTGTCTATGATATATTTATCAAACGTCTGTAGCGCCCCATTTTAAAAGCTTCTACTTTTTCTTGTCGCTTTTCCCACTTGTCTATGTTTCACAGCCGTACATTGCTGTTCTCCACTTATGCAATCTTTTCCTTGTTGAATTATCATTTATTGTCATCAATTTTATTAATAGTCACACATTCTCACTTATTGTTATATACAGTCATTTATTGTCGATTATTGTCATCGTAACCATATACTGTCAGTTTATGTAATTTTTTGTTGTTAATTGTCGTTCAGTAACATTTATTCTCATTTATGGCTAATTAATTTCGTATTGTGTAACGTGTTTTTTATTGTTGTTTATTGTTATCTATGGTTGTTTTGCGCCATTTGTGTCATTTATAGTCAAGCATTACTCTTTATTGACATTTAAAGCCGTTTATTGTCATTCATTGGCACAGGTTCATTTCCTGATTATAATCGCCATCATAGCCATTTATTGTCATTTAATGTAAGTTTCTGTCATCCATTGTCGTTTTTTGTCATTAAATGCTATCAATTGTCATTTATGGCTATTTACTATTGTTCACTGTTACTTTTTGCCTTCTACTGCCGTTTATTGTTGCACATCGTTGGTGTTTTGTAGTTTGGCGTCATTTATTGCCATTTATAGTCTTTCATTATCATTTACTGTTATTTACTGCCACTTACATTGTCATTTATTGTCACTAATTATACTTTATTTTTAGTCGTAGTCATTTATTGTCCTTAATCGTTATTTATTGTCATAAAGATATTAATGATCTAAACTTGTAATAGGTTTTAAGTGTTTTTGATTATTGGTATCATAATCGTTGCCAAAAAACCTTTGTAAGATATGATACCTGAGATAAAATACTATTTATCCAATCTGCTAATAATGCGAGATAATTCTATAATATAAAAATCCCAGATATGCTTTCCTTAATTGCTGATTCCGCAACCAGAGAATTAAAGTGACACGTCTGAGTATTTTGCCAATTCAATTCAAATAGGACACCATCGAGATAGTGGCTCCATAGTAAGTTGTGATGTGTAGACCAAATTTGCAATTTTCCCGCCAAAAATGGTACAAAAGTGGGGATTTTGAGGGGAAGTGTGCGACCCCAAAGGTGGCCATGGCCAAATATATATATATATATATATATATATATATATATATATATATTGAATATATTGAGTCTAATAGGAATTATTAGAAATTGTTAAATAAAGTATAAGTTCATTGCAACAATGTAATACAAGGCTAACCCAGAGAGGTTATTAGCAGTTCATGAGAACGGATATGCAACTTTGCATCCGAGAGGGCAGTGATACTGCAAGTGGCAGGTCACATTCGGTTAACATACCGTAATTACTTAGAAATAAGGGTGTTACAATGTAACACGATTAAGAGAAAAGCAGACATGAGATCTGCAAGTTCCCACAGCCGTGTGAGAGGCAGGTTATTATAAAAAGCCCGGGAGCTCAAGGCCCGGCAGTCAGTCTTCGAACTCCATACTTCGTTGTTCAAGCTACTCACCTTATTACAATTAATTAAATGTTTTTGAATTACAGTTATTTTACAAGTTATTTAAAATTCCATGTTAATTTCTGTTTTAAGAATCAATAAAAATTGTTTAGTGTTTGGAATTGTTTTTAAAAACACCGCTCCAAAGGCCCGAACATTAATCGCGTAAGTAACCGAAACTCATTATCAGTGTTACAATTTTCCCTGGTGATGGATTTTTTATTATCATCTAAGTAG
The DNA here is from genome assembly GCA_036346225.1 of Platerodrilus igneus. NCBI lineage: Eukaryota > Metazoa > Arthropoda > Insecta > Coleoptera > Lycidae > Platerodrilus > Platerodrilus igneus. The sequence continues at coordinate 12,417 of JARFIW010001735.1, read as the reverse complement.
GAAGCTAATTTTTCGATGCTAGATCCCATAAACCTGAATGAATCGATAAATCTAAAACTAACTTTCATACCTTTTACATATTTTGTAAAAGATATGTATCTTTCCTTATTTATTGGTAGAATGCTTAACGAACCTGCAAACTCTAACGAGATTTTTTTAATAATGAAATGCGAATCATAGCCTAATAAGTTATGAAAAACTACTGGTATCATATAAGAATTATGATAATTGATCTTGTAATTTTTATGAGCCGCTCCTCGAAAATCACCTGTAAAGTGGCAGTGATCGCGAACTCTAATATCATCTATACTAAAAGGTTTATTGCAAATGTGACAGTGAAGGGCAAATTTAAATGCTGACTTATGTTCTTCTGTTAAAGGATTTATAGGTTTTGGGTTACAGAAAATTTTATTCGTCGTTTCTGAAATCAGTTTCAATTGAGCAACAAACCATTCTATACAATCCTTTCCGCGATACAATTGAAATTTGGAATATTTATTATCATACAAGCATTTCAAATAGTACGCTACACTAAAGGGTATATGCCTTTGGTAACGGACTGTGTTTAATATTACCTCCGGCTCATTGCATGGTTCTAATATACATTCGAGATCTGCATAAACTACAAATGATACTTTTTTTTGGTAGTGGAAATGTTTAAATGTTAGATACTTTTCGGATTCTTCGGGTAATCTTATTGAGCAAGTATTCTGTTTTTTGCAATGATTCGAATGATGCTTAAGTAATGCTGCTGTACTAAAATTATTTAAACATCTATAACAAAAAAATTTTCTATGGTGATGTGAAGACAACTGTTTTGCAAATAATTTTGACATATCCTTAATCCAAGTAAAATGAAAGTGATTCTCATTAGCATTTGTCGGACGAGAATATTGTAAGGAATCATTATTTAAAACTAACAGATTAATAGGTTCTATTTTTCCTAAATTTTCACTTAAGCAAAATGGCAGTATTTTAGTATTTTCTATACAATATAGGTTAATTGGGAGATTGTTGAGCTTCTCAATTTTTTTTATGTCTTTTAATGCGATTGGAAACTGAATTAAATTGTAGCGTAATACTGTATCAAAAGGTGGATAGCTGGATATTCTCTGACTATTTTGTTTAGCAGGATATAAAGTGGAAACCAAGCTCCAAAGAATGCAATGTTGGTCGTTATTTATTACATTTACATCTCGTTTTTTTGCTATAAGTCCGGAACCAGAACAAATGTTGAACACCCTCCTTTAAGCGAATCATGATTGTTTATATTTACCTTCACGTGTAAAACTTCTTGGATTGCCCAACCTGAATCCTTTTCATAAAATTCCTCCAATCGCTTCGATATCTTGTCCAATACGTTCTCCTTATACCACTGCTTGAGATTGGTGTTTATATCGATGTGACGATTTGCAGTAAAAAACGTCTTCAAATCTATTTCACCAGTTGTAGGCTTAACAAAGTTAGCGGCAAATATTACATTAACTTTCAACATTGACTTTTTTAAGCAAGCAACAATTTTGCGTTTAAAACTAGCGAACGCCTTATCTAAGAACACTAGAGGATCTTTATAACTTAAATTGGTAATAAGTCCCGTAATTATTCGACTTCCAAAACATGATTGTACATTATGCCAAATTAAATGTCGAATATGCCCTCTAGAAAGCGTTGCATCAATATCTTTACGTTGATATTCCAAAGAGCGTTTCAAGTGCCTCAATCGTACAAGGCAACTTTTAAGATGTGCCAAATTAGATTCCAGCCTACTAGGATTTTCCTGGCAATTGTCTTCGTATACGTTATTTTTAATCGCAAGCTTTAATAAACTTATATTTGTTTTTATAATTATCGTGTGTTTCATAATTCTATCAGCTGATCTGATTAGATTCATACATTTAACTGTTAACTTTAAAATAGCACTACTAATCTCGGCTACCGTTTCAGAATCCATGATTCTATACAATCACTACACTACTTAATATATGTAGAGCTTTATTGACTATTTATACAAAAATATCATCTGACGTAAGCAAAACAACTGTAAAAAAATTAGCATACAAAAAATGTTATAATGCAATATTTATTTCTATGCAATCAAAATAATTGCATAGCGAATTGCTTTGAATGCAATTGTTAAAATCGCCTTTATTTACGTTTTATTCAAGACGATTTTCAAGCTTGAATGGTTTAATTCTTAAAGAATATTCAGCACAAAAATTAACACCGAATTTTCAACAAATCCATTTTTAATAATCAAAGTATCTGATTTCGCGTTTTATTAACACTTGCATCGACACGACGACCTTGCATCATTTCATTCAGCTGTGTTTACTTAAAATACGCTTGCTCGCAGAATAATATTCTTATACGACCTTTGATTTATGCTGTGTGTACGGAAAAAATGCTAGTATTACAGTGCTATTTTTATGGTTACATATAAAAAAATTTCAGAAAAATAAAACAAATTTGAAATATCTCAGATTAAACTGTCAATGTTGTTTAATAATTTACACACACTCAGTATTAAAAAACATTCTGCAGTTTTATCATAATACAATTAAGTCGTGCAATTTAATTTATTGGAAGCTATATAGCAGTGCCTTGACAATTAAAGAATTTCATGATGCGGCATAAATCGTGTAAACACAAATACAACATACTTGTATATATATATATATATATATATATATATATATATAGGCATGTTGTAATTGTGTTTGCACGATTTATGCCGCATCATGAAATATATATATATATATATATACATATATAAAAGTCATTTTTTGTTAAGTTTTAATGAAAAATAAATTTTTTGCCACCAGTAATATAAAACCTATTCTATATATATTACTGAATTAGTTAAGGACCATTTCCATTGCATTATTTTAAACAAAATTAAACTAATTTAGGTTTTTTATTTTACTATGTGTCTTCGTTGCAATTTTTTCCAGACAATAAATCCAATTTGTTATTTCTGCTGAGGCATAATTATATTTGCTTACATACTGTTTTTCATTCATTAGAATAGATTACATAGCTGAATATATATAACATTTAAATTTTTTTCAGAAAACGATGCAAATTTTTAATTTTTTCTAACAGGCCAGTTTCTTATTTAATATAAATACTTCACGTAGATTTTACCAACAGTATTCAATCAGATCTCTTGTATAATTATTAGTTACTACTAGCAACTTTAAAAAATGAGTAACTTGTCATCGATCAAAAATGGTAGCAGTACCAACGTAAAAGTTCTAGACCAATTTATATTACATTTTAACGAAGACTTGATTAAAGAAGTTTTTGGTTCTTCACCTCAACTTGACACTGCTGCTATTTTTGATAGTGACGTAATAGATATATCACGGTAAGTGTTTTTTCATATTTATACATGTGTTTTTAATATTGATAGATTTGCGCGTTTTAGGAGCAATAAAATTTCCGAGTTTGCCGCTCCTGTTGTTGTTGTTCCACCGCAGCCAGTTCCTCTATTCGAAATTAGATGTACCAATGATCAACGTCATAGTAAAGCAGAACCATACATGTACGTTAGAATATATTTATGTTTATGCAAACACTACTAATTTATAAGTTACATTAGATTAAGATCAAAAAACCATTCTGGAAATTCTGAGGCTATCGTTGGATCGTTGGCACATTCTGATCCTTTCAGAAACATCAGGTAGTATACAAAAGAAAAGGTGAACCTACAATAATCTGTTATGTTATGCTCATAGATCCGGCAAAAACATGTTGGCTATGAAAAAGTTATGTGCAAGACCTAATATGGCTGTTTGCTGTAAAGATGACAAATCCTACGAAGATTGCTTAATGCATCTAAAAAGCGTGGAGAGAAGCTACTGCGTCGTCTAGATTTGGAACTAGAAATAATAAAGCAAAAAAGAGAGGAACTGGCTGCAAGGGATACTTCAGGGATACTTCAAAAAAGGGAGTTAATAAATACTTTTTCATTTATAAATAGTTAGATTTTAACTGTAAATAGTTAGATCAAAATATTCAACAATTTGTAAATAAAAGTATTTTATAAAAGTTTTTCTTTTGAAACAAGACTTTCTCTAAACAAGGTAGTAACCTCAAAGTAAAACACACATAAATCAAAACTCACTTTAATTAAATACATCATTCTTTATACAATCGACTTAGATGTGTTATAATAAAATAAACAGTAAAGAACAAGATGTATACTATTATTATAATAAACTAATTTCTTAGATTAGTGACAGATTATTCTAAAAATTCTATGTTGACAGTTAGACCGATCGATCCCTTGCTAGTTATGTATACGTGTTTGTTCGAACCAATACTTTCATTTAATTGTTTCACTCCATGCGCTTGAAGGTATTCAAAATATCTCAATGACAATATACTTTTGAACTCTTCTGTTTCCACTAATATTCTTTCTCCATATTTAGTAGTTTCCACTTTCAAAACTTCAAACCTCTTATTCACTACAAGATCTTTTGAATTTACATAAGGTTTGCGATATGTGGTTTTATTAAGAGTATTAAAATCCATATTGCATTTAATTACTTGCTTCTATCTTACACACAACACTCCGTTAACTAATTTATGTTGTTATGATTGCTAGTCGAAGATTTTTTATTTATATTAGATAGGATTGACCTTGATTACCACCGCTGCTTTTCCTACTGTTGGGCACACTTTGAAGTCAAATCGGCCTATGTGTATTTGCAGCCTCTAAACAAAAGTAAAAAACATAAATCAGACTCCACTTTAATTAAACACAATTGACTTGAATGCGATATTTTGCATCTGACATACTTTATAACTTCTCGCTAGAAAACCGAATTTAAAACAGCTCCACATTTTCTCTGCACTTACATTTTTCAACGTAGCATACGTGTGTTTTGAATTCACACACGTATGTTCCATTGAAAGTAATATAAAGCCGGTCTGACTTCAAAACGTGACCACACGTATTTTTCATTGAAAGTATATAAGGCCGGTCTGAATTCAAAACGGTGCACGTGTATGTTACATGGAAAAAACATACGCGTACAGCGTTTTGAATTCAGACCGGCCTTACATCACTACTCTTGAGCTACGCAATGTGCAAGAGAATACTCTTCTGGTGCTCTAAACAGATCTTGTTGTTTTTCAACAACAACGTCAAATCTCGTCTTAGCGGAACCACCATACGCCGCCATAAAAATCTCAAAACCTACATTTGGCTCATGATTAATAATTTGTCGAACACCATTCTCATTATACGATTTTTTCCTGGTTGTTACAAGCTTAGGATGTTAAACGGTCAAAGTGTACCACTTTCGATTTACCACGGGGAGATCTTCTGATCCGGTACACTACATCATTAATTCTTGTTAACACTTCGTACGGGCCTATCCATTGTCTTTGCAATTCAAACTGTGGAGAACTATCTCAACAATGTTATCCATTTAAATACTGGATTTACCCCTTTGGAAGTGCATGGTGACAAGGTGTTGGATATCAATCGAGTGGATAAAATCTCCTTTCCCAGTAAACATCCAGGGACAACCAATGTTGTGGCGTTGGCTCGATCTAAGTTGATGTCTCGTGCCGAAAGACGTAAGGAGAAGCATGATGCCTCTCGTAAGATTACCCAATTTAACGTGGGTGATAAGGTTTTGATAAGGTCACATGAAATGTCGTCAGCTGAAAGTAGTCAGATCCGTAAGTTTTTTCTTATTTACAAGGGCCCCTGTACTATTCAGAAAAAGCTCAAAATAATGCTTATGTTGTGGTTGATGATTCGTCTGGGACATACCATATAAGTTTCCGGTGGAAGCATAATTCTACCTCCTGCTAAGTGGCTGTAGCTAGCTTCCAAATTCGTAAGCGTGCTAGGCGATAATTTTCTTTTAGTATATTTAGGTAGCGTTTTTTTTGTTGCTTTTTCTAAGGGTTGATCCTCATTATGTTGCGGAGTATAAAGGCGGTTTGATGCCATAATGTTTCTGTTTCTTTTTACGTTTAAGTATTCTTGCCTACTGTGACAATATAGGGTTACTGTAACTTTTAACCACGTGAGTTTTTTTTAGTAATGTTGTGTATGCTTTTCAGTTTTAGGGAGTAACACAAACATTTAAATTTTGTTTCAATTTAGCATGTTTTTGTTAGGGGGTAATGTAGCAGGTACGCCCCTGTATAGTAATAATTTGAGTTGGTACGCGCCATGTAAAGGGCTATCATCCTAGTTGGATGTGCACGTGTCGTATATAGATATGTTTAAGCATTTTGTACTGATATTACAAGTTTATGTTATACGCTAGCCGGTGCATTTTCATTGTTGTAATAATAAATAAGTGTACTGTTTGTTCATCGATTCTGTATTACGTCAAACTACACGGGCAAGATTCAATAAAGCACCAGATTCCAGTTTGGTTTGTTATTTATTTATCCCCGAACCGTTAGAACTGCATTGGCAGTTTAAAAATTTAATGCCAAACAACACCTTCCAACAAATCCAAAACCGCAATTTTATTGCACACAAACTCGTTTTTCTTCTATTTAAATTCCTGAATATCAATTATATACATTTTTGTATCTGTAGGTAGGTAAATATGCAGTAAACTTCGACTAATTAAATTAATATTAGGAGCAATCTCTTTATATAGCAGATTACCACCATCTGCGTACTTTGCTAACATGCTTTTCAACCTATCACAAGAGTGAACACATTTTGAATTGATACCGGCTCATGTGTATTTGCAGAGTGATCGCACTTTGAATTCAAATCGGCCTTAGCATATTTTGCATCTGACCTAACCGAATTCAAAACAGCTCCATATTTTTTCTGCGCGCACTTACATTTTTTTAACGTAGCATACGCGTGAACACGTTTTGAAGTCACACACGTATGTTAGATTGAAACTTGCAATGGAAAAACATATGCGTGCACCGTTTTGAAGTCTGACGGCCTTACATCACTACTTGTGTTATATGACAGTAACCTTTAAGCAGTTTTCTAGGTATTAATTTACATACAGTTGCTAACAGTTCATTACTACATTTGACGTCATCTTAAAGTTAAAAGAAATGAACTATACTTCGGATTCTAAATAATTTTCTAGCTGTATTAATTTTAAAATTTAAGAAATATGCTCTTGCGAAGCTTTACTTTATTCTATAAAAAATACTTTAACATTTATACGCAAGGATGGAAAATTATAACGAATTGAGGAAATTATTTCTTGCTTGAATAAGAAATTCTTACAGACTGGCACTTTATGAGAAAAGGAAATGTTGTCATCTAGTCAAAAATAATACTATCTTTGTTGAACTCAAAGATACTACGATCGCGAACTTTAAATGGCAACCGGTAAAAATGGCAGACAATTATAAACCTAAATACCATCCATTACTTTCTTAACTAAAATGGAGTAGAGAACAATAATTAAAATGGCCGCTACATTAACAATTGTTTAGAAGTTTTAAATCTTAAGCAAACGCGACGAATATACTATTAAAAATAAATATCAATTTAATTATGGAGACAACGTATCTATAATTTGGACAGTTTATATAATTGTATAATTAATTTTTTGTAATAAGTTCGTTGAATCAGAGCAGGTAAACGACCTGCTTGATAGCTAAATTGTGGAGAGAAAAATGTTTTGTAGAATTTGTTGTTTATTTACAAAGAATGCAAAATTAAAATAAAATGCTCTCATGAATATTAAACCAAGTGGACTAAATAGTGGATGATAGAAAATTATTTATACATTTTGAATAGGCAGACAATTCAAGTAACTACTGTGTTTCACCTATGAGGTCTAACCCCCCAAATTTGTCCGCGATGTGATTTTTGTGCTGTCACAAAATAGCTTACAATTACATTACACGACAATATACTAAGGAACATCTGCAGCATATAATTTATGCACTTACTATTCAAAATATAAGAAGGCATTGATATGTCATCACTTACAAACGAACGCCCATTTACGTGCTTTTTATGTGCATATTCTGTATCTTTTAAAAGTACGCTCATAAAACATATGCGGTCCCATACAAACGAACGTCTGTATACATGCAATTTATGTAGTTATTCTGGATCTTGTAAAAGTAGCGTGGCAATACATATGCGGTCTCATACGAACGAACGTCCATACGCATGCAGTTTATGTAATTATACTGCATCTCTTAAAAGTAGTTTGAAAATCCATATGCGGACCCATACAAACGAACGTCCGTATACATGCAATTTATGTACTTATTCTGCATCTCGTAAAAGTAGCGTGGCAATACATATGCGGTCCCATATAAACGAACGTCCATTCGCATGCAATTTATGTAATTATACTGCATCTTGTAATAGTGGCTTGGAAACACATATGCAGACCCATACAAACAAGCGTCCGTATACATGCAATTTATGTAGTTATTCGGCATCTTGTAAAAGTAACTGGAAAAGACATATGTGGACCCATACAAACGAACGTCCGTATACATGCAATTTATGTAGTTATTCTGCATCTCGTAAAAGTAGCATGGCAATACATATGTGGTCCCATACAAACGAACGTCCATTCGCATGCAATTTATGTAATTATTCTACATCTGATAAAGGTTACTTAATAAGACATATGTGGTCCCATACAAACGAACGTCCATTCGCATGCAATTTATGTAATTATACTGCATCCCTATAGTGGGGGATAAAGAATACTACTATAGTAAGCCTGCTTATCGTAAAAGGCGATTAAAAGGCGCAGCAAGGGGCAGCAGCCTTGCTGGCTAAAAGATATTGGAGGAGGGTCGGTTGGTCTCGGGCGATCCTCAATAATTTACAAGCTTGTTGGGGGTTGGCCGTGACGGATACGGCTTTTTGCTAAAATCTTTAAAAACTGCGTTGTGGAAAGATATGGGAGCCTACCACAATATTTCCCAGGTGTGCGTGGCCTAAAACACGAAATATATATGATGGAGAGCTCACAAGTAAAATTCTTGTCCGGAGGTAAAATACTCCCTCATTCGGATCTCCGGGAGGGGGTACTTGGTGCTCGTCATCGTAAGAATATAAAACAGTTCGATTTAGTGATAGGGACTTGGAATGTAAGGTCATTACTCAGAGTAGATAAGTTAACAAATTTATTAGTCAAAATGAGAAAGGAAAAGCTGGACATTTTAGGTATTAGTGAGGTGAGATGGCCAGATAGTAATGACTTTTGGAAAGATAATTATAGAATAATTACAACTTCTTCAACTAATGGACAGGCAGGCGTAGGAATAGTGTTAGGTAAAAGATTAGGGCATAAAGTTAAAGAGTACTTACAATTTAGTGATAGAATAATTATGGTTAGATTGAGTACAAAACCCACAGACACTGTTTTAGTACAGGTTTACATGCCAACAACTCAGTACGAGGATGAGGAAGTAGAAAAAGTATACGAGGATATAAATAGTATAGTGAGAAAAGTAAAAGGAGATGAGAATTTAATAGTTATGGGCGATTTTAATGCGTCAGTGGGAGAAGGTAGTGAGGGAAAAATGGTAAGAAAATTTGGGTATGGCAGACGAAATGATAGAGGAGAAAGATTAGTTGAGTTTTGCCAGGAACATAGTTTAGTAACTGTAAACACCCTATTCGAACAACATGTTAGGAGAAGATATACCTGGAAACCCCAGGTGATAGGGCTAGGTACCAAATAGATTATATTTTAGTTAAACAAAGATTTAGAAACCAAATTAAAAACTGTCGTAGTTATCCAGGGGCTGACATAGATAGCGATCATAACTTAGTTAAAATGAAGTGTAAACTAAAATTTAAAAATTGAGAAAGGTTAAAAGAGAGGGATGGGATCTAGGTAAGCTTAATGATAGTAGGGTAAAAGAGGAATATAAACAAGTATTAGATAATAAGAGCAAAGAGATAGCTGTAGGAGGGAGCGTAGAAAATAGATGGAAAGAAATAAAACTAACTGTACATGATACAGCAACACAGACTATAGGTAAGAAAAAAATAGAAGCGAGAAAACCCTGGGTAACAAAGGAGATATTAGATTTAATAGAGAATAGAAGAAAGCTTAAACCTTTCAGAGAAGTGGATAGTGAAAATAAGCAAAAATATAATACAGTTAGAAATAAGATAATACATGAGTGTAGAAAAGCTAGAAATAAATGGATGGAGGAGAATTGTAAGGGAATACAAGATGATTTGAGAGTGGGTAAGACAGACAGGGCTTACAGAGCAGTTAAAAAGTTTTTTGGGGAAGATAGGAAAAAATATAATGGTATTAGAGACGAGAATAATGAGCTTCTAATAAATAAAGTTGAGGTAGCTGATAGATGGAAAAGATATTTAGAAGATTTATATAAGGAGACGATATGGATGAGTTAGAGAACGACCAAGAAGAGGATGTAGAAATAGGGTTCTCAATATTAAGAGAGGAATTTGATAGAGCTGTTCGGAATCTTAAATTAAATAAAGCGCCAGGGATAGACGATATTCCCGCAGAATTAATAAAATATGCAAGTCAGAAAACTTTAGACAGATTATATGAACTAATAAATGTAATATACGACACAGGTGAGGTTCCAATAGATTTCGAAAAAAATATTATTATCCCAATCCCAAAAAAGTCAGGAGCTGATAGGTGTGAGAATTTTAGAACAGTTAGTTTAACTTCTCATGCTTCCAAAATACTAGCAATAATAATTAAAAATAGAGTAGAAGCTTTGACTGAGAATTATTTAGGCGAAGACCAATATGGCTTTCGTAAAGACAGAGGGACTAGAGAACCGATACTAATGATTAGGGTAATTATCGAAAAAGGTTACAAAAAATAAAAGACTCATTTCGCGTTTGTAGATTTAGAAAAAGCATTTGATAGGGTTAATTGGATTGTTATGTTCAGGGTTTTGCAAAAATAGGAATCTCTCATAGGGATAGAAAAATTATTTACAGTCTATATAAAACCAAAGCGTAGTAATTAGATTTGATGAAATAGAAAAGGAAGCTAAGATTAGAAATGGTGTTAGACAGGGTTGTATACTGTCTCCCTTGATTTTTAATGTTTATATTGAGGAAGCTTTAGCCAGAGAGAGAAAAGAGATAGGTATTAGTGTACAGGGACAGAAAATAGACATGTTACGTTTTGCAGATGATATAGCCATTATAGCAGAGTCTAGAAAAGAGTTATGAGAGTTTTAAATATTTTAGATGAGATACTACGGAGTAACTATAGTATGAGAATTAACTCAGTAAAGACAAAGATAATGACAAGTGAGTTACAGCCTAGTTCTAAACCAAAATTAAAAATAGGTAATACCGAGTTAGAGGAGGTAGATGAATTTTGCTATTTAGGTAGTATAATTACAAGGGATGGACGTAGCAGAAGGGATATAGTAGCTAGAATAGCTCAAGCTAGAAAAATGTTTTTAAAAAAGAAAGACTTACTAATAGCTAATAGTATTAGTTTAGATAATAGAAAAAGTTTCTTAAAGTCGTACGTATGGAGCGTTCTACTATACGGTAGTGAGGCTTGGACAATTAAAGAAGTAGATAAGAAAAAGATAGAAGCTTTTGAAACTTGGTGTTATAGGAGAATGTTAAAGATTAGTTGGACAGATAGAGTAACAAACGAGGAAGTTTATAGAAGGATAGGTGAGGATCCTTGTATATGGAAACAATTGAAGGTCAGGAGAGATAGAATGATAGGACACCAGTTAAGACATGAGGGACTATTTAGTAAAGTCTTAGATTATAGACTACCAAATAAAAATAGAGTAGGAAGGCCTAGACAAAGCTATATTAGTCAAATTGTTAGAGATTTAGGTTGTGAAGGGTATGTAGACCTTTTTAGACTAGCTCAGAATAGAAAAGAATTTAGAGCTGCGTCAAACCGACTTTAAGTAAGTTCGAAAACAAAGCAAAAAAAATAAAAATCAGTTAACTAAATGTCACCAGGACATAACTCACAATTAGTTAGCGGTCTGGCATGTTGGTAGCGATTCGTTGCTTAAGCCTTACCATAACATATATTTTAACATTTTTCCTTTTTGAAGGTTATATTTCATTTCCTTATAAATGGTAAACATGTTAGAGTTCATTAACAACCATCATGTTGCTAATATCTATGTAAAGTCAGATGGATTGGAAAAAGATAAAAGGATATAGGAAGACCTAGACCAAACTATATTAGTCAAATTATTAGAAATTTAGGTTGTGAAGGGTATGTAGAACTTTTTAGATTAGCACAGATCAGAAAAGAAGTTAGAGCTGCGTCAAACCGACCTTAAGTAAGGTCGAAAACAATATGATGATGACTGCATCTTGTAATAGTGACTTGGAAAAACATATGCGGACCCATACAAACGAGCGTCCGTATACATGCAATTATAATTATCTAAATCTAAAAATTTAGGTTGTGAAGGGTATGTAGAACTTTTAGA
>JARFIW010001734.1:0-148216 GCA_036346225.1 Platerodrilus igneus | reverse complement strand
ATATAAATTTAATTAATTCAAAAACTCAAATTTAAACATTTTCAAGAATAAATTCTTGCTCGACTTTACTAATGTAAAAACTACATTACTCTATTTTTGAGAAATGCTGATTATTACCAAGTACATATGTACATATTTTTCATTATCATAATTTAGTCAAATTTTTAAAGATGATGTTTTGTATATAATTTGAAACTGCAACTTAAAGGAATAGATATTCATTTTGGTCAAGACTATGATTATTAGTTGGAATGAATGAGGGTTGATTCTAATTAGTTATGAATTTTTGAAATGAATGCACAAACTGTGCTAGCCTTGTTTTAATCTGTTTACAGGTGTAGCAGTGCATCTTTAAGGATCAATATCGAGCCATAAGGTAAGAAAACTTTAGGGATTGGGTTTTTGTAATATTTTTGTACAGCGGTATTTGAGTACAGGTTTTCGCATTCGCTTTATACAAAAGACTCAAGTTGGGTTTTCTTAGTATACAAAAATTCGGTGGCGCCATATTCACTATATTCTGGTCGCAGTCCAACCCCGACCCAAAGCTCATGTTCTACCCAGAGCAAATCGCTCGACTAGCGGCTTAGCCTTTGGAGGTTTCCTTATCTACGAGCCATTTTCCACCAAAACTACCCGTGGGCTCTTTACATCTTCGGGAAATCCTCGTCATCTATCCTGGTGCCTTTCAGCTAGCCATATAGGAGTAAAGAAAATAACCCCTTAGTAAGGCAAAACCTTATAACGTCCTCTAATAACATCGACGTTCAAGAAGAATTTCAACGACCTTCATCTCAAGAAGAGCTATCCGCAACGATTTCTAAAACGCATTCTGACAAAACACGCACCGATAACGTTAGTGAAGAAATTGACATAAAACTTGACAAAAATATTGGAACTAAACGTTTGGAAAGGCGTTCTCTTGTTCCACCCGTAGATCGCCTTGTTTTAGTTCGTAAAGGGCGTAAATGGAAAAGGTTTCGGAAATCTTAACGCTCCCAAACCGCATCACAATCGAAAATTAAAATACAACGTCAGAAAAATGTCGATCGTGAGGACCGTCGTCTTGATAGCGATTCATTTAAAACAGACACAACAAATTTGTGCGCTAACGAAATTAAACAGATTGAACAGCGTTATGTACCTGATCAACCGTGTGACTCGACTGATACTAATATAGATTTAAACGATAACATCATTGGTACTGTGGATTTAGAAGCGTGTCCAGATCTTGTTTCCAAAAATTGTTTGCCATACTAAAAAAGTTCCAAGTTTATCAGAACAAAACGATAGAAGAGAAGATCGAGCAAGGATGTGAGCCGCCTTTGCCTACAGAACACGTAACAACTGCCAACGAAAACGCTAATAGTAACGAAATTTCTCACTTCCACACAGTCCCAGATCGAAATGAATTGCTTTCACCCGGAGATGCATTTAAAAACGCCTTTTGGATTTTTGTATACGAAGACATTTTATATTTCGTTAACGTAAATAAAAAAACTATTTTCAAAGAGACAAATGCCATTGAAACTGTCAACGATATTGCACGAGTTACGCTTCACGAGAGTATGGATAACATATCTACGTGGAAAGTTGAGTTTCATGTTTCGCAGCCTACGCGCTCGCTTAGAGGCCGACCCGTAAAAAAATCTAGTTTGTACATCCAGAAATACGGCATTCGCTCTACAACAACTACTGGAAGACTTCAAGAAGCGTGTGACGGTATCAACACACTATTCGATATTAAACATATCGACTTGTTTGTCACATTTGATAGTATTCTTAAAATAATTAAAACGGAATCAAATAATAATCTGACTGTACTTCCAGAAATAGCAGATCAACTCAATAAATTGTATGAAAATTCTAAATCTAAGAGATCGCAACAAAAGCTCGTTACGGAATGTTGGTATGTCACTGCCAGACGTGAAGTTGCAGCGCGAACTAGACATGATGCCAAAGACGAAAGCTGCATCCCGTTCAAAAAAAGGAAAAATTGCCCGTATTTTGCGGACTATCACGTCGTAGTTAAAAAATTCAGCGAACAACGTACGCGACAATTTAAAAAATTTGGAGTTTTTAAGGATGTTTGTAATGTTATACAGGGTTTAAAATCGCAGTCTAGAAAACCGTCATTTTCTAGTCTTCGGGACATTTTGTTAAATTGAGTCGTTAAAGTCGAGAAGGTTAAACGTCCTGCGAACGTAAACGCAACATTTATTGGGTTATCGCCACGAGCACGGCCAGCGCCTGGTGCATTGCGCGAAAATAATTTTAGCGCAGCTATCGATCGTGCAATTAAATGCGAAATGGTAAAAATGCGTAAAAGAAAAATAAAACATGGTGAATCATCGAGCGCTCTGCCTTCACACACACACACACACACACACACACACACACCTGTATGTACAATAGAACAAAACCGCGATATGAATAGTAAACCATCTGAAAGAAATGAAATGGGGTTCGATTGTACTTACAGAGAGTCTTTGGGCGATACCGATACGACTGACCATCCAACTCGAAAGCGTTCGTATACTTTGGATGAAAATGAAATTGTTCCTGAACGGTCTAAATTACACTCGCCAAGTGCTGGAACACAATCATCAAATGAAATATTTAAGGAACCTTCGAAACATATGAAGAAACGACATAAACAAAATCCGTTCCATGGCAAAATCGGTGAACAGCTTGAGTCTCTTAATCAAGTAGAGCGAGAAGAAAACGTACGTCCTATAAAATATTTCGACGATCCTAAGTTACACAGCGGCAGTGCATACGTAAGCGTAAACCCAGATTTCAAGGATTCAAACCGTGTAAATAAACGAAACAAGCTTCTTCAAACTAATATTGTTTCAAAAAAAAAATTGATATTACATATCTCAAATCGCGATTGTAGTCATAAACGAAACAAAATTGTAACCGATCATGCTCGTAAAAATAAAACTACACCTTGTATAACGTACACAAGCACCGCGGATAATCTACACGCCTCCGAAACCCATGCTAATTTGTGCAATTTCGAACATCCTAACGTTAGATTGACTATGGAAGTAACCAAACAAATGTCGAACGTGAAAAAACACATAACCCATACGAAATCTAACTTGAAACAGCATAGGGAGTCGCTACATAACCAAAGTGCTACCGATACAAATGCAGGTGATAATGCAAAAGCGAACAAACACCGTAGCAGTGTTGTAGACAAATACGTTCGAAAACATACGTTGTGTAGTGATTCAAATGTTCCGACTGGCTTAAAACCTCCGTACGAATTAAACCCTGCAGTGGCGACGTCTAACTTTAGTGACAGCACCACTGACATACAAAAAATTCATCGAGATACATTTAAAAGAGAGAAAAAGAAACGTAAATTTTCCTCGAAAAACAAACGTCACATTCTATCGACGCATACAACTTTACATAAAAATTTCGTAAATTGTAATTTCTTTGCAGGTTTCCGCTTAGAAAATCGGGAACTAAGCACAAATCGCACAACGAATGAGGATAGCATTTCAGAGGACAGCACTCGATGTAATTATAACAATAACAGTCGTTTTGCTACTTCTAATTTTAGGTTATCTTTAGGTCTTTCGCAAGTTTATCGACGGCTAGGAGTTCTAACGGATCGTTTTGGTAATGCATCGCCACCTTCACCGATCGACGTCGTTTCTTGTGTTCTTCAACACGATTTCATAGAAAATTATATGTTGTTAGCGCACGATGGTCAACGTGCGCACCACGTAAACATTCCTATGGTAATTATAATTGATAAGATCGATAACGTAGGAGCATTCGAAATTGCTGCTAAAATCGTTATTTCGAAAGAAAGGGTTGGTATTTTTAATGCAATCGTTAACAGTAACTCCTTAGATTGTTCACAGCATACCTATATTTTAAATTTTTTAATTGTGACCATGTTAGTTTCAGGATTTCTTCCCGAAGTAACGTAATCAATGTGTTGCTTTCGCTAATTGACGTAGACGATCGTCGATATAATTTGAACAATGCTGTACAACAGTTTCGAACTCGTGTTAATCGTTGGTGGGATAACCCTGAATCCGACTTTAATCGAAGTGAATATGAAATAAATAGTTTTAAGAAGACAGACGATGCTCGAACTGCTTTGACACAGTCATCCCGCAAAACGAGACAGAAACGTCCCTGAACGATATCAGCATCGAAGATGCGGTTGAAACTGAATTATACGGTAAGAGATTTGCTTTCGATAAGTGCAAGCTCTTCGAGATTGAGACAAATGTCAAAAGTTGTATTGCTTTAGAACGGCCTAAGTTTGACTCAATAAATTCAGGCGTGTACAAATTGGTCGATGGTAAAAATGAACGTGAGATTATGCTCCGAATAAAAGGACCAGCATACGATTTTGAACAAGAACGGAAACGACTGTGTGTCGCTGAGCCTACTTTAATTCGTGGCACACGCAGTGGATGTGGAAATGGCATCGAAAACTTGCATACAAACCCAATACATTATATGGGACTCGTTTCTGATACGAAAACTATAAACCTAGCGAAAGCACCTAAAAACCTCTATATTCCCAAATTAAACTCGAATAACAGAAAAATCCAAGTTGCGAACGATTTTACCTTACAAAACATTGGGAAAAGAAAATACAACGAAACTCTCGAACCCGATGGCAGTTTGGATTTACTAAATTGCAAACGTCGCAAACCTGAAATCGCATTTACTAACGAATACAAAATTGAAATAGCGTTGGATTTTAAATTTAGAAAGCTTAAATCGAGGTACGATCGGCGTTCCGGTACAATCAGAACAAAAGAAGAAATTGCAGAAACCGATATGTCCTGCAACGCTGGGCATTTAAGTGCTATTGAACGTAAACGCAACATTTATTGGGTTATCGCCACGAGCACGGCCAGCGCCTGGTGCGTTGCGCGAAAATAATTTTAGCGCAGCTATCGATCGTGCAATTAAATGCGAAATGGCAAAAATGGGTAAAAGAAAAATAAAACATGGTGAATCATCGAGCGCTCTGCCTTCACACACACACACACCTGTATGTACAATAGAACAAAACCGCGATATGAATAGTAAACCATCTGAAAGAAATGAAATGGGGTTCGATTGTACTTACAGAGAGTCTTTGGGCGATACCGATACGACTGACCATCCAACTCGAAAGCGTTCGTATACTTTGGATGAAAATGAAATTGTTCCTGAACGGTCTAAATTACACTCGCCAAGTGCTGGAACACAAACATCAAATGAAGTATTTAAGGAACCTTCGAAACATATGAAGAAACGACATAAACAAAATCCGTTCCATGGCAAAATCTGTGAACAGCTCGAGTCTCTTAATCAAGTAGAGCGAGAAGAAAACGTACGTCCTATAAAATATTTCGACGATCCTAAGTTACACAGCGGCAGTGCATACGTAAGCGTAAACCCAGATTTCAAGGATTCAAACCGTGTAAATAAACGAGACAAGCTTCTTCAAACTAATAGTTTCAAAAAAAAAATTGATATTACATATCTCAAATCGCGATTGTAGTCATAAACGAAACAAAGTTGTAACCGATCATGCTCGTAAAAATAAAACTACACCTTGTATAACGTACACAAGCACCGCGGATAATCTACACGCCTCCGAAGCCCATGCTAATTTGTGCAATTTCAAACATCCTAACGTTAGATTGACTATGGAAGTAACCAAACAAATGTGGAACGTGAAAAAACACATAACCCATACGAAATCTAACTTGAAACAGCATAGGAAGTCGCTACATAACCAAAGTGCTACCGATACAAATGCAGGTGATAATGCAAAAGCGAACAAACACCGTAGCAGTGTTGTAGACAAATACGTTCGAAAACATACGTTGTGTAGTGATTCAAATGTTCCAACTGGCTTAAAACCTCCGTACGAATTAAACTCAAGTGGCGACGTCTAACTTTAGTGACAGCACCACTGACAGACAAAAAATTCATTGAGATACATTTAAAAGAGAGAAAAAGAAACGTAAATTTTCCTCGAAAAACAAACGTCACATTCTATCGACGCATACAACGCCAGAACACACTGAATCTTTTGCCTTTTTTAAAATTTTTAATTTACCTAAAAATTTTGTAAATTGTAATTTCTTTGCAGGTTTCCACTTAGAAAATCGGGAACTTAGAACAAATCGCACGAATGAGGATAGCGTTTCAGAGAACAGCACTCGATGTAATTATAACAATAACAGTCGTTTTTCTACTTCTAATTTTAGGTTATTTTTAGGTCTTTGTATCGCATGCTCCGATGAATGGGTTGTCTCCGGATATGCTGGCAGCACAAAATGAAGCGTTTCAATTACCGCCATTTCAGCAACTTTGAAATCAAACGCAGGCAAGTACGCAAAATCCCTACTTTCAATCATGCGCAAACAGATTGGAATATTTTCATAATGGTGTGCCCGGAGTTTCTTTCGCTAATATCACCGGAATTCCAGGACCACTTCAACATTCTACTGGTTAAATTCCGCATGTTCCAAATGGAAGAACAGTTCTTGCGCCTGAATTTCTTTATATCTCTACGTTGCCATCGGTTCTTCAGCAGTTGTTCAACAGGGTGTCATCAGCTAACGTTTCTGCACCATTGCATACAAACGCCTATCGAATTTACTTCGACACAAATATAGATTCAGCTGCATTAGTATTGCCAGCTTCCTATTTTCATGTAAAGATGCAAGCTTACTTACCTGAAAATGTTTATGATTCATCTGTTGCTTCGATTGCGAATGCATGCGGACTTTCGCAACAATCCGTGTTCCAAATGCCGACAGCTGAGCAAATCTCTTCAAGGGCCACCTGTAAATAATAGTCCACGGCCGCCGTTTCACACAAATAACGGGTTTACAGACCGATAGTATTACTGAACTTCTAGAAGAGAACGCTACTCACGTTGATACCCATGTCCAACAGATTGGAACTAGTGAAAGTAGTGAAAATAACACATTTTCAGGGGTTAATGTCGATTATGCGAACTTTCGCAACAATCCGTGTTCCAAATGCCGACAACTGAGCAAATCTCTTTCCACGACGCACCCTATCAAGGGCCACCTGTAAATAATAGTTCACGGCCGCCGTTTCACACAAATAACGGGTTTACAGACCGATAGTATTACTGAACTTCTAGAGAAGAACGCTACTCACGTTGATTTCTATCTCCAACAGATTAGAACTAGCGAAAGGAGTCCAAATAATACTTTTTCAGAGGTTAATGTTGATGTAGATCACAAAGTTAGTAACGACGAAAAGTTGATTAGTTGTGAGAATGTTGCTACGATGGATGCAGTTAATGTTTCTCGTTTACAGATCGAGAGTATTACTGAACTTCTAGAGAAGAACGCTACTCACGTTGATTCCCATATCCAACAGATTAGAACTAGCGAAAGCAGTCCAAATAATACTTTTTCAGAGATTAATGTTGATGTAGATCACAAAGTTATTAACGACGAAAAGTTGATTAGTTGTGAGATGGTTGATACGATGGATGCAGTTGACGTTTGTCGTTTACAGACCGATAGTATTACTGAACTTCTAAAGGAGAACGTTACTCAGGGTGATCCCCATATCCAACAGATTAGGACTAGCAAAGGGAGTTCAAATAATACGTTTTCAGAGGTTAATGTTGATGTAGATCACAAAGTTAGTACCGACGAAAAGTTGATTAGTTGTGAGACGGTTGCTACGATGGATGCAGTTAATGTTTCTCGTTTACAGACCGATAGTATTACTGAACTTCTAGAGGAGTACGCTACTCACGTTGATACCAATCTTCAACAGATTAGAACTAGGGAAAGGAGTCCAAATAATACTATTTCAGAGTTTAATGTTGCTGTAGATCACAAAGCTAGTAACGACGAAAAGTTGATTAGTTGTGAGACAGTTGATACGATGGATGCAGTTAACGTTTTTCGTTTACAGACCGATAGTATTACTGAACTTGTAAAGGAGATCGCTACTACGTTGACCCTTATATCCAACAGATTAGGAACTAGCGAAAGGGGTTCAAATAATACTTTTTCAGAGGTTAATGTTGAAGTAGATCATAAAGTTAGTTATGCCGAATAGTTGATTAGCTGTGAGACGGTTGATACGATGGATTCAGTTGACGTTTCTCGTTTACAGACTGATAGTATTACTGAACTTCTAGAGGAGAACGCTACTCACGTTGATACCCATCTCAAACAGATTAGAACTAGGGAAAGAGGTCCAAATAATACTTTTTCAAATTTTAATGTTGCTGTAGATCACAAAGTTAGTAACGACGAAAAGTTGATTAGTTGTGAGACAGTTGATACGATGGATGCAGTTAACGTTTCTCGTTTACAGACCGATAGTATTACTGAACTTGTAAAGGAGATCGCTACTCACGTTGACCCTTATATCCAACAGATTAGAACTAGCGAAAGGGGTCCAAATAATACTTTTTCAGAGGTTAATGTTGAAGTAGATCACAAAGTTAGTTATGCCGAATAGTTGGTTAGCTGTGAGAAGGTTGATACGATGGATTCAGTTGACATTTCTCGCTTACAGACTGATAGTATTACTGAACATCTAAAGGAGAACGCTAGTCACATTGATCCCTATATCTAACAGATTAGAACTAGCAAAAGGAGTTCAAATAATACGTTTTCAGAGGTTAATGTTGATGTAGATCACAAAGTTAGTAACGACGAAAAGTTGATTAGTTGTGAGACAGTTGATATGTTGGATGCAGTTAACGTTTCTCGTTTACAGACCGATAGTATTACTGAACTTGTAAAGGAGATCGCTACTCACGTTGACCCTTATATCCAACAGATTAGAACTAGCAAAAGGGGTCCAAATAATACTTTTTCAGAGATTAATGTTGAAGTAGATCACAAAGTTAGTTATGCCGAATAGTTGACTAGCTGTGAGACGGTTGATACGATGGATTCAGTTGACGTTCCTCGTTTACAGACTGATAGTATTACTGAACTTCTAGAGGAGAACGCTACTCACGTCGATTCCCATATCCAACAGATTAGAACTAGCAAAAGGAGTTCAAATAATACGTTTTCAGAGGTTAATGTTGATGTAGATTACAAAGTTAGTGTTACGTCATCATCGAACATTTATTGGTATTGGTGACAATAAATACTTTCGTGCGGGTATCCTACAGTTTTTAGTGAAACATTTATACCGGCAGTGGAAGTGCGTGAAGACAGTCGTACGCGAACCGTTGAAGAATACAGTTGTATCAGAGCTTTTGGAAGCGACACCATCACCCGAACGAGCGCGTTCTTGGTTGTCCGCGAAGCTTTTGTATGTGAACTTTTATTGCCCCGAGCGGCACAGGCTTTAAGGTATTTATACCCTTTATTAAGTAGTTCGTTGTGGTTGCCTTATTTATTACATAACCGCTTCACTGCCATCGGTATTGCTACAAAAAGCAATTGGTCCTTCCCTATAATTAGCATATCTATATCACCTCATTCATTCCATAAAATCCATTGGTCCAAACGATCCGAATTCCAGCGAGCGTTTTTGAATTAATTATTTTAGCTTTTAAATTTGTGCTTAAAGCCCATATTTAGCGGGTTAAAATGTGTAAATATTATTTATACTGTCTTTAAACTAAAATAAGCGATTTCGCAGTAATTAAACCAGCAAGCGTTTAATTGCAAACAAATCCTTAATATAAAATTTGCTAATTTGCATTAAAAGCCGTTGTGCGTTTTAGTATCACATACAACCTTTCAGTCGGTTTACAACGTAAACTATTGAACACATTTGCAGGAGTAATAGAATGTAAAAGCTGCATTTTTCTTGCAATATGTTAAGCCACATGTTTAAACGTTCCTGTGATCTTTTGATGGTAAAAGCCGCCCGGGCTTTAACTGTAAATCTTATCTTTACGCTTTGTGTGACAAACCGGTAGGTTTTCGACGTGTTGCTTAAGACCCCATTGCAGGCTAATAGTCATAAAACGTGATTTATTGGTTTATACGCTATTTTACATTTTTCGTGCCTTGAACAACAACCCATAATATTTTAATATTTCTCAGCGCACATCTGAGCGGTTACCGTTTTACAGCATTTTTATAGTGTAGGGTTTTTAGAATGGCTGCGAGGAAAACACAGGTAGCAGAGCTCGGATTACTGAAAATACGCATTATGGAGATATGGGAACTTGGTAACGCTATACAAAGTGACCCAAGTTTAAAAACGTTATTCCTTATTTAAACAAGAGGTGTAAATGACCTTTACTCCAATTTTAATAAAGTTTTAGTTGTTGTATTAGCATCCTGTGACGAGGAAGAATTATTGAATTACAACGCTTTACGGAAGGAAGTAGATTCCGCTTATTATTGCATACTGCTGCATTTCGAAACGATGCAAGAAACGCGAGCACAAATTATGGAAAATGCTCCAAGCAGCACGGGATCAAAATTGTTACCGTTAAAGCTCCCACATTTTAATAATGAGGTAACTGAATTTTTTCATCTTTTATCGATTTATTTGACAGTCTGGTCTATAATAATGCATCGCTGACCAATATCGAAAAATTAAATCACCTTATTAATTGCTGTAGCGGGGAGTCTTTGAAAATTATTGAATCGGTACCCATTTCGGGGGATAATTTTATTATTTCCTATAATGCCTTGCGTGAGCGATTTAGCAATCCGCGTTTATTGGCAACTTTGCATTGGAAAGCTATGAAAAACTTTCCACCTTTAACATCAGAAGACCCTAAGTAACTTAGGGCACTTTTTGATTGTTTTTCAGAGAACCTTGCTGTTCTAACTGACTTAAAGTTTCCCACTGAACATTGGAACTTTATTCTAGTCGATTCTCTTTTAGAAAAACTCGATCCGTTTACTAGAAAACGCTTCGAACTCCAATCGGATCCGAAGCAAATACCCAATTTCGAGGATTTGAGATATTTTTTAACTCAACAATGTGCAGCGTTGGAAACCTTTTCTTCAACCGCACCTGTTTTTTATTCGACGACTGTCCATACATCTCACACATCAGTGCCTAAGAAATCCTCAGCGTTTCAATTTAAACCAAAAGTTTCTTCTAACGTAGTTTCACTGGATACTCCAAGTAGCTCCAGTGACTCAAAGAATTCGTTTTCGCACCATTGTCCTTCTTGCAAAAGCAATCACTTAATTTATAGATGTCAATCGTTTCTAAAGAAAACTCCGACGGAACGTTTCGACATTGTCAAACGCTTACGCCTTTGTTTAAATTGCTTACGAACAGACCATGCGTCCATGCAATGCAAATCTTATAATTCCTGTCGAACTTGCGCCAAGCTGCATCATACCTTGCTACATTTTGAAGCGCAACCTGCTTCTAGCCGTTCAGCTGAACCGATCGCTACACCTATGCATAAAAATGCCAATAGGACGCAGTCAGCCTCTCCTATTCCGGCAAATGTTTTGTCTTCACAGACGAATTCAAATCCTGGGGTTACTGTCTTACTCTCCACTGCTGTTGTGAAAGTTCAAGATCGTTCTGGTAGATACAAACCGATCAGGTTACTCTTAGACCCTGGCTCCCAAGCTAGCTTTATTCGAGACGATTGCGTGAGCAAACTTTGGCTTCCACGCATACGTTCTCAAGTTCCGATTTATGGACTTGGGCAGACAACTTCAGCAGTCAATAGGGGTGCCGTCAGCTGCACCATTCGCTCTGTTAGACTCTGAAAAATCTCTAGAAGTCACAACTTTTGTGCTTTCGTCAATATCTGGCAAATTACCCAGCGTTGAAGTTCCTAATAATTGGGAACACTTATGCGGCCTGCACTTTGCAGACCCGACCTGGAACTCTCCAGGAACTATTGACATGCTCCTTGGAGCAGATGTTTATCCGTTCATCATTAATGGCGGTGTTATACATGGCAAATTTCTTCAGCCTGCCGCCATAAATACAATTTTTGGTTGGACTATTATTGGTCCCACAAAAAGCTTGCAGTCTGATACTGTCCAAGCATTTTTCACTTCTGTAGAAGATCCTATCGACCAGACCCTAAGGCGGTTTTGGGAGATAGAAGAGTTGCCATCCAAGCCTTATGCTTCTCCGGAGGAAGAAAAGGCAGATTTGATTTTTGAAAACACGTTTTCTCGTGACCCTAGCGGTCGTTTTATTGTTGCGTTACCGTTCAACGATACTTTGCCCGTTTTTTATAATTGCTTTGAGATGGCTAAAAAAGACTATTTTCGTTGGAGCGCAAATTGCATGCTCAACCGGAGCTACGCGCCCAATACAACAATTTCCTGCAGGACTATCTGGATGCGGGTCATATGGCATTACTCGATTCTCCGCCCGTTGGGAACGATAATTATTTTTTACCCCATCACCCTGTGTTTAAAGAGGAAGGTCATACTTCTAAAATTCGTGTGGTTTTGACGCCTCTGCAAAGGTTAAAACAACGTGTCACTTAATGACACTCAATTGGCTGGACCTAGTCTCCAAAATGACATTTCGTCAATCTTACTTAAATTTCGCTCTCATCGTTTCGTTTTTACTTGTGATGTTCGCCAAATGTATCGACAAATTTTGGTTACCGAAGAACATCGAAGGTTTCAATTAATTGTGTGGCGGTTCTCCGCAGAAGAACCCATTCAGACTTATCAGCTTAATACAGTGACCTACGGTATTAAGTCATCGCCTTATCTAGCATTAAAAACTCTTCAGCAATTAGCCATTGACGAAGGCAAAAGGTTTCCGTTAGCCGCTGAGGCTATACGGTCAAATCTATATATTGACGATTTCGTCGCCGGTGGAGATTCTATACAATCGGTCCGAGAAATTAAAGATCAACTTATCCGACTTTTACATTTGGCTGGTTTTGAACTTCGAAAATGGAGTTCTAATTCAGTTTCTATTTTGGAAGGCATTCCGTCAGATTTTTGCTTATATACTTCTTTCGATTTCGATTCTGACAAATCAATAAAAATATTAGGTCTTCAATGGTCACCTACAGAAGATATTTTCTCATTTCGGGTTAAACCATTAAACCCAATATGTACAAAGCGCAACATACTTTCGCAAGTTGCCAGAATATATGATCCATTAGGATTTTTAGCACCACTAACACCTTTTGCAAAACGCCTAATCCAGCATCTGTGGATGTTAGGTTTAAATTGGGATGACATCCCACCAGCAGACATTTCGTCTTAATGGCAGCAATACCAAGAAGAGTTGCCGTTATTATCGTCATTAAAGTTACCACGTTGTTTACCCCCTTCGGATCCTTTTACTTGTCATTTGCATGGGTTTTGCGATGCTAGCGAGGTGGGGTATGCAGCGGTAGTGTATTTCCAGTTCATAAATCAAACTACTGGAGAAATAACTGTACAATTTGTAACCGCTAAAACAAAAGTAGCTCCAATTAAGCGCATTTCAATTCCACGTTTGGAATTATGTGCCGCCGTTTTATTAACCGATTTACTTTCTTTTACCATTCGGTCTTATCAAGGCTTGATTGAAACCTCCGATGTTTCAGCGTGGAGTGATTCTACGGTCGCTCTTACTTGGATACGTTTTCCACCTTTTCGGTGGAAAACTTTTGTGGCAAACCGTGTTAGCCACATTCAAGAAATCATTGCACCTAGCCGATGGTTTTATATTAAATCTTCACATAATCCGGCTGATCCTGCATCTCGGGGATTAATGCCAAGCGCGGTTATTTCATGTTCGCTATGGTGGGCTGGGCCTGAATGGCTTCACTGCCCTAGTGACTTGTGGCCGCCTCAACCAACATTGTCAACCTCAATTGCTGAGGTAACTACGGAAAAGAAGATCCTAACATTTGTCGCTCAAACAGATCCAAACGTCATTGACATTTTATTAAGTCGCTTTTCATCGTTATATAAAATCCAAGGCATCGTGGCTTACATTTATAGATTTTCTAAACCCATGGCTCAACGTCATACGGGTCCCTTAACAGACATTGAATTACACAATGCTCTCATGATTATCGTTCGGCATGTACAAAATGTTACATTTTTAAAGGAAGTAGCTTCGATCAAGGCAAACCGTAAATTACCTAAAAGCTTGCGAAAACTTTCTCCATTTGTTGATCCACAAAATATCTTAAGAGTAGGTGGGCGCTTGACACATTCTTCGCTGTTCTATTTCGAAAAATTTCCTGCGTTATTGCCTCAACGGCACCGATTAACCGAACTTATCATTCGGTCTACTCATGAGAGGTATTGCCATCCCGGTGTTAATACCACAGCGTATCTTATCCAACAGAATTTCTGGATCCTTTCTATTAAAAATTCAATCAGAAATTATTTATCATCATGTCATAGATGTTTTCGTACCAAACCGGTCCTGGTAACTCCTCCTATGGGAGACCTACCGGCAGCACGTATTACCCAAATCAAACCGTTCAGTATTGTTGGTGTTGATTTTGCTGGCCCTCTTTTAATAAAGGCTAACCGTTTGCGAGGCTCTAAAACTCTTAAGGCCTATATTTGTATTTTTGTTTGTTTTGCCACTAAGGCAGCACATATTGAACTTGTGTCGGATTTGTCGGCAGACTCGTTTCTTGCCGCTTTGCGACGATTTATAGCACGTCGAGGACGCTGTTCTCAAATATTTAGTGATTGCGGTACTAATTTTGTAGGTGCCTATCGTCAGCTTATGAGTTATCTGCATAGTGCAGTAACCTCAGAATAGATAAAGTGGTCGTTTAATCCACCTAGCGTCCCTCACTTCGGTGGCTTGTGGGAAAGCGGTGTTAAGTCGGTAAAGACACACCTAGCTCGCGTAATCGGCGAACAAAACTTACCTTTGAGGAACTTTACACAGTTCTTACTCAAATTGAATCTGTTCTAAATTCAAGGCCACTCTGCGCTTTGAGTTCGGATCCAAATGACTTGCGTTGCCTAACACCAGGTCATTTCCTAACTATGGAGCCTCTTTCTGCACCACCAGATAAGGACCATTCAACCAACGTTTTACCATTAAAGAGCAGGTGGAAACTCCTGCAAAAACTCCATCAAGATTTTTGGGCTCGCTGGAGCCATGAGTACTTACATACTCTGAATCAAAAGGTTAAATGGCACTCTAAGGTAGGTGTCCGATAAGTTGAAAAGGACACTATTGTCCTCATCAAAGACGACCAGCTTTCTCCACTTCAATGGAAGTTTGGTCGTATTATTAATACTTCTCCCGGTGCGGACGGTATTATACGTGTCGCTGAAGTCAAAACTGCACATGGCACATTAAAACGACCTTTGGTCAAACTAGCGCCGCTACCGGTATTTTAATTTTATTTTATGTTTAGATGTATATACACATTTCTTACATGTATAGTAGTATATTATTTTTAAATATTTGCTTATTTACATATATATTTTTATTTTTGCATAGTTGGTAATATCGCTCGCTGTAGTGTACCACCCTATCTTTCGTTACCTGTTTTCCTAGCAAGGTCAAATCCCATGTGATTTCCTTCACCCAACCTACTTCCCTCCTTTTCAAAATTCTATGAATTTGGTGGGCGGTATGTTACGTCATCACCGAACATTTATTGGTATTGGTGACAATAAATACTTTCGTGCGGGTATCCTACAGTTTTTAGTGAAACATTTATACCGGCAGTGGAAGTGCGTGAAGACAGTCGTACGCGAACCGTTGAAGAATACAGTTGTATCAGAGCTTTTGAAAGCGACACCATCACCCGAACGAGCGCGTTCTTGGTTGTCCGCGAAGCTTTTGTGTCTGAACTTTTACTGCCCCGAGCGGCACAGGCTTTAAGGTATTTATACCCTTTATTAAGTAGTTCGTTGTGGTTGCCTTATTTATTACATAACCGCTTCACTGCCATCGGTATTGCTACAAAAAGCAATTAGTCCTTCCCTATAATTAGCATATCTATATCACCTCATTCATCCCATAACAGATAGTAACGACGAAAAGTTGATTAGTTGTGAGACGGTTGCTACGATGGATGCAGTTAATGTTTCTCGTTTACAGACTGATAGTATTGCTGAACTTCTAGAGGAGAACGCTACTCACGTTGATACCCATCTCCAACAGATTAGAAGTAGGGGAAGGAGTCCAAATAATACGTTTTCAGAAGTTAATGTTGATGTAGATCACAAAGTTAGTAATCACGAAAATTTGATTAGTTGTGAGACGGTTGATACGATGGATGCAGTTAAACTTCTAGAGGAGAACGCTACTCACGATGATACCCATCTCCAACAGATTAGAACTAGGGAAAGGAGTCCAAATAATACGTTTTCAGAGGTTAATGTTGATGTAGATCACAAAGTTAGTAATCACGAAAAGTTGATTAGTTGTGAGACGGTTGATACGATGGATGCAGTTAATGTTTCTCGTTTACAGACCGATAGTACTACTGAACTTCTAGAGGAGAACGCTACTCACGTTGATACCCATCTCCAACAGATTAGAACTAGGGAAAAGAGTCCAAATAATATGTTTTCGAGGTTAATGTTGATGTAGATCACAAAGTTAGTAATCACGAAAATTTGATTAGTTGTGAGACGGTTGATACGATGGATGCAGTTAAACTTCTAGAGGAGAACGCTACTCACAATGATACCCATCTCCAACAGATTAGAACTAGGGAAAGGAGTCCAAATAATACTTTTTCAGAGTTTAATGTTGCTGTAGATCACAAAGTTAGTAACGACGAAAAGTTGATTAGTTGTGAGATAGTTGATACGATGGATGCAGTTGAAGTTTCTCGTTTACTGACCGATAGTATTAATGAACTTCTAAAGGAGATCGCTAGCCACGTTGACCCTTATATCCAACAGATTAGAATTAGCGAAAGGGGTCCAAATAATAGTTTTTCAGAGGTTAACGTTGAAGTAGATCACAAAGTTAGTTACGCCGAAAAGTTGATTAGCTGTGAGATGGTTGATACGATGGATTCAGTTGACGTTTCTCGTTTACAGACTGATAGTATTACTGAACTTCTAGAGGAGAACGTTACTCGCGTTGATTCCCATATCCAACAGATTAGAACTAGCGAAAGGAGCCCAAATTATACTGATTCAGAGGTTAATGTTGATGTAGATCAGAAAGTTAGTAACGACGAATAGTGGATTAGTTGTGAGACGGTTGATACGAAGGCTGCAGTTGACGTTTCTTGTTTACAGACCGATAGTAATGCTGAACTTATAAAGGAGAACGCTACTCACGTTGATCCCCATCTCCAACAGATTAGAACTAGCGAAAGGAGTCCAAATAATACTTTTCCAGAGGTTAATGTTGTTGTAGATCACAAAGTTAGTTAGGACGAAAATTTGATTAGTTGTGAGATGGTTGATACGATGGATGCAGTTGACGTTTCTCGTTTACAGACCGATAGTATTACTGAACTCTTAGAGGAGAACGTTATTCACGTTGATACCCATGTTCAACAGATTGGAACTAGTGAAAGTAATACTTTTTCAGAGGTTAATGTTGATGTAGATCACAAAGGTAGTTACGAAGAAAAGTTGATTAGTTGTGAGACGGTTGATACGATGGATGCAGTTGACTTTTCTCGTTTACACACCGATAGTATTACTGAACTTCTAAAGGAGAACGCTCCTCACGTTGATCCGCATGTCCAACAGATTGGAACTAGCGAAAAGAATCCAAATAATACTTTTTTAGAGGTTAATGTTGGTGTATATCACGAAGTTAGTAACGACCGAAAAGTTGATTAGTTGTGAGACGGTTGATGCGATGGATGCAGTTGACGTTTCTCGTTTACACACCGATAGTATTACTGAACTTCTAAAGGAGAACGCTACTCACGCTGATCCCCATGTCCAACAGATTGGAACTAGCGAAAGGAGTCCAAATACTACTTTTTCAGAGGTTAATGTTGATGTAGATCACAAAGTTAGTAATGACGAAAAGTTGATTAGTTGTGAGACGGTTGAGACGATGGATGCAATTGACGTCTTCGTTTACAGACCGATAGTATTACCGAACTTCTAGAGGAGAACGCTACTCACGTTGATACCCATGTCCAACAGAGTGGAGCTAGTGAAAGTAGTGAATATAACACTTATTCAGAGGTTGTTGTACGATTTAGATCACGGAGTTAATAACGACGAAAAGTTGATTAGTTGTGAGACGGTTGATACGATGGATGCAGTTGACGTTTCTCGTTTACAGACCGATAGTATTACTGAACTTCTAAAGGAGAACGCTACTCACGTTGATCCCCATATCCAACAGATTAGAACTAGCGAAAGGAGTCCAAATAATACTTTTTCAGAGGTTAATGTTGATGTAGATCACAAAGTTAGTAACGACGAAAAGTTGATTAGTTGTGAGGACTAGCGAAAGGAGTCCAAATAATACTTTTTCAGAGGTTAATGTTGATGTAGATCACAAAGTTAGTAACGACGAAAAGTTGATTAGTTGTGAGACGGTTGAGACGATGGATGCAGTTGAAAGAATTCATTTCCTGAAGAAGCAAAATTTTATGTTGATGATGTATTATTTGGAGCAAATTCAATACAAGAGTTACAAGAAATTACAAACAACCTGACTCAAATGCTTAGCGAGTTTGGATTTTACTCTAGGAAAGTGGAGAAGCAACGTAACTCAGTTATCAGAGAAATCAGAAAATTTTGATGTCATGCCTGTTAGTAAGGTGTTAGGCATTTTATGTAATACAAAAATCGATTGCTTCTCATGTTCAGTCAGGAAAAAAGAACTACTACTAAACAATGTTTCAAAGCGCAGTATTCCTTCTGTTACTGCTCAGCTTTTTGACCCAATTGGTTTGTTAGCACCTATTATCGTAATTGTCAAACTAATCATTCAAGAACTTTGACAACTAAACTTGAATTGGAATGAAACAGTTCTCAACAATATTCACACCCAATGAATTTCATTCACAAATGATCTAGATATAATTAGTTAATTGCAATTCCAAGATGTATTATTCTACAATCATCAATTTATGAAATACATGGGTTTTAAGATGCTCCGGAAAAAGCATATAGTGCCAAAATTTATTTGAAATCAGTGTCGCAAAATGGACAATATGTAGTTATTCTGATAGCATCCAAATCGAGTGTTTCCCCTTTAAGGGTAATTTTGCTGCCTAGGATAGAACTATTAGCTGCTGAATTACTAGCAGAGCTAATGGACAAGATGAAATTTCAGAATTCACTAAGAAATGTTACTGGAGTGACTCAAAAATGGTACTCAGTTGGCTACAATCGAGTCCCAGCAGATGAACTACTTTCGCTGCAAACGGAGTATAACTAATACAAGAGTGGATTAATATCGATTCTTGGTATCACATTAGTTCTTTGGAGAACCCTGCAGACATTGTATCACGTGGTATAATGCCAAGTGAACTAATTGACTGTAAGCTTTGGTGGAAGGGTCTATCATGGTTAATGGCAATACAAAGTTATGCTTTGAATGATTACAGAATCCCAGAAGATTTGCCAGAACAAAAAAGAATTAACCAAACCTTTCTGAGCATTACGGAAAGTTCAAACGTTCTCTTTGAAAAATATTCATCATTAACAAAATTAAAACGCACACAGCTCTATGCTTAAGATTTAATTACAACTGTAAAAATCTCACAAAAAGGACTAACGGAATGCTCACAGTTAATGAGTTACATGAAGCTTTACATAATTTACTTAAAATAACACAAATGCAATCGTTTTCTAAAGAATATGGTGATTTCGCTAACGGCAAACCACTTCACAAAAAGTAATTTTTTGTGTGTAACTCCATTTATTGATAATAAGGGTTTGATAAGAGTAGGGGGATGTTTGAAAAATTCAAATTTTAAATTTGACAAGCGTCATCCAATCTTAATACCCAAATCTCACAGTTTAACAAAATTAATTTCTGAAGAGCAACATAAGCTCCTATTGCATACTGGTCCAAATATGTTGCTAAATTCAATTCGTGAAAATTACTGGCCTATTTCTGGCAAAAGCCTTGCAAAATATACTATAATACAAAGCATAATGTGCTCAAAACACAATCCCGTAACCCAAAATCCAATTATGGGCCGGTTACACAAATTACGAGTGACTGCAATGCCTCCTTTTTACACTACTGGTGTAGATTATGCAGGCCCATTTTTAATAAATGACAGATATGGTCGAGGTAGTAAAGGTAGTAAATGCTACATTGGTGTTTTTGTCTGTTTTTCGACAAAGGCAATACACGTTCATTTGGTTACATCGCTAACCACGGATGCATTTCTTGCAGCCTTGAAAAGATTCATAGCCAGACGAAGAAAACCTTCAGTGACAATGGCACTAATTTTCAAGGTGCCATATCTGAAATACAAAATATGTATACATTTCTAAGTGATTAGAGTGATGACATCACCAGGAGTGTTGTTGAAAAAAGCATAAATTGGCATTTCATTCCTCCCAACGTTCCTTATTTTGGTGTTGTGAGGGAATCGGCGGTAAAGATTATTAAACATCATTTAATGAGGGTGATATCGCATGTTAGTTTAACGCACAAAGATTTGTATACGGTATTGACACAAGTGGAATCCATTTTAAATACACGTCCTCTAACCCCACTTTCCTCAGACCCTAATGACTTGCAAGTGATAACTCCAGTACATTTTCTCATTGGGGGTTCATTGGTAGCACTTCCTGAACCCGATGTTACAGAGCTGAGATTAAATCGCTTAGGTAGCTTTCAACACTTACTACAAATGAATTACCATATTTGGAAGCGTTGGCTAATGGGGTATATCTCCCAACTACAACAGCGTCACAAGTAACAGCAACATACTAACCCGATACATATTGGGCTATTAGTCGTCATTAAGTAAAGCAACCTACCTCCTTCCAATTGGAAGCTAGGGCGGATCCTTCACCTGCACCCAGGAGCAGACAATATTGTGCGTGTGGTTAGTGTGAAGTGTGCTTATGGTGTTTTCAAGCGACCACTGCATAAAATTTGTGTTCTTCTTATTGAAACTTAAAAAAGGGGGACAACTGACATAATGTGTTGTTAGCGTTGAATTTATGTAATTAATTGTTGTTCCTTGGGGAAACTTATGTTTGAAGTTTTTATAATGTACAGCAAACACTATAGTAGTTAAGTTACAATGTTCTAAGTTGATGTTATAATCTCTTATATCATTTCAAGGTATGCGGTACGCTATACCTCTTGTGTTTTGACTTTGGTGTTTTCAATTTGAATTTATCGCGCCATTCACTTTCTGTTAGAAGCAGCGCTTGCGAGAGGAGAAAGGAGTTTTGTATAATTAACCTGGCGGTTGGTGTGGCCATGTCTTCAAATAAAAACGAAAAATAAGTGTTTCTAAATTGCTACTAGTGTTGTCTTTTATTACAAAAAGGTAATGCTATTATTTTACAGTCCGTAATAAGTTAATACTTATATATCTTCTCACTACACTACGCGATATTTTCTAAATCTTTTTAATTATATCCTTCTCGGCAATAAGGCAATAGGATTTAGTATGAGTACCAATAAAATTCGAGCTCTGTATCACCGTTAGATTCGTCTTCAAACTTGCCGATCACAGGCTAGTCACTAATGTCGAAATAGTTTATATACTCGCGGATATCACTGTACGGATCTGCCGTTTGCACATTGTACACAAAACTGTCCGTGTTAGTGTAGTGGAGAGATAATCTGGAATCATACATAGGCTTCATAATATAATGGAAATAATAAATATGATTTTTCGACAAGTCCAAAACTGCAAAACCAGCATGTTTGTATGTGCAATATCGCTTAAATCCATTTTTAGGTTTTTCGAATAATACAAGAAGGCAATTGCTAGTATGCCACAGGAATTGATTTTAATTAAATCCAAGTTTGATTTAAATTTCTACAAGTCGGCTGAGAATACTGTAAGTATTAGCATCCAGCGTATAACATGGGCGTTCCGCATATAACATTAAACGATTTTGTCAAGACGTGTCTATTGCCAGACTGAATCATCTAAAATGGTCGTATTCAGGAAATGGGAGCCACATGAGCTACCGTCACTACCATAGTCGAAGCCGCATGTGTGGAGAAATACGAATCCAATGAAACTGAAAAGCTAGATGGGTTTTATTAGCGATACAAAATGCTAAATACGACAAGAAGGAAGAAAATGCAACTAGATTTACAAATGCCAATATAACCAATGTCAAAGTGTTTTTAAACTCTCAAGTGTTCCCAAAGCATCGCATGAACTAGAATCTTGAACAAAACGATTACTTATCTGCGTATCTGTCGTATGCAACTTTTATGGAAGAATATTATCCCAACAAGATTTCTGACAAATGCTTAATGGATTACAAGTTCGAGGAAGGACTAGTATTTGTAATCGACTGCCGTCACCAATTTGAAGGTCTTCAAGATGCTACAGTGGATGTTTAAATGCGATTGGAAGCTTTAAAGAATTTTGAGTCATCACTCATCAGTGAAGGCATATACTTTAATTATTCATGGTTCAATGTTTGAATATAATCCATTTTGGAAATTGTTAATCGATTTATTAACAATTGAAGTATAACTTGTATTTGTTTTTTAAATAAAATTTTATAAAGAATTGTTTTTAATTGTACGAGAAATAGCTGCTTGTTTTAGTAAATGCTGCATAATAATCACCGTCCACTGGCGGACATCCATGGCGGCCATGTCTGATCGCCCTGGGCAAATGTTCAGGCGCTATGGCGAATTCGCCCCCACCCGAGCGACCATTCCTGGCCGCCATGCATGATGGTCGTGCCAGAATGTTCAGGTACTATGGCAAATTTTGGTATATAAAGAACCAATTTTTAAAACAGAAGTCAGTTGTATTGCAGCGCGCTCGGATTGCTTGCAAAAAATAAACATTACATCAAGGAATCTTTGGCGACAGCTGTAAATGAAATGCAGCAGGGAGTAATAAGTGTTCGCTCAACTAGTAAAAAGTACAATATACCTAAAACAACAATGCGGACAAGCGTACAGTCTCAAGCAACACTGTTCTCAAAAGTAGGACGTTCCTAGACAGTATGCGAATATCGTGACACAGAAAATTCAAATACCTATACAAAACTATGATGAATTTTCCACTTTTAATGCAAAACAAGTTGGTACACATGGCTCGTTGTTTCCATCTAACATACAAGCGATCTTCGCCGGACCGTCAGGTAGTGGCAAGTTCAATGCTTTAATATCTTCAATTTTACACGAGAATGGACTTAGATTTCAAAATGCGTCTGTGTTTTCTAAAAGTTTATATCAACCAAAATATGAATTTCTACTGAGTGTATTTGAACCTTTAAAAGACGAAATTAGTTATCATGAGTTTGGAAATTACGATGATGAATTGGTCCAGGGGATAGTAAAGAAGATTCAATTATAGTGTTTGATGATATACCTGTAAACGAACAAAGTAAGATTACCCAATTTTTCTCGTTTGGGCGACATAACGCAATTAACTTACTTTATTTGTCAGAGTTATGCTAACGCCTTAAAGCACAGGTTCAGAAATAACGCCAATGTTAAAGCATTATAGAGGCGGAGCGAGACCAATCTTTGACATATTTTTCTTGATCATATAAATGGTGACATGCCATTTCTAATATTTAAAGAAATGTGTTTCTGCTGCTGGAATGATGGTAATTCGAAACATAGTTTTATAACTATTATAAAGGATTCCGATATTGATAAAACGGCTGTATGGGAGAAACTTTGATCAATGTATAAGTATTGGAAACACTCAAAGTATTTGGTTGTAATCCAGAGTGTGATGATAGTGGATGTTAAAGACTTTATTGCAAATATACTAAACTTTCAGCAGATACAGGACACCGTAAGAAAAAAATTTGTGCTGCCACTTTCCAGCAAGAATTGAAAGAGACCAACAAACAATTGTTTGTACCTTTGCAAATCGCTGCATCCCATTTAAATGATCTTGCCTAGAAACTATCTGTAAATCAGGAAGTTAAAAGAAAGGAGATGCTTTTGCAGAAAATTAGGCGACGTGTTTCAGAGGACCGTGTCATATTTACTATGCAAATGTGCTGTCTAGAGATAAAGATTAGAGTATCGACAAGTCAGTTTATGAAGTAAAATGTAACACTGAAGCTGTTGAATTGAGATTGTGGAAAAGTGTGTAAAAAATTGATCCGAAGAACAGTGACATAACCTTAAAGGCTATGATATACCCAGGTACAAAAGATTTATACAATCTGCTAACCTTTAAAGATATCAACCACGAAAACAGTGATTTTAATTAACGCTATGATTTACCAAATTACTTGGAAATGATAAAATCTGTGTCGATATTTAAAAGAAATTTCACTACGTTCATAGATTTAGCAGCATATTCGACAAACAACAAAAGGTTTGAGAAATATGTACTTAAACATGCAGTCGAATTTTAGACAAGTTTAATGAAGAAGAAATCTGGTACAGGAATGCGTAACATATTTTATAATAAATTAAATACAACCCGCGTTCAGTATGTCCATTGAAACAATATTCACGAATTAATCAATCGACTAAAATTGTTGAACGCATAGTACCATAATCGATGAATTAAGGGAAGAAGATAAAATAGACTAATTTCACTAAAAATTGTATTCTGTGTCAAAATTCCTGTGGATCGTGAATCGCCGGCTTATAAACAACTTATAAGTACTTCAGTTCGCGCCAAAGGTATCGGTGTGCTATACGAATAATGAGAGATAGTGCGCGATAGACATAACAAGTTTGTCAAGCAATGATTATCTGGTGATCAAGAGTTGAAGTATTCGTATAGTAACAGTCGATGACAATACGTGGCTACTTATTATAAACCAAGTTAAATCTAATCACTTAAAAAATATAATTAACCCGCATACGTTAATACACCTGCCGAGTGTGCGCAAAAAAACAACATTAGTGCATATGATAAACCTAACAACCAGCAAACAACTGCAGTGTAATTAGAGCGCAATATTAATTATAGAAAGTAGAACACAATGCAATGGTCATTAATAGGTGTCAACTATAAAAGTATTGTAAAACTGCATAGATTAGCAAACTAAACTAGATGTGCAGAAATGAAGTAGAATAGCTCGTAAGGAATGCGACCTAGATTGTGAATATATTAACCGAGTTGTAAACGTTAAGAAAAAGACAATAAACGTGAGTTCCGAATGGAACTATTGTTTTATTTCAGGTAAAGAGTCTGTTTTCTATACCACGCAAGACGAGACTTTACATGGCGATCCTGCCAATCGGCCAGGAAAACAACCTGCCGATGAAATAAAGAAAAAATGGGAGTAGTGTATTTTTACAGATCCTGTGACCACATTTCCTCCAGCATCCACATTTCCTCACACATCTGGACCAAATTTACATGTAAATTCCCATAAGGAGGAAATGTGGAGATGAATCTCCTAGGAGGAAATGTGGAGATGAATCTCCTAGGAGGAAATGTGGAGATGAACCTCCTAGAAGGAAATGTGGAGATAAATCTCCTAGGAGGAAATGTGAAGATGTAAATTCCTATAAGGAAGAAATGTGGAGATGAATCTCCTAGGAGGAAATGTGGAGATGAATCTCAGTTTTCTTCGACTAGTCATTTCCACCCACGCGATAAACCTATATTGTTTGGTATCAATTAATATTAGATGTTTCTCAGCTATCCAAATCTTTAGGAATTTTTTAGATAGCATCATCCCCCAGAGAGCTACCCCAATTTTAAGATTTTTTTACCGCTAGCATTCTGAACCAAATAGTTTTCTTCGACTACTCATTGCATCTTTCGAGACAAACCTATCTTGTTTGGTATCAATTAATATTAGATTTTTTTCAGCTATCCGAATCTCTTTAAAGATTTTAGATAGCACCGTCCCCGAGAGAGCTACCCCAACTTTAAGATTTTTTGCTGGTAGCGATTTCTGACCGTCCTTATAAATTTTTTTAGACACACGACACATCAAATACGTCTAAAATTTTATGCAGAATCCGAATCTGAAAACAGATTTAAAATCGGACCACCCCCTGCAAAGTTATACCCCTTTAAAGTCCTGAGCCTCTAAATTTTGCTCTTTGCTCTATAAGCAAACCTAACAAATAGTTTTCTTCGACTAGCCATTGCATCTATCGAGATAAACCTATCCTGTTTGGCATCAATTAATATTAGATTTTTCTCAGCTACCCGAATCTCTATGAATTTTTTAGATAGCATCATTCCCCAGAGAGCTACCCCAATTTTAAGAATTTTATCTAGGTAGATTTCTAATCACCTCTCCTTTTTAATATCTAGAATGCTTTAACCAAACACTTAGAAGTATTAACACAAAGAAATTAAGCACGCAAAAGTTTAATAATTTATTCTATCCGATTTACAGTTTAATAAATTAATAGAAAACAACTTATATATTACAAAACATTATTTTTTTGTGTAACCGAATCCAAGCAGCTGAAAGTAACCTGTAACATAGGTATATAGTGATTAATTAAAAAAGCAAGTCTAAAGACATTTGAGTAGTTTAAAAAGAGAGGAACCGTGTTTTCGGTCAATAAGACATATTGTCGTTAATCTAGCAATATGTTTTACCCTCCAGCGACACCACGTGGAAGTAAACACAATTTTTAACCATGCGATACATTAAATTAGTCTAGAACTTTACGCAGAATTTGAATCTGCAAACAGATTTGAAATAGGACCGCTCCTTACAAAGTCACACTTTAAAGCTCCCAAACCTCTAAATTTCTTGCTCATCTATGACATAGGCTTTAACCAACCATTCCTGTAAATTTAAAACCGTGGAAATTTTAGAAATGAACTCTTTCTAAGCCCTTGGTGTTTAATATTTAAAAACATTTTCAAACAGTAATGTACTGTTCTTAGAATTTTCAAAACCACCACTTTTTAATTACTAAGTACGTCACAAATAATTATATGCTCAATGCTAAATAGGTACTTGGAAAATACAATTCGTTTCCGAACTAACACCTTGGCGATTATGGATTACCCAAATTACATGTGAAAGCTGTATATAATTTTTTTCAATGGACTTTCTATTAATTATATTTGAACACAGTGCATTAGAAATTGACGTATAATTGCTGGGGATTTACACAAGGTATTTTCTAGTAACCATCCTCGACTACGTATTTAGGTAAATACAAATTTTAAATAAACACTTTAAACCCTAACTAAGGGAATACCAAAGGTGTTGTCTACAGGATACTTACTAATAAAGCATTTTAATTTTAAATAACTTCTACGTCATATTGTCGGAAATGACAGGCTTGAATATTTTCTTTGGAAACAATCGAAGATTGCCGAAGACACTCAAAGAGTGCAGAAACGCGGTCACTAAACCAATTAGCACTAATACCAAGTATTCTGTGCTTTCGTAGGTTGCTCATTTCCCAGAACCAAATCTTTCGCAATGTACAATGTCCTTAAAACTATCTACATTAATATTCTTAACTACACTTCTTGAGACCCCTTTAATCTTTTTAATCGTGTCTTTCTCGCTTATGATACAGTAAGACAGCCTTACTACCAACAACTTTTAATACTAGACCTACATTAAATTTGTCTTTGAATTTCCCTACAACTTTTTTTGATGACATGCGGTATATTGTGTATATTATCTGCGGGGTACACCACTTTAAACCTAAAAATAAAAACAAGATAGTTTAATACGTCTATTAATAATTTTTGCTAATGTTGGCGATTCAAATATGAAAAACAAACTTTATCAAGAAATATAATGTTTTTAATAAAATACATACATGTATTAATAACATCTATACAAATTTTTGTAAAATTCTGGAAAGTTTCTACACTTCAACTCAGTCATTTTAATACAGAATAATTCTCGCAAATTTAATAGCTTGATGCACTCGTACGCAGGTAGCACAATAACATTCCGATCTTTCGTAATCTCCATATTATATAAATTCTCTTTTCAAAATCGTTCAACAGCCATATACTTCTATTAAAGGCTGTGCTCATCTGCAATTTGAAATTTTGATCCAATTGTATGTCAACAACGTCGTCTCCAGTAGTCAAACCATTTAATCTGACTTGTTTTGAGTCTTGAGCAAATTAGTGAATTTGAAATTCCACTTGAAAAGTATACAATTTCTTCCAATCGAAGTATGAGAATGTTATCGTAGAATCTGCACACATACCACTACAGCAAATAATTTGGATTACAGGTTGAAGACCACCATATAAATCAAAACCAACTTCTATTATATGGAGGTGAGAATTTGGTGGAAATTCGCCTAACCTATAGGTTGTTTTACCAACTAGTTGGTTTATATTTAATTGTGGTACTCGCATATCACTTGTAACGTTAACACAAGAAAAATCCATCTTTAACTTGTAATTTTAATCAAACTCGACGATACTTTGACGACTAATGCACTGGAACATGACTTTTTCGCCTTTTATGCTGATGGTCGAGAGTGCGCAGTTCCTTATTATATTAATTGGCGTTATATGCAAGTCTTGACTGGAAAAGTGACGCTTATAATTGTTTTATAGTGGGTTTTACCTGTATGTATTTAACCACCAACACCATTTTTAGAATTATTATACAAAATTTCTCTTAGCAGTATTTTTAATATAACTCCGTCGTGTAAGATATTAATAATTATTGCGTTTTTCCTCAGGTTCTCAAATCCTTCAAAATTTTTTTCAAATTGAACGACCCCTTACTGATTTACAGATCAACCTTTTGCAAACCGTATTGAATTCATTTCTAATCTATTTCTAAACAGTATTGCTCTGTCTTTTGAGATAAACCCTTCGTGTAACCTATCAAATTAGTATAGAATTTTCCTAGGTAATTAAAATTAATTATCACGTCTTTTAAAATTAGCTCTAATAAAGACCTGTATATATTGTATTAATATTAAAAAACCTAACAGCAAAACACCTTTGCATTTTTATTTAGATTTAACTCGATAATAGAGTAAAACTCAAAAAAATATTTATTAGTATCTAGAATTGTTAAAATTTTCAATTAGTGCATCCACATTCAAATAATTAAACCAAAAGGTATAATATATTAATTCTGCACGGTGGGCTAGAAAGTGGTTCGATAATCTATTTTAAATGTAGTTCTAAATAAGACGTATTTTTAAATAAATTTAGTGAAATGTTTGATCATCAGCTTTGCATTGTTTTGTCGATGACGTCTGACTATTAATTTAATAAAAGTACCTTTCACAATTCTGGTTAATATACTGAGAATACACATTCTATAATTTGATTTAAATTGGGTTAATGTTAAGACAAATTATACTTATACTTTCTCTATATACATAAATACGGGGGAAATGATACCAAAAGTTCATTTTAAGTTTATTTTGTAAAACGTATAGTCGTTCGAAGTGTAATTAATTGTATTACAGAATCTTTAGTCTTTGAAAATTTTGTGTGAGGACTATTGACAAAGAAAAGTAAGTCTTAGTTAGAATTCTGCAAACGTAGAAGAAATTAATATTTACATGTATAATTCAAAAACTGTTAATCATTACTTTTTTCTAGAATGAACATCTTAAGTATTGCATGCAGTGTGTGCGAAAATGTTTTTAGTAGATGTGACGCCATAAAAAAGCACAACGAGAGGCGCATCGAGATGGTTTATTTCCAGGAGGAACTACAAATTACAGACAATAAATGGGAACAAATTAAGGATTTGGAAAACCAATCGACCGCAGCGCATAAAGAATGTATAAACGCCGCAATTCAGTTAGAGCGAACCAAGTTGCTATTTGAAAAACCATGCGCCATAACAAAATCTTTTTCCAAAGTCATAATTGTAAGCCTGAACCCGTTCGACGATTACAAAATAATTTTCAGATTTGTTGACACCATTTTGCAGACCGTACTTGATGTATCCCTCAACGTATTTAGGAAGTTTATATCAAATCTTCCATACATTATCCGCACTATGGAAATTGGCATACGAAATCAGATATGCAAATTCGACAACTTGCGTTTTTATTTAAATAAAAATCGTGTAGTAAAGATGGTGACATTTGATGCGAATTATATGTTATTTGGCAAAGGAACACTTTTTAGAGGTATCTCAGATCGTTCTCAACCACGCTAATACTTTAAAAGAACTAACGGAAAACGGTACTCCTAATATAGATCTGTTTCTGTTAGATGTCGCAATGGAAAGATATAATAGGAACGGTGTCTTACAGAATCTCGCACAAGATGTAATTAAAAGCAAATACAGTAATAGTGATATTGGGGTCATATTATGCGAATTTATAAAAACCTACCCTAGATTGTATTTGTAGACAAGTTGAGTAAATGGAAGAGTACAACAGATTTCCATTTCAGGCATTTACGAGCGATGTTTAAATTTTAAGCCATAGATTTTAGAGAAAATTCTGTAACACTATTAATTACACTTTGTTCTCTTATACGTTTCTAAATTGTTGTATTTCAACTACGGATATTAATAACTATAAATAAAATGATGTTATAGATTTAAATAAAACGATTCTTATTGATAATTTTGTAAAACGTTTATAACACCCTTTTAAAAAATAATACACATCTTTGTTATAATTCTTTTCATAAGAACTTAGATACCCATTTCAGTTACGTGGACAGTTGAAAAATTAAACAATACCAATGTATACTTTATATTTTATAACATAAACAAGCTAATATATACAAAAATAATTTCTAAATTCACATCATTCATTTCTTATGATAATAGTTGAGATGGTTAAATTTTTACTTAAAACTTACAATTTAGTATATATTCCATTTGAATATTTGCCAACAGTGTTATAAACCATATCTTCTCAATTATTTAAATAAAATCATCCAGATCTTCGGGCATTACTAACACAGCAGTACAGTGCTGTATTGCTTCCTCGTATGACTGACACATAAGACATTTTTCTCCTTCTATCGAAAAGCGTTGCCCACATTCTGCTTTTTTTACTCGTACTAATTGAAAATTTTAACAATTCTAGATACTAATAAATATTTTTTTGAGTTTTACTCTATTATCGAGTTAAATCTAAATAAAAATGCAAAGGTGTTTTGCTGTTAGGTTTTTGAATATTAATACAATATACACAGGTCTTTATTGGAGCTAATTTTAAAAGATGTGATAATTAATTTCGATTCCCTAGGAAAATTCTATACTAATTTGATAGGTTACACGATGGGTTTATTTCAAAAGACAGAGCAATACTGTTTAGAAATAGATTAGAACTGAATTCCATATGGTTTGCAAAAGGTTGATCTGTAAATCAGTAAGGGGTGGTTCGATTTGAAAAAAATTCCGAAGGATTTGAGAACCTGAAGAAAAACGCAATAATAATTAATATCTTACACGACGGAGTTATATTAAAAATACTGCTAAGAGTAATTTTGTATAATAATTCTAAAAATGGTGTTGGTAGTTAAATACATACAGGTAAAACCCACTATAAAACAATTATAAGCGTCACTTCTTCAGTCAAGACTTGCATATAACGCCAATTAACATAATAAGGAGCTGCGCACGCTCGACCATTGGCATAAAAGGCGAGAGAGTCATGTTCCAGTGCATTAGTCATCAAAGTATCGTCGAGTTTGATTAAAATTACAAGTTAAAGATGTATTTTTCTTGTGTTAACGATACAAGTGATGTGCGAGTACCACAATTAAATACAAACCAACTAGTTGGTAAGACAACCTATAGAAAAAAACACTCAAGATGGTGAGGAAAATTAATTTTTTCTGGCAGAGACGCCGTAATAAAGGCACAGTATTTTAAAAGTTGTCTCTGACAACTTATGTATAAGTATAGTGTACAACTCTTCTTATCGGCGGTTTGTTTAAATGCGTAATCATATTAAAATTAATTATGCAATTTATTACAGTGCAACTCCGATAACTCCGTTATCACTTTGATGTAATTCCACGTAATTTTGATGTAAGCTTAGATCATGTGGAACATATTCTATTTGGTTTGGTTCAAGCAAATTTTATGGAACTCGTTTAAAATATAAATGCGTAAGCAATTTTGTTCGAAATATGGTGGATTTCGCTATGCAGCTGCACCTGGCGTGTTTAGTTGATGTACGAAATGTCATTTGAAGGTTATAGGTCATTGCCGCTATGGGTAAGAATGTATTAGTTTCTAAGATAAGGCTGCCGTAGCAAAGTTCATTACGTAATCTTTGCTTGTAATGAATTCTTTTTGAAGC
Organism: Platerodrilus igneus; assembly: GCA_036346225.1. NCBI lineage: Eukaryota > Metazoa > Arthropoda > Insecta > Coleoptera > Lycidae > Platerodrilus > Platerodrilus igneus. The sequence continues at coordinate 116,035 of JARFIW010001734.1, read as the reverse complement.
TTGTAATTACCTCAGGTTGTTGTATACAATTTATTATGGCTCGTACAAATAATTTTGTTAATTAATTTACTAAAAGCTTATTCTGCTAAAATGTAAAGTACAATGAGTACAACAATTTTTTGTAATTAATGATGTGTTCAACCTTGGAAATTATACCTCACCGGTTGTATATAGACCTTAGTAACATATGCAGACAAACAATCATGATAGTTATCTTGTTTACCACAAATTGAAATACCAACATGTTAATTTATAGGGTCTAAGTCCCGTATAATGAAATTTGAATTTAGATTAATTAATTAACCGATAATATTTGCCAAAACTTAAGTAAATTTTTTTAAAGTACTCTAAAGTCTTAGTAGCGCTACCCAAGACTATTTATTATGAAAAATAATGTTCAAAAGTTAAATATCTAATTCAAGAAACTACATTTATAAGAATTAAATTTTTTATTAAGTACACTTATAATTTAAAATGTTCATTACTTGTCTTAAAAGAGAATATAGAGTTATTTCTGACTTCAGTTCATTACTCAGTAATCATTAAATTTTTTCAAAGTTTGTTAGGAATTTAAAAGGTTAAACTTACCAGAATGTGTACCACGATATAGTGGAAACTAATTGAAACTAAATCAAAGATTTCATGCTTATACTGGTTCGTAAGGTATATAGGGTATCTATGTTGGTAGTATTTATGTTTCAGAGTCGTCCTAGTCATCGTTAGGTCAGTGAAGAAGACGACCATATGTAAGTAACATATTTGTGACAATCAAACTTTGTATTTAAAGTGATTAGCGATAATCTAGGTTTCCAAATTTTCCCTTTAAGCAAATTGATTTAGTCAGTTGCTTTATAAAAAATTTAGGTGGCGTCTATTATCATGTTTTTTCCAACTTTAATAAACCCACTGACCCAATCTCATGCGACCGTGGGTCAGAAACTCAGTTAACTAAAAGTCTTAAGAGTTTTCTTTTACTAAAAGCCAATTTCCATCCTAACCTTACCCTGGGCTTGTTACAGTTACATAAGAATTCTCGATAGGTAATATAAAAATCTACCACGATTTATTTTACTGTGGATTAGATTTAATATACATCACAATAAAAAGCTGAAAAACATATTATATTATTCATGTTACTTATGAAGAGAATTTCACTTAACCAACCTTCAAGTTTATAACATTAAATTTTAGAAGCTAAACGCTTTGAAATTTTACACATAAAATAAAAACAATTCTGTTCATTGTATTAAAAAATTTGAATATTTTATTTCTTATATCACATTTAATACGGCAAGGACATACCATAATAATAACTCTGTATGTTGCAATTCAGGCGCCCCATTCAAGGTTGTGCCTCCTGCACAGCTTTGGCGGCGGGGGTACTACTTATGTCACTGAGTTAGTTGTTTCTATCGGTTGTAAATGGAATGCCAGTTTTGATTTCAACACGTACGCTGCAGTTATTAAAAGTGAATTGAAAATCGAAATCTACCAAGCCTCTCTCTTGTCTATGCGCTTTTTAAATGATTGGATGATTAGAAAATAATTACATAACAAAACACCGTGTTTACAACTTTAAAATTGGTAATTTAAGATTGCAAAATAATTATATACTTAAAATGTTCACTACTTGAAAAATGCTAAGCTATAAACTTTAATTAGTCATAATAATGTAATTTCTTAGTTTGTTTTTGATTTAAATGGCTAAGACTTGTGCTGCATTTTTAAAGAAGTTACGTAAATAAATTTTTATAGTGCCTGAAAGGCATTTATGATTTTTACATTTAAAAGTGGTTATCAAGACAAATGAAATCAAAATATTATTTTCTATATTAATTTTCACTTGAACTCTTGCCATTTTCCCTTCATTATCGGAATACACCGTTAATGATCTGCTACTACAGAACCCTTCTGTCAACTTTTTAAACAAATATTTTTTTACAATTGAGCTATTGAAATGGTTTAAGCTGTTCTGTAGATTTCAAGCTAATAAAATAAAAATCAGTTTTAATTTTAACATCCATTCCCATACAGGTTTCTGGATGGATGATCTGACCAATAAATACGCTCTATCTGTGGTTCAGCAATCGGACGCACTGTGGCGCGCTTACCAGCCATCAATATGAAGTATGAGGACGAATCTATTATACGCACGCCACAGCCATTGTTTGTATACTACGTAAGTTAACTGTCAGTTAGTACCCGGTACATTTAAGGCGTTATAAGGGGCAAATTTAAAGCTAGTGGTCAATTCTGAACCGTTTTTAAAATTACAGAACACTGCTATTTGAAACTAGGTGTCGCACTTGTAGATGTACAGACAAGGCAAACTGCTATTTAAAATTTCCTTCCATTATGCTTGTTTGTAAGTCGAACTTTATCTCCAATGTTAAAATGCCTAACTTTAAAATTAATTACGTTTAATTTATAAATTTTTAAACTTTCAACATGATTCACGTATAAATACAAATTATTATCAGACCTTTGTCTATCTAAACAATTAAATAACTACACGCACTTAGAAAAACGTATTAGGATTAAAAATTATAGTTGCTGCATTTTCCTATTTATATTTTATAATCTTAAAAGCGATAAGGTTTCAAAATCAAATTAATATGGTATGGAATTATTCGCGCTACCGGCGAGTTTGTTTGAGGGGTACCATTGAAAAAGGCACATCAATCTTAACAGTGACTTAAAAGCTTTTATTTAAACGGCATGGTTTGGCATTTATTTCGAATAAGAACACCATGCTTTTCCAAATTTTATTTCATACTTATTATCAATAAAATATGTATTAATAAAATTGCGAAGAGTGTTAATTTACGTTTAAAAAAAACAATCTCAACTGCAATAAAATTTTAAAAAATACATTTTTAGAAATACCTAAATAAATGTAAAGTAGGTACTAAAGATCCAAATATGTGATTACCTATATGAATTAGAGAATATAACCTTAAAATTCTACAAAGGCTATCATTACCACAGTCGCATCATCATCTTTAGATCTTCAGTTCTGGAACTGGTTAGACGCGTACCATCATTGTTTCATATTCTGAACTAACCTACACATTTCTCTGAATTTTGCACAGTCTGCATCTATCACTATCTATCTATGTCTACATCTACCTCCTTTCTCCTATTTCTGCTTGTAATATATTCCATACTATTCCTCAAAAATGCCTTAGAACGTATTCTGCCCTTCTATTTCTTCTATATTTTTTTCCACAGATATCCTTGTTCCCCTACATTTGTATAACCTATTTGTTATCAGCTTTGTCTGTCTATGCTATCATCTTCATACATCTCAAGCACAGCATTTCAAAAGGCTGCTACCGTTTCTCTGTCTGCTTTTCCTACTGCCTGTATTTCATAGGCATACCGTGCTGTCCACACATATGCTGCTTTCAACACTTTCTCTTTTTGTTTCTAAGTCTATTGTCGTTCATCATAGGCGCTTGCGCTGTTCTTTCTTGTTAGATGCAGTTCGGTGCTAGCTATTGTTTTACAACTTTATACCCTATTTCTCCGACATTCAGTGGTTGTGAAGGGGAGTAAGCAGCCTGTGGCTGTCAACTTCCCCCAGCACTTGAACATTTACCGATTTAATATTTTTTCCAATATATTTTTTCACACATTCAACATTAGTTGCGGATATTTCACAACCAACACTTGTAGTTGTTTATAATAATCTTCAGATTTAACTGCGCTTATTATTTCAGCATTAGGTTTTCCGTCTCAAAACTGGTTGAACACGTACCTGCATTTATTTATATTCAGAACTAGACCACAAAGTTCCCTGAAATTCTCACACAGCCTATATACAGCTCCGTTACCCTTCTATTGTTTTCTAACTTTATGCCCAATTACACCGAGATTCAGTGAAGGGGGTTAAGCAGCCTGTGGCTGCCAAGATCCCCCAACACTTAGACATTTACCGAATCAATAGTTTTCCAGTAAATCCTTTCACACAATTAACATTATTCGAGAATATTGCCCAACCAATACTTGTAGTTGCTTATAATAATCATCATATTTATCCATCTTGGGACTGGTTGGATGCGTACCTCCATTGATTTCCATACCGAGCTAGCCTATACATTTAGCTAAAATTTCTACAGCCTACATCTTTCACTATCTGTGTGCAGTAGTTTAACCTAGGTCTACCTCAACCTCACTTTTTTCCTCTGATTCTAATATATTCCGCACTATTTCCTCATGTGGCCTATCATTCAATTCCTCCTATTTTTTTACCATTTTCCACATATTTCTTTCTTTCTCTACCATTTTTAGTGTCTCTTTATTCTTAACTTTGTCTGTCCATGTTATCTTCATCATACTTCTGTAGCACCACATTTTAAAGGCTTCTTTCTACCTTTTTCTTGTTCGCCTCTCCTGCTGTACAGGCTTCACAGCCGTACATTCTGTGCTCCACACATATGTTTTATTCAATCTTTTCCTTGTGTCTATGTTTGTTGTCTTTGAACACAGTAGTTGCTTTTTCTTGTTAAATGTAGCACAACCTTGTGCTTATATCTGTCTTATATCTTTTGCGCTTTCCCCATCTTGCGTTATTTGGCTTCCTAGGTAGCAGAAATTCTTAACCTCTTGTAGGTTCGTGTTACACATTTGTATTCTTGTTTTTGATTTATTTCCCCTCTTTTGCATACTAGTACTTAAGTTTTAGTTTTGTTAATTTTCATACCGTATCTCTGTGTTAGAACCATTTCCGTTTCATTAAGACCAGCTTCTAACTCTTTCTTGCTAAATATAATACCGCTATATCATCTGCTAATCTAAACATGTCAATTTTTTGTCCCTGCATAGTAATTCCAAATGTCTTCCTGCATTTGACTGTATTCATTGCCTCTTCATTGTAAAAGTTAAAAATTAATGGGGATAGGGCACATCCCTGTCCCACCCCTTCCCTAATGTTTACTTCTCCACGTTCCTGGTCTAATTCTATTACTGCTGTTTGCTCTTTGTATAAACTAAGTACTATTCGCCTATCCTTAAAACTCATTCCAATCTTTTTTGAGTATTTCGAACATTTTTTTCCATTTTTCTAGATCTGCAAACCCCATATACACGCTTTCTCCTTTTTCCTATTGTTTTCTCCATTATCACTCTCAGAGCTAAAGTAGCCTTCCAAGTTCCCCTGCTTCGCTTAAACCCAAAATGGGCTTTTCTTAGCATTTCTTCAACTCGTTTTTCCATTTGCCTTTGTACAATTCTAGTTAATACTTTGGCACGTGTGCTGTCAGACTCACTTTTCGAAAATTTTCACATCCATCCGCGCCTTTTTTTTGATATAGTTACTATAATGTTACGTTTAAAATATTTTGGTATCTCGCCTGCCTCATACATATAGCTTACAAGTTGGAAGAGACGTTCTGTTAGTGCTTGTTCAGCGGCTTTTAGAGTTTCTGCTTGCACCTTATCTGTACCCGGGGCTTCGCCATTTTTCAAACACTTTAATGCTAATTCAAACTCATCTCTAAGTATAGGTTATCCCAAGTCATCGTTTTCAATGTGTGATTCCTGTTCTAATGCAGTTAGTTCCTCTCTTGCATATAAAGTCCCTATATATTCTTGCCATCTATCCACTTTCTCTACATTTTCTATAATGGCGTTTCCTCCCGCGTCCCTTATATTTTTGCTATACGGTTTTATATCCCTAAAATTGATTCTAATTGGTTTTCATACTTCATCTGTCTTTCCTACTTCCATCTTATTTTTACCTCTTTGCACTTTTCATCAATCCATTGTTCTTTAGCTTTCCTGCATTTGCGAATAATTTCTCATTTTATGACTAATCTGTTTTTGTATTTTCGTCTTTCTTCTATTAGATTCAGGATGTCCTTTGTTATCCATGGTTTCCTATTTTCTTTCTGAGTATACCCCAGAATATCCCTGGCCTCCATGTCTAGGCTAGATTTAATGTTATTCCATTATGTTTCTACTTCCTTAGTATCAGATATTTTCCCGATATCTTTTAGCAATTAATTTGACTTTATTTCGAATCTTTCTTGAATATCTTTATCTTTTAATTTCTCTAAGACAAAGTGCCTTTTTCCGTTTCTTCTTTTTTAAAATTTTTAAATTTAAGTGCGGTCATCCTAATTACGATGTCGTGGTCAATGTCTATATCTGTTTCTGGGTAGTTTCTACGGTTTTTTATTTGATTCCTAAACCGTTGTCTAACAAGAATGTAATCTATTTGATATCTTCCTATATCTCCTGGCATCTTCCACGTATATCGTTTTTTAGCATGATGTTGAAATAATGTGTTTGTGATGATTAACTTATTCGTGTCGCAAAACTCTATCACCCCATTTCCCCTATCGTTTCTGGTGCCTAAACCAAATAAACCTACTACTGCTTCTTCCCTACCCTCAACTACCACTGCATTAAAATCCCACGTAATTATTAAAGTTGTCCTCTTACATACCTTAATATATCTTCGATAGCTTTGTAGATCGCTTCTACCTCTTTATCACTGTAGTTGGATGTGGCATGTATACTTGTATTATTACCGTGTTTACCGGTTTAGATTCTAATCTAACCATGAGTACTCTTTCGTTCTTTTGTAAGTAATTTTATCTACAGTATCCTATCTTTTTCCGCATAACTATCCTAACACCCAAAATTCCTTCCTGTGCTCTTGTATGAATTACCTTAAAGTCTCCGCTCCAAAAATCCCCCGTGTCTGGCCACCGAACTTCGGTGATCGTTACTATCTCTAGTGCTAACCTATTCATTTCGGTTTTTAGGTTCTCTAGCTTACCTACTTGCCTCATGCTTCTAGCATTGCACACTCCGACTCGCAAAATGTTCCCAACTTTTTATCTGGATTTTCCTATCGCATCCTCCGAAGTAGTCGCCTCCCAGAGATTCGAATAAAGAACTATTTTAACTCTGGAGTCTTTTACCCTAGAAAGTGTCATCATTTTATTATAATTTAGGTACGCTGCGTACTTGGGAAGTAATGTGTTGGTTTTCCGTTGCTTTCCACATCGCGGTAGCGTATCTTAGACTGCCATATTGACCCTTATAGTCTCTGCCAATTTAAGTACCTAAAGAGCCGCTGCTCTTTTTCGGGGAACTGTCTTAGTTTGGTTCCTAACTAACGACCCTATGACTTTGGTTGGACCTGTAGCTTGGCTTTCTAGCTCATTAGAACACGCAAGCCATTTCACCTGTTCTAGAATCTAGAACTTCGGCAAGGTGCCGGTCCATTCGAAATAGACCACAGTCACATCTGTTATAAGTATATATTACGTAATAATAGCAGTAGTAAATTAATTACTCATCATCATTTACTTTTCAGTTCTAGAACTGGTTAAACGCGTACCTCCATTGTTTTCTATTCTGAGATAGCCTACATATATCCCTGAAATATCCACAGCCTACATCGTTTACTATCTGTGTTTAACAGTCTGACCTAGGTCTACCTCTACTTTTTCTTTTTTCCTTTCTCTGCTTCTAATACATTTTGCACTATTCCCTCTTGCCTTAGTATGTCCTATAATCCTGTATTTTCTATTTTAAACGTTTTTTACATATTTCTTTCTTCCCCTACCATTTCTAAAACTTCTTTGTTCTTACCTTTGTGTGTCCATAATATCTTCATCATACGTCTGTAGCACCATATTTTAAAAGCATCTATCTTTTCCTGGCCGCTTCACCTACTGTCCAAGTTTCACAAACGCATAGTGCTGTGCTCTCTCTCCACACATATGCTTTCAGCAATATTTTCCTTGTTTCTTTGTTTGTTGCCTTTGAACATAGTAGTTTCCTTTTCCAGTTAAATGCAGCACGGTTTTGTGCTAACCTCTGTTTTATATCTTTTGCAGCTTTCTAATCTTGCGCTATTTGTTTATTAAATTATGGAATTAGAAATTTTGAATTTTTTTGTTGGAATATTTAACTAGGCAGATTGAACTAATACTTAGTGCATAACTAGCAATCAGATAGTGTATTATATAATGAGTTCTTTATCAGTTGTCCGGGGCTCGATTATACACTACATTTAGATTTTGTTTGGGTAAAGAACATGGTATAAAAATGTAAAAAGCAATAGTATGTAGTATATATAGTACATAGTATGATAGAAAATGGAATTTGCTCACTAAAGTCTCTTCCGTTGGAAGATGGTGAACAATATTTCCGAAATGCATTGGCATGTCGAAATAGAACCTTTATTACACATTCCTCGGAGGTATGCGCCTGTTCATGCCAGGGTACGTGCCGGAGTTGGGGCGAGCACCACTCCTGGCGGTCGTGGACTTGGTTTGGGGTGTTCTCAACAACTCGGTTAATTCTAAGAATTACGCTTGCCGTAGCTTTTCCATACACGCTTACGCTCTTTCGAATTTACTTCTCATTTTAGTGCTTCCTCCAACTTCCTAATTTCAGCCGGATGTCTTCGGTAACCGTAGGCTTTTGTTCTATAGTGTATATGTATAAGGGATAATCTTTCTTAAGTAATTTAGTGTTTGACAGTAGTTAGAACGGCAAAAATAAGCTCCTCCAAAGTGATTAACGTTCCTCAACTTCTTGGGAATAAAGTGAAGCCAACAGACACGCGATTTGGATTGTAGTTCCTAGTAGAAAATTTGTGCAACCGTAATTTGGATACCGATAGTAATAATACTTGTTATGTCAAAAGCAAACAGATGGTGACTTGTAGTCTACACACGCCAATTACAAAACCATTCTGCGATAAGGTAATGCTAGTTAAAATTTATGACGCCTCTGACGCCCAGCAAACATCTGTAAAAAAGGATTGTTATCCTAAAAAAAAATAATTTGTGGCGCATTTAACGGCTACTACAGGAAAAGCTTGACGGACTTGTTTCCGCTAGGCATGGTGTTAACGCTACACTTCCGTTTTCTCTGGAATGCACCAACACGATGAGGCTCGGAATAAAAGAAGTTATTGAAAAGGAAGGTTTGGAGAAAATTAATTAAAGTTTTATCAATCCGGTATGTGTTTTGTATAAAGTGGAACTAGCAAATGTTAAGTTGGAAATTTTATTGGAACAACTACCAGATGTATTGGACGGGCTCAAAAAGGATAGTTACTGTCCTTTTGGCGTGGATATAATACAGAGTTTTACTAGTATTTTGAGCAAGACTGAGATGTGTAATTATTTAACTACAAACCACAACTTTTGCTACAAGGGCAAATACGAAGAGAACTGCAATATTATAGTTGAGAACGATAAAACTGCGGGAATCAATTGTTTAACATGGTTAATAGCTAATGCAAGAATTAGAATATACAACAAATTTGTGCTGTCAAATAACAAGTCCTGGTGTTAATAAACAACTTGGAAATCATATACTAGATTTTTTAGTCTGTTCAGATGTACGTTTAAGGGAAAGATTCACATCTACTTTGGCGAAAGAACATGTATTACGCGATTGCAGGCGGTAATATAAAACGGCACAACTGGAAATTATATCAGAGCGTGCGTATCAGGTCTACAATACCTTAAAATTCTGTTTAGGCTTATTGGAAGAGTGCAAGTTATACTTCGTTAAGGTGGCAATGTACTCGGTGTTACTTGCCAAATGTGGAGTGAGCTATCGAACAAACTACAAAACAGCTGCTATTTTATGTATTAACCTACAGCACGTATATTGGAGGAAAAGCAATACAAGAATTTGACTGGCTTGCGAATTACGTTGTCCATAAAACACGAAGAAACTAAAAGATTTATAAAGTATGTGCTTTTGGCTTTTAGTTAACTATTTACCTGTATATTACTTAAAGATAATAGCGGAAGAAACAACTATGGGAGGTGGGAGGTGGGAGGTGGTAGGTGGGAGCTGTGCGGTGGGAGGTGGGAAGTGGAAGGTTGAAGGTAGGAGGTGGAGGTTGGGGTGGGAGGTGGGGTTGGGAGGTGTCTGTTTGGAAGAGTGGTAGGTGTGAGGTGATAGTTTGTGAGGCGGGAGAAGGTAGTTGTGAGATGTGAGGTAGGAAGTGGTGACCCGGGAGGTGGGAAGTAGGATAACTGTGCTTTGGCCAACATTTCATTCTTGAAAGGATTGAATATTTTCCTACCTACACTTAAGAGCGCAAACCAACGCTTTAGGAGCATGTAGCATGTGTTGAATCTGGCAGTGCAGTATCTGATTCTTACATTGAACCCTGAACTAACAGACGAAGAACCAATTGAAGATAAGAATTCTAAGCGGTGGCACTGATGAGGAAGAGCCTGACAATGAAGCCAAACTCAATTGTATCAAAAGAATTCGAATAATTTAAAAAAAAATGAGATAATCTGAACTATTGAGTCAGCGATTTAATAGCGCTTATGATACTCACGGTGTGCCTTTAGTGCTTTCCTTTTCTACATATATATTTCTTCATAATGAACTGGTAAAAATTCGTCTTTAATACCAACTTTCAACTCGTCCCTATTATTAAACAAAATTTTAGTACCTCTATACCTAGCTAAAGTCTTATTATCAAACAAATCGCACGCTTCATACTTAAGTTGCGTATCACTCATATTTCTAGCGACCTTAAGTTCTTCTTTACGTTCTAGGAAAGCATTTCAAATTCCATTTAGCCACTGGAGTGGCTTTGTAAATTATTGAATTATTAAATTAAGAATTATTAAAGGTATTTTTTGAGCTAAGGTATTAGAGTTATTACTGACTGGTAAATTTAAAATTGGTGTAACTGTTTCTAATTTTTGAATTTCAATCGACGACATTGAATTATATAATCTATTAAAGGTGTATGCAAGTTTTTCTTCAATTATGGATTTATGCAAGTCAATATTCTGTTCCTTTAAATTTTTAGAATTTCTTCTAATATCTTTAACAAGTGTTCAATCGCTAAAACGTCGTTCGTAATTCAATAGGGTATTCTAAATCTACTTCGATATCCTTATTTAATATTGCTCGAAGAGCCTTTTTCGACAGTGATGCATTCAAATTATCAGTGCTTGTATAGTGAATTTGAAATTCACATTTTAATTGCTCCGTAAGGATAAAAAGGATAAAAAAATTCTGTTTCAAAAATTTAATAATTGTATTGTTGCTTCTAAAATTAAACTTTTCTGCTTAATAATAAACCAAAAATTCTTAAATTAAATGTTAGATGTGTAAATCTGTATATATGCAGTTTTCAAAAATGCTAACTACTGTCATCGATGAAACTCAGTGAACTCTTCAGATAGCTAACAAAGAAACCCTACAACAAGCAAAACCTTCATGTTGACGAGCCAATTGACCTATGTATTTTGGCCACCCAGAACATCTAGTTCGTAATTCACAGGAAATTCGGTAAAGTACTCTGCTAAAAATCTCATTTCGGTAAAATACCGAAAACCTCAGCTGTATTAACAAAATTGTTTGCCGACTAGCTCAGTCGTACGGGAGGTGTAAGTGTTTAAAGTCGATTCTAGAATGCTATCGGGTATGAAATATGGTCTTGATCGGGAAATACATTGGATGCCACCAAATCTTGCAGGGTTGCATGGAAAAAACCCTAGAAAAAATAACAATGGTTGCCAAAATCTGAGAACAAGAGATTGGTTCTGGCTTAAAAATATAGTTGAAAATTCATTAAAGACGATTTTACTTTAAATCTAAAATAAACTCGAAACCTAAAAACACGTAGACTTATTAAAAAATGCTAACTGCAAAGATGGTTTCTGAAGGCAAATGTTAAATAATCGAAATACTCAAATCACGCCTCTAAGTAACCACCACAACACTTTATCACACACTACAATAGCTATGAAGCGCGTTTTTTTACCCAGAAATTTTAAATTTTGTCGAGCCCCTGCTGTTCCAAGCAAGGTCGGAATATTTAACGTGGGTAACAACACTCACACATGGAACCTTCATTTCACCTTTCACCCAAACGAGGGCGTATATTTGTGAAAAATGTTCGCCTAACATTTTTCAAGCGGATCATATCGGGATTCCAACCAGGGACCTTGGGTATAGTAGTTTCACGCATACAAATTGTGCCACAGAGATGTCAACAATTTATTACCGCAAAACTATAACTATATCGTTACAATAATGAAAAAACAAAACGAATTACCTGTATATCTTTACACAATTATATACGACCTGTTTATAACTATTTAGCACACTTTCGTTTTCATTACATATACATATTACAGACTTAAGGAAGCATTAGATATCAAATATATCACACAGCTACTTTAACTAAACCCTTAAACTAAACACGGACGTTAAACGGAAGACTTAGTCTAATCACAAACGTGCTATCGGCAAATTCAGCCAGTACATGCATCAACCTACACTTACTTATTTACAAACCTTCACTCTGGCCTAGTTTTAGAATATTTTTTATTTAAATACATGACGGGTGATTGACTTATCGTTCCATACTACGTTGTTATTGACTTCGCCTACGCCAAGATGGTTACTTCCAACACAAACGTTGATTATATAGAAACCAATCTCAACATTAAGTGTTCAGTAATGGAACTGGTTAGACGCGTACTCTCATTGCTTGCTACCTCTAGCCAACCTACACATTTCCTTGAAATTTCCACAGTCTACATCTCTCACTGTTCAGCAGTCTGACCTAGGTCAACCTCTACTTATTCTTTTTCCTACCTCTGCTTGTAATATGTCCCGCACTGTTCCCCAAAAATGCCTTAGAACGTTTTCTGGCCTTCTATTTCTTCTTTGTTTTTTTGTTTCCCTTTACTATATCTATAACCTGTGTGTTATTAACTTTGTCTATATATGCTATCATCATCAAACATCTAAAACACAACATTCCAAAAGACTTCTCCGTTTTTTGACTGCTTTTCCTACTGTCCCTATTTCATAGACATACTGTACTGTGCTTCACACATATGCTTACAACAATTTTCTCTTGTTTCTATGATTGTTGTCTTCGAACAAATGTCCCTCTAAAATTGAAACTGACCCACTTGGCAGAGAATTGTCCGAACATACTTAAGACTACTCAGTCTTGTTTGATAATTCAAGGTAATTGACCTACCCAAGTGAAAACTTCAGGGTAATTCATACAGGAGCAGAGGAAGGAAATTTGGGTGTGGGGATAGTTATGCGGAAAAAGATAGGATACTGTGTAGAAAATTACTTACAAAAGAACGAAAGAGTACTCATGGTTAGATTAGAATCTAAATCGGTAAACACAGTAATAATACAAGTATACATGCCCACCTCTAGCTACAGTGACGAAGAGGTAGAAGCCATCTACAAAGATATCGAAGACATATTAAGATACGTAAAAGGACATGAAAATTTAATAATTACGGGGGATTTTAATGCAGTGGTAGGTGAGGTTAGGGAAGGAGCAATAGTAGGTTATTTGGTTTAGGCACGAGAAACGACAGGGGAAATAGGCTGGTAGAATTTTGCGACAAGAACAATTTAATCATCACAAACACATTATTTCAACATCATGCTAGAAGACGATATACGTGGAAGATGCCAGGAGATATAGGAAGATTTCAAATAGATTACATTCTTGTTAGACAACGGTTTAGGAATCAAGTAAAAGACTGTAGCAGCTACCCAGAAGCAGATATAGATGCTGACCACAACATCGTAATTATGAAGGCCGCATTTAAATTTAAGAATGTGAAAAAAAGAAACGGAAAAAGGCACTTGGACTTAGAGAAACTAAAAGATAAAGATATTCAAGAAAGATTCGAAAAAAAGTCAAATGAATTGCTAAAAGATATCCGGAAAATATCTGATACTAAGGAAGTAGAAACAAAATGGAATAACATTAAATCCAGCCTAGACATGGCGGCCAGAGATATTCTGGGGTATACACAAAAAGAAAATAGGAAACCATGGATAACAAAGGATATCCTGAATTTAATAGAAGAAAGACGAAAATACAAAAATAAATCAGACAAAACAGGAAAACAGAGATACAAAGCCATAAAATGAGAAATTATTCGAAAATGCAGGAAAGCTAAAGAACAATGGATTGATGAAAAGTGCAAAGAGGTGCAAACGAAGATGGAAATAGGAAAGACAGACGAAGCATACAAATTAATTAGAATGAATTTTAGGGATATAAAACCGTATAGCAAAAATATAAGGGACGCACAAGGAAATGTCATTATAGAAAACGTAGAGAAAGTGGGTAGATGGCAAGAATATATAGGGAATTTATATGCAGGAGAGGAACTAACTGCATTAGAACAGGAATCAGACATTGAAAATGATGACTTGGGATATCCTATACTTAGACATGAGTTTGAATTAGCATTAAAGAGTCTGAAAAATGCTAAGGCGCCGGGTACAGATAAGGTGCAAGCAGAAACTTTAAAAGCCGCTGGACAAGCAGTAACAGAACGTATCTTCCAACTTGTAAGCGATACGTATGAGACAGGCGAGATACCCAAAGATTTCAAACGTAGCATCATAGTAACTCTACCAAAAAAGAAAGACGCGGATAGATGTGAAAATTTTCAAACAATAAGTTTGACAGCGCACGTGTCAAAAATATTAACTAGAATTGTGCAAAAACGAATGGAAAAACGGGTGAAAGAAATACTAGGAGAAGACCAATTTGGGTTTAGGCGAAACAGGGGAACACGGGAGGCTATTTTAGCTCTGAGAGTGATAATGGAGAAAACAATAAAAATGGGGGAAAGCGTGTATATAGGATATGTAGATCTGGAAAAAGCATTCGACAATATAAAATGGAAAAAATGTTTGAAATACACAAAAAGATTGGAATGAGTTATAGGGATAGACGAATAGTACATAGCTTATACAAAGAGCAAACAGCAGTAATAGAATTAGAGCAGCAACGTAGAGAAATAAACATTAGGAAAGGGGTGAGGCAGGGAGGTGCCCTATCCCCATTGATTATTAACTTGTACATAGAAGAGGCAATGAATACTTTCAAATGCAGGAAGACATTTGGAATTACTATGCAGGGACAAAAAATTGATATGCTTAGATATGCAGACGATATAGCGGTATTAGCGTCTTGCAAGGAAGGGTTAAAAGCTGCTCTTAATGAAATGGAAACGGTTCTAACAGAGAGATACGGCATGAAAATTAACAAAACTAAAACTAAAGTTCTAGTATGCAAAGGTGGAGAAAATAAATCAAAAACAAGAATACAAGTATGTATCACGAACTTACAAGAGGTTAAGGATTTCTGCTACCTAGGAATCCAAATAACTCAAGATGGGAAAAGCACAAAAGATATAAAACAAAGATTAGCACAAGGTCGTGCTTTATTTAACAAGAAAAGCAACTACTGTGCTCAAAGACCACAAACATAGAAACAAGGAAAAGGTTGCTTAAAACATATGTGTGGAGCACAGCACTGTACGACTGTGAAGCCTGGACAGTAGGAGAAGCGGACAAGGAAAATGTAGAAGCTTTGGAAATGTGGTGCTACAGACGTATGATGAAGATATTATGGACAGACAAAGTTAAGAATGAAGAGGTACTAAAAATGGTAGGGGAAGAAAGAAATATGTGGAAAACGGTAAAAAATAGGAGAGATAGGATGATAGGCCACATACTACGGCATGAGAGAATAGTGCGGAATATATTAGAAGCAGAGATAGGAAAAAAGAGAAGAAGAGGCAGACCTAGGTTACACTACTGCACACAGATAGTAAAAGATGTAGGCTGTAGGGGTTTCAGGGAGATGTGTAGGCTAGCCCAAAGTAGAAATCAATGGAGGTACGCATCCAACCAATTCCAAGATGATAAACTAATGACAAAAAAATAACTGTGCTTAAACATGATGATTATTATAAGTAACTACAAGAATTGGTTGGGCAATATTCTCGAATAATGTTAAGTGTGTGAAAGGATTTACTAGAGAACCATTACTTCGGCAAATGTCTAAGTGTTGGGGGATCTTGGTAGCCACAGGTTGCTTACCCCCTTATAGAAATAGTAGGGGAACAAGGATATATGGGGAAAAAGATAAGAGAAATAGAAGGGCAGAATACGTTCTAAGGCATTTTTGGGGAATAGTATGAGATATATAACAAGCAGAGATAGGAAAAAAAAGGCAAATGTAGACACATTTGGCCGTAATGCTTCCACTCTTGCTTGTTTGTGTTCGGCGTTCAAGCAGTTTGAAATCCATTTTTCAGAACTTTGTTTCATATCTAGATTGACATAAACTTTTGGTTGACGCGTATATATGAAATCTTTAATGCGTCCGCTGTATGTATCAGCCCAATTCGATGGTCTGATAATATCATGCTATGAACTGCGTCAATATTCGGAGGTGGACTCCGAAACCAGTTTTTATGGTCGCTTCTCATCTGCAACGAAAAGTTTTCCTTTTTGAAAGACGCAATCCAGTTTTTTATAGTGGTAATTGACCTCCAAGTGTATTCAGCATGTCTTTCTAAATTTCCTTTCCACTTAATCTTTTCAAATACAGCTGCTTGATGGGGAATCGATACTCTAATTTATCGATTTTCATATTTGTATTCGATATGCTTTCTTTCAAAATTCACTGCATGACTGTTCTTGAACTTTGTAAAGTAAAATTTTAGACTGACAGTTTTAAAAAGTCATTATTTGTTGTCATAAGTAACAAGATATTGTTTTATTTCGAGAAATGGCCTATGTGAACTTGATATCAATACCCCCTCGTATTGGTCTGGCAACTACAAAGTGTCCCACAAAGAGGTTGACACTGTTTGAATATTAATAACAGAGAAAGTAATACACCTAACGCAACGGAGTTTTTGTATCTGGATCTGTAATAGTTAATGCTTGATGCATTTATTTGTTTTTCTTTTTTTTTCAGTTCGGTTGCCGGTAGTGACAAGTAATTAACAAGATGGTCAGGAATGTTTTCTTTAAGCAACGAACGTGGATTTTAATGTAATTTTAAAAACGTGCAAAGATAGCAGAAGCACATAGACAATGAGGTGTAGAATTCGATATTAGGCCACCGTCAAGGGTAGCAATTACAAAAATTACGCAACCACTTTGAAAGAGAAGGAACTTTGTGGTATCTGGAAAAAATACGATGTGGCAAAAAAACAGTATTAGACGAAAGAGTAGTGGAAGTAGTGGCAAATTTTCAAAATCTCAGGATTTTATACCGTAAGCTTTGTGCAAGTCAGGAGTAAACAAATCGTGTGCCCATCGTATTTTAGAGCAAGCAAAATGAAAATTCTACATTACCAGGTTGCTTCACGCGATAAACGTGGACAATTCGGATAGACGCCTCCAATTATATCAAGGAATTTGTGACAATGAAAAGTGTGTACTGGAAGAACGAACTGTTAATCTTATTGGGTCATCAGTGTGGTTTAGTATGACTGCCAGATGACTTGTAAGATCATTATTTAATAAAGGAGCAAAAGGATGTCTTGTATATCTTAATATGGAGTGGAAAGCAATTGTCAGCTGCTTTACAAACTTCACACCCACCTGAAGATTTTTACTTTCAACAAGACGACATGTTATTAAATTACCACGGAAATTCCTGGATGTAGAAAGGTAGATAGACCGTAGATAGACCGACGAGGAAATGTCAAGTATCCACTCTGATCTACCGGTTTAACGCCGTTGGATTTTCTGCTGTGCGGAACTCTGAATAACACTGTTTACAAAACAAAAAAAAATGTCCCCTAGATGTATTTCTGATAATAGAGAATATTTTGAACATTTTCAACATTAGAACACCATCTATAATATTTCGAACATCTTTATGAATTAAAAAAATCATACCTTTGTTATTTGTGTTCGAGCTGTTAAAATTCAAACAATGTAATCTCCTTTATGGGATACTCCGTAGCTATCGTCTTTGCACGTGCATTTTCAGGATGTGGACATGTTTAAGTGTAAAGACAAAAGAATTTTTAATAAAGTGGTTTTAGGTGGAATTATCACCTTCAACACCCGTTACCAGAAAAAGTGCATCAATTAGTTAAACGCCGCCGACGGCAAATTGTTCTGACAGTCGAATGAATTTGTTAAAACTTTCTGAACATTTTTTAATAATGTTGTTGGTTATTGTTTAAAGCAACTCTAGAATACGCAAGTCCAACTTTGAAATATATTGTGCGTCATAATATGAAAACTTATGTGTATTTCGCTTTATGAAGGGTTTTTGGTTTGCTACGTTGTTATCCACAGGTTAACACAAGACAAGTAAGCATGTCTTTAAATGCCTTTAAAATAATTTAAATTTAACACAATTAATTTTATGCCCCGACTAGCTCACTGATATCCCGCACAGAGGGAACGACGATATGATAACAGATAATTTTTACCCACTCTCTTTTAACACTTCATATACCCGAATAATAAAAGCGAAATTCACTAAATGCGCATAATAAGCGAAGACAATTTACAATTTACAATTTACAACTCTACATTCATTTTAATATCATTTACTATTTACAGAACTTTTGAATCAAAATTAAAATAAATATTCCTATCAAATTTTTTCATTACAAAATTTATAACCTTTTTAAACCTTTTTATCACAATTAATGCTAGCAAAAAGAATTGTATTTTAGTATGAATGGTTTCGTTGAACGTTCAAAAAACTATTCCCCTTTTTTTTTAAACGTACTTTTATATACCAACCAAATTTTGTTGATCTTTTACACTAAATATCTAAATTACATGAAAGTTTTAAGTTCATAAAATATTTAAAATAATAAATATAACCTTCTATGAATTCAAAAGATAATTCTGACCTGATACTCCTCATGCTGTAGCTTCTCACTAGAGCTTCTTAACCCAAATCGGTTGCTTGTTCAGTGGTTTTGAGTCGTTAACTGGAAGCTTGGCGTGCTCCCCAATACTACGAAATATTTTCCAGCAACTTGCAGTCGTTTGTTCAATAATTTGAAGTACTAACTCTGTATCATACCATTTATTTAGAGTTTTTTGCAAGTAATTTAGTGTTTTACTGTCATAATTTAGTCATATTTATTTAATTATTTAGTTGGTTGTTTAGTTTAACGTCGTTATTTAGTTGATTACTCAGTGCCCGTACTTAGAATCGATTTTAATTTCTCACACTTAGAGTAGATTTACCTTCAATTTTAATTTCCCATACTTAAAGTCTATTTATATTCGATTTTAATTTCCCATACTTAGAGTCTATTTATATTCGATTTTAATTTCCCATACTTAGAGTCGATTTATATCCGATTTTAAATTCCCCTACTTAGAGCCCTAAATTAATAAATTGTAAAACTTCAATAAATTAATTAAATCTAGACTTACGTTTTATATTAACGGCAGAGTTTTATCCACAAGTATTTCAATCGCGCACTTTTACTGTTTTCCACTTGGAATTTTTAATTAATATGACTTTCACTTATAACTTTCAATTAAACTTCACTAAATTAAAATCACGTAATACTTTTGTTGCGACTATTACAGACCGTGCGTTGATTATAGAATATTCTACCTTATCTGCTTTGGTCAGTTTTATAGATAAATTTGTTCCACGTGCTCGTATTGGCTGATTGCTCGCTCTTTTGTTATTAGACCATGGCCAAGTCGTTGCAATTATGTGCTATCTTCAATCTGTTGGGTTTTATTCAATGTTGCATGAGTTGAATTGTGGTTCATTAACATAAACATAATTTCTAACACTTAAGACATCATATAAGTTTCATGTTGATGCCCAAGTAAGACCCGCTTTCCCTATACGTTACAAGCCGATTTGCCATTATTATTTGTTGAACAGGATCAATGTCTTCTGCTGTTTTCTATTTTGTTGATCAACTTCACGAAATTCATTACAATAGCCACTGTGACCAAATCTTAGTTTTTGGTATTACCGACACCTTTATTTTTAATAGTGGCCCATCTTCAAAAGCAGTTTTTAGATCTTTGGTGTTGTTCTTTTTACTTTCGCCAGTGGAAAATGCTCACGATTTAGGTCCATGAAGCTTCAAATATTAAAAGTTTAAAATTATTCTACAACTGTAGGAGTGTGCAACCCACCATACTCTTAACTAACTGACCAATAAACATGCAGCAGGCAAATAAATAGCATGCACGCTAAAACACTCTTCAAAAAATAACTGACTCGTACGACAACCCTCGAATGCATAATAGAACCGTACGAACGTATAATATAACAAACTTCTTGGAAAGAACTTACGCATAGTGCAAAGCGGAAGACACCAAACTCCTCGTGCTCTAAGGGTTCTCTTTTAGCTTGGATCCGCTCCCCCTCCGAAGCTATCAGGACCACCTCCTAGAGCACGTTACGCCAAGATGCACGCTAGGATTCGGGACATCCCGCCACCAGCTTGCTCCAATTTCTACCAATCAAGGATATCATACGTATGCCAGCATATCCACCTATTAGTCGTAGAGTAACGAACCATGAAAATTCTATCCCAGTCATTGCCGTTAGGTGCCGCATTGCATTCAGCTTAACGATGGATTACATCCATTATACAACACTTGATCCAGGTCTTTGTCATGAAACCACAGCATTCAATTTTTCAACATGAAAACCTATTCCGCAACTACACAAACTAAAGTGCTTTTAGCGTTAAAAGACATCTGCAACAACTTCCCACACAAACACTTTTGTAAATATTTCTTTGTGCATCATGCCTTTAATGCATAATTAGTTCATTTTTAAATTTGTAAATAAATGTAATCTTTATTGCTACAATGTTTATTATCCTTTATTTAGTCAAAAACTTTATACGTGCATTTGCAACCCCAAATAAATTATTTTAGTTGACTTTGTACACGAAATCTACTATGAAAATTAAATTTTTAACCTAATAAATAATCTTTTATGAAATCAAATCAATTAAAACAAAGTAGTTTATGTATTTACCATTCTAAACAGTCGTATGTCCTTTTGTAGGTTGGTTTCAAATTCCCAGTCTAATATTTTACTCTTCAGAAAATCAAGTATAACGATTACCCAATTTTTATAACTTCAATACCAATGATCCATTTTTCTTGTTAACTAGTTTTAAAATCGTTTTATACACTATAGTGTAACATATTTTTTTTGCGTAGGTTGTGACGCTATTGAAGCGTATTTTTTATATATGGCTGGCCCCACGCAGGGGCGTCAGTGAAACGTATTTTGTTATTTATTTGTTTTGGCGCAAGTAATACCTATTGTTCCAAAAATCTTCCGACACAACTAGGGGTCTATCCCTGGGTAGAGCAATGAGAAGTGGGGGGGTAAGTCGAATTCTGTTTGCAGATCAAACTTAAGCTAAACCAAATAGACGCCACCAAGTCCTGATGTAATCACGATAATTGCATAGCATACTTCTAAGGGCGGACGTGGAGACCCAAAAAAAAAAAGATTGCCTTCGCTGACAAAAACCTGTCTCAATAAAATAAGACGCAGCTCCTGTAAGAAATTGTGATAGTTAAATAAATAAAAAAGTGGAACACCATTTGTGTCCTGCAAAAATACATAAAGAAATAATAAAAAAAGTATTTCCAATATAACATTGGCATCCATTTATTACTTAAAAGGGTTTTAGCTTTATGTAATAAGATTTGATCACACTTGATCAAAATAAAAAACCTTTAATCTAGAACCAATTGTTTACTAAAAGATCTCTTTTAAAATAATATAACTTGTAACAAAAAATTTAATCATTAACTGCACCAATCTTAAACTTTTAACTTTCATGTTTGTCTTTATTATTTTCGATCAAACACTTTACTTTAAAACATGAACTTGTTGTACAAATAGGATTCGGGCCTTTGGCAGATCTTTTCAGGTAGATAACAAATTAATAGCTCCTAACAATATTAGCATTTGAGCTTTCAAAATTATGTATACTAATTTTAATGTAGATCATGCTGATCACAAAAATAGACATGTTTACATATATTGTACTAAAGCTGTTCAAAGCATTTGCTTTTAAAATAACATCTGTCAGCTATACAAAGTAGAAAAATATGACGTCAGTAACACCTGTTGACATTACCGACGATTCATATGGAGCAAAGCATGTTGTTTTTAGAACATTAAATCAATGAACTTTCGTTTTACTACTGGTAAATCCAGCTCAACAATTAGTTGAAACTTATACAATGTACATGTATTACGCATCAAAGCAAGTTAACGTGTTCCAAATGTTGAAACACATACAAAGAACTTATAGCTATCTACGAACCAAAACTGCAATTGTCGCATTGTGACAAAGGAAGACGGGATCCCCGTTCTTCAAGCAACGATAACAGCGTTTGCAATTTGAAACCAATTCATCCAAACCAACTTCTATAATTCCTTCGTTCCACGTGTCGAATCATATCCGGTCGCCTTACATTATGTGTTTTACTGTGTCCTTGTGTGTTTTTTTAAAGTTGCATCCTACTTGTCGCGCGTTATTCGAAGATATCCTCACTAATTGAAATGGATTTGCAGATTACCGGCCTCCAGCCAAGGGAACATGTTAATATCTCTATTACCTGTGGCCGACTATCTTATAACCAGCTCGGGCGGTCGCGCCGTCAGGATGGAAACAATCAAACAGAGATGTGCTTGTAAATAGCTGTATACGACACAGATATCTGAATATAACTAGATTATTAAAGGACGATGCAGGCTTAGCGTATTACTTTTGAAGTTGAATGCAAATTAATATTGTTATTAATAAAATTGTTACATTATTCTTGAAATTATATGCAAAGAATTATTATTATTAATAAAATTGTTACATTATTCTTGAAATTATATGCAAAGAATTATTATCGGAAATAAAATTGTTACAATAGAACTTCCGTATACTTAAATTGCAAAAATTAAACTTAAAATTTTTGATTTCATAAAACAAACTCCAGTATTCAAATTTGTTTTGTTATAATCATTAACTAGTAGATCTTATTTGAAAACAATATGCTTTAATACACTACAAAATATTGTCTGAAATTATTCGCGTAACCTATGTCAACTATATCACACGCCTACTCACGCCGGCTAAATAACTGATCACCGACCTCCGTATATTCGCATATATATATATATATATATATATATATATATATATATATATTGCTGTGGAACTCGGGTAAGATCCTCATCAACAAAAATATATTCGAAAATTGTATATATTTTTCAAAACTCGAAAATTCAAAAATTAAATAATACAAAAAAAAAATATTTGTACCTCTCTTCCTCGGTTGAATGGCTTTTTTCAACTGCTTCCGGCTAGCTCATTTGGACCTCCTTTTGGATATCTATATTCACTCTCAAATTCTATCATTCACGCACACTCCCAATAAAACCACAAAATACAACCAACATACAATCTTTTATTTATTCCTATTTACAAATGCAATTCAACACTGTCCATATTTTATTGTTCACGTTACACTTCAGTAACTCTTATTTTGTAATGTCCTGTATTTAATTTTAAAATCATCTAACACATAAAATGTACTTGGTGTAAATGGACCTTGAATAATACCTTCTCTAAAATTCCTTCTTTATAATTTATTTATTTATTTTAATAATCTAAGTAAACTGTGGGGTATGGTGAGCTCATAATAACCCAACTAATTCTGCATAATGTATGTCCTTCTACTTTGCATACTCTTAAAATAATTAAAAAGAACAAAGCCATGTACTCTTCACAAAATTTCATGTTCTGATGGAACGTTTAAAAGCTTTCTAGACACCTTCAATTTCTAGTTGAATACCGTAATAAAGTTATTTACACATATTCTGTTCAATACGTAAATAATTCACACTACCTTGAAAAACACTCTCATACGCCACCCCAATATTTACAGTTTATAGGAATCACAATTTTAAATCGTTACCTGGAAATTTCTTAGAAGATCTCCGCTCTGTAGATGATGCCATGTATTTTTCTCCCTGGTCTGCAGTTCGTTTCTCGCTATTACTAGACGAACTCCATCTAAGTTGATCCGCCAACTCCGCCTTCTCGGTGTAACCAAATTCCAAATTTTATTTCAATTATACTTCTCTCACAGTAATCTACGTTACTTAATGTCCCGACACGGGTTGATAAAAAAAATTATAGGTGATACCTCAATAAAAATTTTTACTCTCGGCACACTAACCGCGTTTTTAATTTAAGAGGCTACCACTATGCAATACAATTTAAATGATTTGATAATACTTACAACTCGTGTTGACTTTCATACGTGCTCTTGGGACGATCGAAATAATAAGGGCTTTAATAATATTCTCCTAAACTATTTATATCTTTCCAATGTAACCTCTCCTGGCCACATTTATCCGAAATCCCCTGCTCACAACAACACATTCCTACAATTTTGCACTCAACCCCATTTTCAAATCCGCGAATTTCAGTACCTCGTTACAATATTTTAAGAAAATTACGCTACACTATCCTCGTGACTATATCAAGTCAAACTAAACATAACGACCTATCGTAGACCTAATGACGTTTTTCAAATCCCTCCTATACTATTTTGGTCTCATGCTTATACGTTTTCTACGTCTCCTTCTAACCTTGCTTGAGTGGTAGAAAATCGATATCCTTGTTTGTGCGCTGTCTACCACACGTGAGTTAAATAATCGCTCATTAGTATTTCATGCTAAAACATCCGACCGCATGTACAATCCTTAGAATAATTTGTTCGTTATCTGCAAATTAAACAGAACTTAACATTTAGAAAATACGCAGGTGTTTAATTTTACACGAACGTTTTAAATACATTTCCACGATCTAGAGTTCGGCGTATTTCTACCCCACTGATATATTTGTCAGATAGTAACGCGTTTCATCTTGGTATCATTGGGTTTTTACACGCTTTTATGCAAATTATACATCAATAATCGTTCAATTAAATTCAAATTAATTAATAAATTAATGGCATTGGCTTCTACCATTTAATTTCTTTGCAAACCTACTTAAATTTCATTAATTATTTATAAAATTTCGTTAATACCTCATACTTAAAAATGAATTAACTAATATAAATTTCGCACGTAATTTCTGGTTGTTCCTTTATACAGGGTGTTTTGAAATTGCTTCGTTTATATTTATTTTTGATCTTTTAAAACCACTATAATATATATATATATATATATGTATATATATATATATATATATAGATACAATTTCTTCTAGACCGTCATTCGTTCTCACATAATTGCGTTAATTCTGGAACATACCGGTCGTTTTCCAATACATTGGATACTGAATGTACGCTTCTATTTAGAAATTTTGACTTCTTAGTAATTATATATTTGGAAACTAATTAAATTTAACGCAGTCACTTAGAAATACAATCTTCTGTTATTAATCCTAACTAAAAACCCCTTTAAAATATTGCTTTATACATTAAACCTATTTATATTTAAAATTCAATCTTTTAATTATTAAATATGAATTAAATTTTTCTTTTGAATCATGTTGAACGTAATTATTACACACCTATACAGTGCATTATTTGTCAATAAATCCCTAATTAAATATTCTCACTAGAATTATGAATTACACAAGTTAAGATTCTATTTACACCCCTTGTGGATAATCAGTTCTATCGAAAGTCATCTAATGTAATATCCTAGCTGTAATACCGTATTAAACCTGCTGGTTATTTACTATGTTTATTCTTTCTATATGTAATCATCAATTCTTTAAGTGAATTTGGCACCCGAAATAAAATTATTTTAGTTGACTTTGTACACAAATATCTACTTTAGAAATGAATTCTTAACCTAATAAAACTCTTTTCAGAAATAATACTTAATTAAAACAAAGTTAGACATATATAATCTTATTTAAAGCAGTCAAATGTCCTTCTGTTGTCAAATGTAATTTACTTTCAAAATTACCAGAGCCCAATTACGTATTCTTCAAAATCCAAATATAACGATTACCTAATTTTTATAAATTCAATACCAATGATCCAATCCTCTCTTGTTCATTGTTAATTAGCTTTAAAGTCGTTTTAGTCTATGCATTAAATTGTAGAACTTTCATAAATAAAATTTCATATTTAAGTTTCAAATTTTTGATTTTGTGCGTCGAACTCGTCTTAAAATTGTTTTACCTTAAAACTACTCGAACATATTCAACGCAATGTCACCATGAACATAAGCTTTTGCACTTGGGAACTACACGAATATCCAGAATTACATACAACACACACGCATACGTGAGCAGTGAAGACGGCTTCTCAAGTGGAGAAACCACGTTTTGTTATTGTCTACTTTCAAACCGATACATCGCGCAAAAAGGGGCGCAGTCAGTTCGACCACTGTAAGTTGACCAATATGAAATTACATCTGGGTTTATCTATGTATCCTTACGATAATCTTAACATTGATTTCGATACCAATCGCTATTGTATACTAGTAGGTATTTAGGGCCGGTCCTAATTCAAAACGCGACAGACGTATTTTCCATGTGTAAAATACGTCTGTCACGTTTTAAATTAGGATCGGCCCTATAATTTCAATGTAAAATAGTTGTGAAAACATTTCAATGTAAAATAGTTGTGAAAACATGAATTCTTATATACTTTCAATGTAAAATACGTCTGTCACGTTTTGAATTAGGACCGGCTTTATATTACTTTCAATGAAACACACGTATGTTGAAAATGTAAGTGCAGAGAAGAATGTGTAGCTGTTTTGAATTCGGTTTTCTAGCGAGAAGTTACACGTGCACCGTTTTGAATTAGGATCGGCGTTATATACTTTTAATGTAAAATGTGAAAACCTGAATTCTTATATACTTTCAAATGTAAAAATACTTGTGGGCACGTTTTGAATTAGGATCGGCTTTATATTACTTTCAATGGAACATATTTCAAAACACACGTATGTTGAAAAATGTAAGTGCAGAGAAAATGTGTGTAGATGTTTTGAATTTGGTTTTCTAGCGAGACAGTATGACAGATGCAAAATATCGCATTCAAGTCAATTGTGTTTAATTAAAGTGGATCTGATTTATGTTTAGAGGCTGCAAATACACATGGGCCGGTTTCAATTCAAAATGTGTTCACTCTTGTTATAGGTTCAAAAGTGGGTTGGCAAAGTACGCAGATGGTGGTAATCTGCTATATAAGGATATTGCTCCTGATATTAATTTAATTAGTCGAAGTTTACTGCATATATTTACATACAAACATGTATATAATTGATATTCAGGGATTTAAATACAAGAAAAACGAGTTTGTGTGTAAAGAAATTGCGGTTTTGGACTTGTTGAAAGGTGTTGTTTGTCATCAAATTTTTAAACTGCCAATGCAGTCCAGTTGTTTGAGCCAAGATCATATAAAACATAACGACTGGGTGACAAAGAATATTCATGGTCTTTCTTGGGATGAATCTTCAACGGCTGGAATGGGTTTATCATATATAGCGCTTTATTTGAAGCAAATTATCCTACCCGGTGAAGAAGTATTTGTGAAGGGTCTAGAAAAGAAGAAATTGATTGAAACCTATCTAATGCAAAACGTTGTAACTGATATGCTTGCACTAGGTTGTCCTAAGATATCGGAGTTAAAAATCAACAACTGTTTAAAATATAACATCCATTGTTGTAGACACAGCAATAATAATCTGCAATGTGCAAAACAAAATACCTTGTTATTAAAAGAATGGCTTGATAATAATAAAAAACAATAGAAAGATTTTGTCTGTATTATTTATTTTAATATAATTTTACAATGTTAGCCTAAGCAAATTATCCGACCCGGTGAAGAAGTATGTGTGAAGGGTCTAGAAAAGAAGAAATGGATGGAAACCTATCTATTGCAAAAAATGTTATAGGCACGGCAATAATAGTCCGCAATGTGCAAAACAAAAATACTTTGTTATTAAAAGAATGGTTTGATAATAATAAAAAAAAACAATAGAAAAAATATTATTATTGTAGTCAGTAAGAAATCTTTAATGCTGATGTCTGCAGAAAAAACAATTAACCTCAGACAGCACAAATGGAACTCTCAACCCTGAAAGCAATTATAATTGATCAACGCAATAGCTTTTTACTGGTTTTACAACATTTAACAATTTGTACAGATATCTCGAAAGATTTGCCAAAGACAGACAAACAGATAGACAGAGTGACTGCACCAATTTTCTCATTGTCGCTTTTAAAGAATAAACAAGTCGTAGTTATTAAATCGCAAACTCAGTTTATCTGCAAGAAATATATAAACGTGGAAATTTATGAAATGCTCCAACTTCAAAAAAAAACTAGAAATAAATCTATTGAAATATATGCTAACGTTGCAATTGGCGGATCTGCTCACGGAGTAAACAATTTTTTTCTAGCACTTCATTTGGATTGACTATAAACTACTCAATAATTTTAACTTAACCACTATCATTATTCTTTCCTGACAAGGGTAATTTTAACAAAAGTTTTCATTTTCGATTTGTTCTATAGAACACAACCACAACTTGACAATAAAGATTATCGCACATACACACACACACACACACACATACACACACACACACACACACATATCTTGAGTATATATAAAGATATTAAACAAAAAGAACAGCAGAAAATTCAACCCATGTCAGACAGCTTTTTTTCTTGTCAACGATAGTCTAGTCTAATGCTTCTTCAGCATTTGCATTTCCATAGTTACGTACTGAAGGCAACTCTGCAATTTTAGATCACATGCATTTCTAATTTCAATTACAAAAAATATGAAAGCATCTATTTGAAATGCATTTTCTAACTTTAATCGCAAAAAATGAGAGCATCTATTCGAAATATGCACTCAGATTAAAAGTCAAAATTGTTTTACACCGTTCTGTAAACTGAGATTACGTAGTTATTAAATCGGGAGTAATGTGAAATGAAACACACAATGTATTTTTCTTTATTGTAATTTATAAAATACATATATATATATATATATATATATATATATATATATAATGTTATGTACTCTAGAATAAACATACTATAATTCACTTAAGTTCCCAAATATAAAGAACAGTTCTAACTCACTCCAACTCTGAACGGTTAAAAAATATTGCATTATCAATTCTATGAGGGCTGTCTTCTTCTTCATCTTTAACGTTTCTGGTTGTTCTTCTTCTTCGTGTTAACTAAAAAAAGATTCAAATAAATATTATATCAAGTAAATGCATTACGAAAATTAAATCTATATATTAAGCTAAAGAATACATACTCTGTATTGGTGTCATCAGGTCGTACGTTTGCAATTGATGGATCTGCTTACGGCGTCAGCGATTTTTTCTCCAGTACTTAATTTTGGATTGACTATAAACTACTCAATAATTTTAACCCAATCACTATCATTATTCATTCCTGACAAGGACAATTTAAAAAAAAAAAGAGGTTTTCATTTTTGATTTGTTCTATAGAACGCACAACTACAACTTGGCAATAAAGATTGAACGATTATCACACACACACACACACACACACACACACACACACACACACACATCTTGAGTATATAAGGATATTAAACAACAAGAACAGCAGAAAATTCAACTCATGTAAGCAAGAATTTAATGCAAATGTAGAAATATGAAATCTATAGAAAATTTAATAAAGCCAGTCATGTATAAATTTTTATTAATGCTGACATCCGCAGGAAAAATAAAAAAGCGAGAAATTTAATGCTAACATCAGCAGAATAATAAATAAATCCACTTAGTCAGCAGTAATGGAAGACCGGGTCTGGCTTCGAAACTGTGCACGCGTATATACCATATTTTTAAAATTAAAGTTGTCAATTGCAAAACAAAAAAAATTAAATTTTAACTAGAAATCATTTGAAATATTTACTTTTTTTCAGTACAACTGAAAGAACTTGACTTTTATACATTTTTTTAAATCGATATCATAGACTTTTTTTCTATACTGTTGGTAAAAATCTACGTGAAGTATTTATATTAAATAATAAACTGACCTGAAAAAATTGCATACTTTTTTCAGTACAACTGAAAGAACTTGACTTTTATACATTTTTTAATCGATATCAGACTGTACAGAAACAGCAATGTTCAATTATATAAGACAAACATGATGTGTTTACTATTAAACAAAACAAAATTGTTCTTAATCCAAGTGATGATAAAAGAATTCTTAGTACATCAACCACTGATACTATCTATTGCCTATTTTGTAGTATTGATTACAAAAAATACATACGGCAGCGAGTACTGTGTTAAAAATTGTTTTCGTTGCAGAAAGTAACATCAATACCCGTCAATATTACTGTATTAGTCGTTTAAGGCATGCGTTAATTTTTTACTACGTTTCTTTTTATTCGTTTAGGGCAATGCAGAGAAGAAGTTTAAATTGGCAACATTTTTTATAATAAAATAAACCTTGATACAAAATCACATTTCAGTTTTTACTGAAAAGTAAATCGGATGAGATTGCTAACTAAACGGTGTTATAATATTTTTATATATCTGTGTGAATAAACTCACAAAGCGCCAAATAAGCGGTTTGTCTAACTGATTTTTTTCACTTAAAGCGATTGACATTCATTTCAAACAAGTATTTATTAAGGTCATATAAAAGACCAAAAGTTTTATCATATAAATTAACTTTGTGTAATTTAAATTTCATTACGTAGCATTCGTTGAATTTTAAAAAATTATTTTATACTCCATCATGAGTTAATTTTACTACGTGCTATAATTATGCTAAATAATGAAGAAAATGAATTGCTTTAACAAAGTTTTTATGGAAAATGTCATGCGTTGCACATTGCATATTCTATAGTGCGTGTAAATTAATAAACAACATTGACGGTTTAATTCTGAGACATTTTTTTTCAAAACTTGCTTTAATTTTTATTAAAATTTTTTGTATGTATCCATAAAAAATAGCGCTGTAGTGATAGTGTATTTTCTGTACACACAGCATAAATCAAAGGTCGTATAAATAAACATTTGATTGACTATACTGCAAACAAGCAAATTTTTTCAGTAAACGCAGCTGAATGAAAAATGATGTTGTATGCTAATTCATTTACAGTTGTTTTGCTTTTGTCAGATGATATTTTTGTATGAATAGTAAATAAAGCTGTACATATATTAAGTAGTGTATTGATTTGTATAGAATCATGAATTCTGAAACCGTGGCCGAGATTAGTAGCGCTATTTTGAAATTAACTGTGAAATGCGTGAATCTAATCAGATCAGTCGATGAAATAACAAAACACGTTATAATTATCAAAGCAAATATTAGTATATTGAAGCTTGCTATTAGAAATAAGGTATACGAAGACAATCGACAAGAAAATCCTAGTAGGCTGGAATCTAATTTGGCACATCTTAAAAGCTACCTTGTACGATTGAGGCACCTGAAACGCTCTTTGGAATATCGTGGTAAAGGTGTTGATGCAACGCTTTCTAGAGGTCATACTCGAAAAAATTTGATTTGGCATGATGTACAATCATGTTTTGGAAGTCGAATAATTACGGGACTTATTACCAATTTAAGTTATAGACATCCTCTAGTGTTCTTAGACAAGGCGTTCACTAGTTTTAAACGCAAGATTGTTGTTTGCTTAAAAAAGTCAATGTTGAAAGTTAATGTAATATTGACCGCTAACTTTGTTAAGCCTACAACTGGCGAAATAGATTTGAAGACGTTTCCTACTGCAAATCGTCACATCGATATAAATACCAATCTCAAGAGGTGGTATAAGGAGAACGTATTAGACAAGATTTCGAAGCGATTAGAGGAATTTAGCGAAAAGGATTCGGGTTGGGCAATCCAAGAAGTTTTACACTTGAAGGTAAATATAAACAATCATGATCCACTTAAAGGAGGGTGTTAAACGTTTGTTCCGGTTCCGGACTTATAAACAATACCACAATGTTTCTTGATTTTATATTAAAAGTTCCTTTCAAAGCAAGTGGAGCCCACGAAATTCAAACATGGAAAGTATTTATTAATTGTATTTAATAAATCCTGATTAGAAAAAAGTATTATGATAGTTGCTCAATCAAAAGTGAAAGAGGATATAGTAAATGAACTTCATAAACCAGCAAGAATAAATTTCAAGAGACGCAAAGTGATAGTAAAAGGTTTAAATCACCTTCTTCAGACCGATTTGATTGAAATGCTACCATATTCGCAAACAAACAAAGGATTTAAATACATTTTAGTAGTTATTGATTGTTTCTCCAAATACGTATGGGCTGTACCACTTAAAAGTAAAACGGGTATTGATGTTACTGCTGCAATGAAAACAATTTTAAATAAATTTAAAAATCCGCCAAGAAATTTGCAGGCTGATTTTGGTACAGAATATTATAACAAACACTTTCAATCCTTAATGCAGACATATGGCATAAACCATTATAGTGTTTTTTCTACAAAGAAAGCATGCATTGTGGAACGTGTAATTAGAACTTTAAAGGGAAAAATGTGGCGCTTGTTTAACCTGAACGGTTCTTACAATTGGATAAAAAATTTAAGCGATATTGTGAAACAATACAACAATACAGTTCACAATACTATCGGTGTCAAACCTGTAAAAGTTGATAAATCAAATGCAAAAACTATTCTTAAATCATCATTTACCCACATCAAACTTGCAACCAAAATACCAAAATTTTCAATTAAAGACAGTGTGAGGATTAGTAAACACAGGGAAGCATTTACGAAAGTTTACACGCCAAACTGGTCAAATGAAATTTTTAAGATTAAAAAAGTAAACGTAACCAATCCGACAACATATATATTAGAAGATCAAGACGAAAAAGAAATCAAAGGTGCATTTTATGAAATGGAGCTGCAAAAGGTTAAACATCCAGGAATTTACCTGGTAGAAAAAGTCCTAAGAAAGAGTGCAAATAAAGTCTTTGTAAAATGGTTCGGCTTCTCTAACGTACACAATAGCTGGATCGATAAAAATAATGTTTGCTAGAAGTTGTTATAATAATAATAGATAGTAAGGCTAACATTGTAAAAATTATATTAAAATAAATAATACAGACAAAATCTTTCTATTGTTTTTTATTATATAGCCATTCTTTTAATAAAAAAGAATTTTGTAAGGCTAACATTGCAAAATTATATTAAAATAAATAATACAGACAAAATCTTTCTATTGCTGTTTTTATTATCAAGCCATTCCTTTAATAAAAAAAAGGTATTTTGTTTTGCGCATTGCATATTATTATTGCTGTGTCTATAACAATGGATGTTATATTTTAAACGATTGGTGATTTTTAACTCCGATAGCTTAGAACAACCTAGTGCAAGCATATCAGTTACAATGTTTTGCATTAGATAGGTTTCAATCAATTTCTTATTTTCTAAACCCTTCACAAATACTTCTTCACCGGGTCGGATAATTTGCTTCAAACAAAGCGCTATATATGATAACACCATTCCAGCCGTTGTTTCTACAATCGTTAGGACTGCATTTATTTAATTAAAATGTAAAATGAATAGTGAAATACTGAACGTGCGTGAAAAAAGTTTTACTTCGACAATGCAATTGTTAATGTTGAAAAAACATACTCATCAACCTTATGCTAACACATCTTTAAACAATAACAAACTGGATTTTTTTTAAAACAGAGCGGTTACTACTACTATTTTTTCTCTACAATACATTTATGCTAATATAGTTCAACTCGGGGTAGATTGAAAGGTATCCTATTTTTAGATAAATCCAAAACGAAAAACTGCGTACTTGTGCAGGTATAAACATAACACTGAAGTTTTTTATAACTAAAATAAATTGCATTCTTATTTATTTGAGCCAGTGGTTGAAGCTTTACAAGTCATTTCTGAGTGTATAGTTATACCCCCAAGGTTTTTTAGTATCAATGGTTGAGGTACTAAGAAATTTCTTTTATCATCACTTTGATTAAGAACATTTTGTTTTGTTTAATAGTAAAGACATCATGTTTTGACTTGATCTAATTAAACATTGCTGTTTCTGTACAGTCTGTTTATAAAACAAAGCATTCTTATAATCATCAAAAGAAATTTGCTAAATACTTGCTAAAGAAGATCCCCTTTGACTTTTTTTATTATCCTATCCTGAACTCTGTAAGTGTACATTTTAGATCTAAGCCCTACAAAAACTCTAGCATGGTGTCATCTAAAAATTCTAATTCTCCATATGGAAGATATTCAGACATTGCAGCCCCATATAAATTATTAACATCAAAATACATTAAATATTTAGAATTAATATTCTGTCTTTTAATGCAATTGGAATTGGATCGTGATACTGAATCAAAATGTGAATAGCTATAAAGTCCGAAAACGGGAACAAACGTTGAACACACTCTTTAAGCAGATCATGATTGTTTATATTCACCTTCGAGTGTAACACTTCACTGTTTAATTTAAAATACCACTACTAACTTCAGCAACTAGCTAAATTATTTTATACATAAATATGTTGTGATGTAAGCAAAAATAGCTATAAAATTATACATTTGCAATTTTTCAGAAAAATAAAGCAAATTCGAAATCTTGCCTTAACAAAGCACTTTATCAGCAGAAAAATTAATACTGAATTTTAATTTACAATAACAACAATCTCACATCATTTTTCATTCAGCTGCGTTAAGGAAAAATTTGCTTTGCTCGCGCAAAGCAATTCGCATGCAAGCATTTTCTATATTTAAATACTGAAGGCAACTCTGAAAAACATTCTGCAGTTTTATCATAATATAATTACGTCGTGCAATTTTTTAATTTATTGGAAGAGATGGATTTAATCTCAGTAAATTTTAATAATGATACAATTTTCACAAAATGCTGCTTCAATTAAAAAATTCCTAAAGATTTGAGTATCCCAGAAAAAATCTGCAACAAACTCATGCGTTTTGTTTGTTTAACTAAAAATTTAGGGAAAAATAACTTTAATTTATACAAAATTCTCAATGTGAAATATTTCCTTTTCAGTAAAACTGAATGTGATTTTGTATTAAGGTTTATTTTATTATAAAAAATATTGCCAAGCGTTTTTCTTGTTTCATATCATCCTGCAAATAGAATATGCAATGTGCAACGCATGACTTTTTTTCATAAAAACTTTGTTAAAGCAATTCATTTTCTTCATTATTTAGCATAATTATAGCACGTAGTAAAATTAACTCATGATGGAGTATAAAATAATTTTTTAAAATTCAACGAATGCTACGTAATGAAATTTAAATTACACAAAGTTAATTTATATGATAAAACTTTTGGTCTTTTATATGACCTTAATAAATACTTGTTTGAAATGAATGTCAATCGCTTTAAGTGAAAAAAATCAGTTAGACAAACCGCTTATTTGGCGCTTTGTGAGTTTATTCACACAGATATATAAAAATATTATAACACCGTTTAGTTAGCAATCTCATCCGATTTACTTTTCAGTAAAAACTGAAATGTGATTTTGTATCAAGGTTTATTTTATTATAAAAAATGTTGCCAATTCAAACTTCTTCTCTGCATTGCCCTAAGCGAATAAAAAGAAACGTAGTAAAAAATTAACTCATGCCTTAAACGACTAATACAGTAATATTGACGGGTATTGATGTTACTTTCTGCAACGAAAACAATTTTTAACACAGTACTCGCTGCCGTATGTATTTTTTGTAATCAATACTACAAAATAGGCAATAGATAGTATCAGTGGTTGATGTACTAAGAATTCTTTTATCATCACCTGGATTAAGAACAATTTTGTTTTGTTTAATAGTAAACACATCATGTTTGTCTTATATAATTAAACATTGCTGTTTCTGTGCAGTCTGATATCGAATAAAAAATGTATAAAAGTCAAGTTCTTTCAGTTGTACTTAAAAAAGTATGCAATTTTTTCAGAAAACGATGCAAATTTTAATTTTTTCTAACAGGTCAGTTTATTATTTAATATAAATACTTCACGTAGATTTTTACCAACAGTATAGAAAAAAGTCTATGATACCGATTTAAAAAAATGTATAAAAGTCAAGTTCTTTCAGTTGTACTGAAAAAAAGTAAATATTTCAAATGATTTCTAGGTAAAATTTAATTTTTTTTGTTTTGCAATTGACAACTTTAATTTTAAAAATATGGTATATACGCGTGCACAGTTTCGAAGCCAGACCCGGTCTTCCATTACTGCTGACTAAGTGGATTTATTTATTATTCTGGTGATGTTAGCATTAAATTTCTCGCTTTTTTATTTTTCCTGTGGATGTCAGCATTAAAAAAATTTATACATGACTGGCTTTATTAAATTTTCTATAGATTTCATATTTCTACAATTGCATTAAATTCTTGCTTACATGAGTTGAATTTTCTGCTGTTCTTGTTGTTTAATATCCTTATATACTCAAGATATGTGTGTGTGTGTGTGTGTGTGTGTGATAATCGTTCAATCTTTATTGCCAAGTTGTAGTTGTGCGTTCTATAGAACAAATCAAAAATGAAAACCTCTTTTTTTTTTAAAAATTGTCCTTGTCAGGAATGAATAATGATAGTGATTGGGTTAAAATTATTGAGTAGTTTATAGTCAATCCAAAATTAAGTACTGGAGAAAAAATCGCTGACGCCGTAAGCAGATCCACCAATTGCAAACGTACGACCTGATGACACCAATACAGAGTATGTATTCTTTAGCTTAATATATAGATTTAATTTTCTTAATGCATTTACTTGATATAATATTCATTTGAATCTTTTTTTAGTTAACACGAAGAAGAAGAACAACCAGAAACGACCGCGCGTCAAAGATGAAGAAGAAGACAGCCCTCATAGAATTGATAATGCAATATTTTTTAACCGTTCAGAGTTGGAGTGAGTTAGAACTGTTCTTTATATTTGGGAACTTAAGTGAATTATAGTATGTTTATTCTAGAGTACATAACATTATATATATATATATATATATATATATATATATATATATATGTATTTTATAAATTACAATAAAGAAAAATACATTGTGTGTTTCATTTCACAATACTCCCGATTTAATAACTACGTAATCTCAGTTTACAGAACGGTGTAAAACAATTTTTTGACTTTTAATCTGAGTGCATATTTCGAATAGATGCTCTCATTTTGCGATTAAAGTTAGAAAATGCATTTCAAATAGATGCTTTCATATTTTTTGTAATTGAAATTAGAAATGCATGTGATCTAAAATTGCAGAGTTGCCTTCAGTACGTAAATATGGAAATGCAAATGCTGAAGAAGCATTAGACTAGACTATCGTTGACAAGAAAAAAAGCTGTCTGACATGGGTTGAATTTTCTGCTGTTCTTGTTGTTTAATATCTTTATATATACTCAAGATATGTGTGTGTGTAAGTGTGTGTGTGTGTGTGTGTGTGTGTGTGTGTGTGTGTGTATGTGCGATAATCTTTATTGTCAAGTTGTGGTTGTGTTCTATAGAACAAATCAAAAATGAAAACTTTTGTTAAAATTACCCTTGTCAGGAAAGAATAATGATAGTGGTTAGGTTAAAATTATTGAGTAGTTTATAGTCAATCCAAATGAAGTGCTAGAAAAAAATTGTTTACTCCGTGAGCAGATCCGCCAATTGCAACGTTAGCATATATTTCAATAGATTTATTTCTAGTTTTTTTTGAAGTTGGAGCATTTCATAAATTTCCACGTTTATATATTTCTTGCAGATAAACTGAGTTTGCGATTTAATAACTACGACTTGTTTATTCTTTAAAAGCGAGAATGAGAAAATTGGTGCAGTCAGTCTGTCTATTTGTTTGTCTGTCTTTGGCAAATCTTTCGAGATATCTGTACAATTTGTTAAATGTTGTAAAACTAGTAAAGAGCTATTGCGTTGATCAATTATAATTGCTTTCAGGGTTGAGAGTTCCATTCGTGCTGTCTGAGGTTAATTGTTTTTTCTGCAGACATCAGCATTAAAGATTTCTTACTGACTACAATAATAATACAGACACAATCTTTTCTATTGTTTTTTTTATTATTATCAAACCATTCTTTTAATAACAAAGTATTTTTGTTTTGCACATTGCGGACTATTATTGCCGTGCCTATAACATTTTTTGCAATAGATAGGTTTCCATCCATTTCTTCTTTTCTAGACCCTTCACACATACTTCTTCACCGGGTCGGATAATTTGCTTCGGCTAACATTGTAAAATTATATTAAAATAAATAATACAGACACAATCTTTCTATTGTTTTTTATTATTATCAAGCCATTCTTTTAATAACAAGGTATTTTGTTTTGCACATTGCAGATTATTATTGTTGTGTCTACAACAATGGATGTTATATTTTAAACAGTTGTTGATTTTTAACTCCGATATCTTAGGACAACCTAGTGCAAGCATATCAGTTACAACGTTTTGCATTAGATAGGTTTCAATCAATTTCTTCTTTTCTAGACCCTTCACAAATACTTCTTCACCGGGTAGGATAATTTGCTTCAAATAAAGCGCTATATATGATAAACCCATTCCAGCCGTTGAAGATTCATCCCAAGAAAGACCATGAATATTCTTTGTCACCCAGTCGTTATGTTTTATATGATCTTGGCTCAAACAACTGGACTGCATTGGCAGTTTAAAAATTTGATGACAAACAACACCTTTCAACAAGTCCAAAACCGCAATTTCTTTACACACAAACTCGTTTTTCTTGTATTTAAATCCCTGAATATCAATTATATACATGTTTGTATGTAAATATATGCAGTAAACTTCGACTAATTAAATTAATATCAGGAGCAATATCCTTATATAGCAGATTACCACCATCTGCGTACTTTGCCAACCCACTTTTCAACCTATCACAAGAGTGAACACATTTTGAATTGAAACCGTCCCATGTGTATTTGCAGCCTCTAAACATAAATCAGAATCTACTTTAATTAAACACAATTGACTTGAATGCGATATTTTGCATCTGTCATACTGTCTCGCTAGAAAACCAAATTCAAAACATCTACACACATTTTCTCTGCACTTACATTATTCAACATACGTGTGTTTTGAAATATGTTCCATTGAAAGTAATATAAAGCCGATCCTAATTCAAAACGTGCCCACAAGTATTTTTACATTTGAAAGTATATAAGAATTCAGGTTTTCACATTTTACATTAAAAGTATATAACGCCGATCCTAATTCAAAACGGTGCACGTGTAACTTCTCGCTAGAAAACCGAATTCAAAACAGCTACACACATTCTTCTCTGCACTTACATTTTTCAACATACGTGTGTTTCATTGAAAGTAATATAAAGCCGGTCCTAATTCAAAACGTGACAGACGTATTTTACATTGAAAGTATATAAGAATTCATGTTTTCACAACTATTTTACATTGAAATGTTTTCACAACTTATTTTACATTGAAATATATAGGGCCGATCCTAATTCAAAACGTGACAGACGTATTTTACACATGGAAAATACGTCTGTCGCTTTTTGAATTAGGACCAGCCCTAAATACCTACTTATACTATATGAATGGTATGCACAGTTTCAACAATCGTACTACGGGGGTATCAGCGATCCGATGTTAACACCCAATAAATTTCAAACGCACGCTCCACTTGTAGTCATCGATTGTTCCCATCAAAACGAAATAGTGAAAGTGGGAGCGGTTGACGTACGATTAGAATTTCAAATGAAGGAAGCACTTAAAACTCACACTACAGCGTGCTGCCTCATTCTACACGATCGTTTGGTTCGCTACAATCCTGCAACCAATATTGTGAGTGAAGTCTAAAATGAATAGTCCATTAGTTGTCGACGTTCAAGGTTTTAAAATTGCACATAATAACTTTGTGTTTAAAGAAATGGCTGTTTTACAACTATCCCTATCGAATGGAGTTGCAATAACATATGTGCTGAAACCACCATATTCTTGGAACTGGCTATCAGCTCGCTTCAAATACCAAAACGTATGGTTAAGCAGAAACTTTCACGGTATATCTTGGGATGATGGCAATTTACAATAAATTTCCACACCTAAATGTTATTAACCTAGAAGATTTAGGGTGTACTCCTCTACATAAATTAAAGTATTACACCAATCCACCGAAGTGTTTCTACCATACCACACGACATTTGTCATTCAATTGCGCAACCACAAATGTAATTGTACTCAAAAACTGGTTTGTACATATAACCAATTATTCATTTTTAATAAAGAATAATGTTTACACTAAGTAGTGCTTTTATTTGTATATTTTATACCTACATACATACATATTCCTTGAGACTAGTAAGATGTTTCTCAAAAAATGTCTCGTAATAAGTTTAATTGTAAAACTTACTAACGAATTTGTAAGTATCATATTGAAGAATTTCTCTTAACGCATATATAATTTGCATTTTTTTATGCAAATTTTATGTTACAACAATACAATTAAAAAATTATATTCCACTACCGAGGTATTAAATTTTATAGTATGTTATAGTTGTGTAAACAAAAAAGGCATTGGATAGGTTTTTATCATCAAAGTAGTACATTTTTTAAATTAATCCCATCTGTAAAATGATTACTTTCTTAAACCTAAGTTTTATAAAATTTATTCTCTAAAGATCAACAAACTAATAAACCAGAACTATTAAATTTACATATATTTAGGTGTTATTTTAATTTAAACTATGCTCATCAAAAGTCGTTTATTTACATAACCCCAACATTGTTTAATAAGCTACCTATTAATATCAAACCTTTAAGGAAATTTACAGAATTTAAATCTGCTCTATTGTCTTTGCTGCGTTACTATTCATTAGATAAGTTTCTAGACGATAACTTCTAAGAATCATGATTAATTAATAAGTGATCTTTTAATTTGTACACATTTTGTATGTTGTTTTAGTTCCTTTAACAACTTATTATTAGTAATCTGTTTATTATTTGATTGACGATATAAATTTTAAGATTGGAAGGAGAAGATAAGAAATCTTCTTCTGACATTTATATGCACTCCGCATAGTTGTTATATTAGGATATTTAAGGTAGCAAATGTAAATAAGCTGTTTAATGTGTTGATGAAGAATTTTTACCATTGTATTATGGGTATGAATAAACTTACTTACTTACTAACTATAGTTATTAAAATCTCCAAGATGCACTTTCTTAATGTGTTTTTAACGGAAGTAGAAATTGTAAATTTTGGTAATTAACAATTATGCTAAAATGATTTGAAGTTATGCAGTTGCCATATATAATTTACATATATCGATATGTTGTAATAGTTTATAATATAAATATCACAACCCCGAGGTCATTAACTACCATGCACTTTACTAAACTATAATTATTAAAATCCCCGTACATTTAACTAAGATGCATTTTTCTTAATGTGGAAGTCTTATCTATATTTTATTCAAATAAGAATCTGTTACCGCCACCCCACAAAAAGATAGAAACAATTAAAAAATGTAATTTTTTGTAAATAAAACATTAAAATTTTGTGTTTTTTTAAACATTATATATTTAATACAAAAATGATTTTTTGAAATTCTCGGGGGATTCTTCATCACGTGCATGTTTTTGCTTAACCTAAAAATCTCTAAAGTATACAATCACCTAATGTGTGCAAAGCCCCCGTTCAGAACACCTTATGGAATCCCATTCCGCATTTGAAAATGATTACATCACCATCCAAAGTCTTCACCACGTTTTAAATAACAAAATGATTTGCATACCTTTTAAGGTTATATTTTAGATCCGGGTACGAGTTCAGTGTAATTGTATAAATTATTTTGGTGATGCAATTATGAATAAAATAACGAGTGACCTGTCTTAACATGTTTTTTTTGCATACACACACATTAAATATTTAAATATATTGAAATTGCTAAATGTAAGCAAGAACACCTTGATATAAGATCAAATTAATTTTTTTATTTGAAAGGCAAATAAATCGCGATGAAAGGTGATATAATT
Source organism: Platerodrilus igneus (assembly GCA_036346225.1). Classification (NCBI taxonomy): domain Eukaryota; kingdom Metazoa; phylum Arthropoda; class Insecta; order Coleoptera; family Lycidae; genus Platerodrilus; species Platerodrilus igneus. Next base: position 74,216 of record JARFIW010001734.1, on the reverse strand, counting down.
TGCATATATTTTAAACTCATACGGGTATAATAAATATAATAGAAGCTAAAGATTATATGTTAGATCCGACTGCAAGTTCAGTGTAATTGTATAAATTATTTTGGGGTGATGTAATCAAGAACAAACTATACGACATGCCTGTCTTAACATGTTTTTGCAACACACCTTATGTTAATTAAATCCATTATATTACAAGTTGAATGTCGATATGCTTTGCATATATATTACCAGAGAGCTATAATTACAATAAAAAAACACGAGGTTATATTCTGGATTTCGTCTGCGAATTTGTTATTTTATCTTGGTAATGAAATCATGAGAAATGAACAACTTGTCTTTACAAGATTTTACATGCAGAGGTTGTAAATTAGATCCATTATATCACATTTCGTATATTTTCTAAATATTATTCACTATTTCATACAAAATACAGCCCTTGAGGACCGCTAAAAAACTCTTTACCACTTGCACGTTTTTGCTTAACATAACAAAATTTTTCACCGCGTTTAATTTTTAGCTTAACCTACCAAAAAATCTCCGAAGCAGTCAAGCACCCAAAGGGGTACTACCTCACACAGAACGTGGACTCCATTCTACACACATCATTTTGAAAAACGTTTTAACACCATCCCCATGTGATTTAATATTTAACACGGGAACACTGCTAAAAAATTTCTTAAAAAATATCTTTGAAGTAGGCAATCACCTAGAGGGGTACGCAGAGGGGTGCCCATTTATCATTTGACATTGTTTAACGTTATCCACCACGTTTATTGCACACCCCCCATACCATCTAACAACAAAAATGCCTGGCTGGCGCTGCGCGCGCACCTCGAAAGCAAAAGCCTAACAAACCCCATTCATCATTAAGTAAACTATCCACCAACAAGACACCGAAGCGCCAGCGCTTTGCTCCGCATTTTATTCTACACAGTAGACACCCCAAAAGCAAATTTTCCATACAAAGACCATTTTGTTCTCAAAACCGACGTATACATATCTTACACACACCGAAATCCCAGCGCTTCACTCCCCCCACATTTTATCCTACACAATGGACAACCCAAAAGCAAATTTGCACATAAAAAGCAATTTTATTCTCAAACCGGCGTATACATATCTTGCTGTGCAGCTTGTCTTCCAAAGTGGCATAGCTCCCCTAGCGGGGGTGCCCATTTATCATTTGACATTGTTTAACGTCATTCACCACGTTTATTGCACACCCACCATACTACCTAACAACAAAGACGCCCGGCTGGCGCGCGGAGGGGTGCCCATTTATCATTTGACATTGGTTAACGTCATTCACCACGTTTATTGCACACACACACACACCCATTGTATCTAACAACAAAGACGCCCGGCTGGCGCTGCGCGCGCACCTCCAGAACAAAGGCCTAACGACTCCCGGGCGCGCATCCCGAGGACAAAGGCCTAACGACCCCCGGCGTAGCAAATTTACATACAAAGACAATTTTGTTCTCAAACCGGCGTATACATATCTTGCTGTGCGGCTTATAGCAAATTATCATACAAAGACAATTTTGTTCTCAAACCGGCGTATACATATCTTGCTGTGCGGTTTGTTCCCCAAAGCGGCTTAGCTACCCTACTGTATAATCCACTTTTTAATGCTGTACAAATTTTGTAAAGCTAGTTAGTATTTATTTGTTACTTATTTATATATTATATAACCAATTTAAGTTCAAACAATACTTAAAAGTTAAACATTTTTATAAATTCTGTATATATATATATATATATATATATATATATATATATTGCTGTGATCCAAACCAAAATTCGGGAACTACGTTTTCGAATCGAGCCCCAGCGTTGGGCCGTCATAGAATGCTGTGAAATGTACAAAAAGCCTCGCCAGTTTCTTGGAATAAAATCACAAAAATTTTATTTTGAACTCAAGCCTCACTTTTGGGCGCTACGAGTTGCTGTGATTCTCTTCTGATAATCGCCTCTTTACTCTTTCCGCCTCGGCTGCTCACTTAGTTAAATCCTTCATCCTCATTCATAAAAAAAAACAAATACATTCCTACCACAAACATCAACGTTAACTCTATTTACATCAATATTCATAAAACATTGAAATTACAAAATTAAATTTCAGCATAAATTTCAGTATCATAAAATTTCAAGATTAAATTTGTTATCATTTTTAATTTGCATCCAGAATTAAAGTCCTTGTAGGATGCCTACTAATTAATTTAACAATATTTGCAGACCTGAGTCTGAGTACAAAGGGAGCATCTCCCACCCCTTTACGTTACTCAAACAGGTTAGTCTAATTGAGCTCAAAGACTGACCCAAATTTTCATCATAATCAAGAACATAAACAGCTAAATACTCCTTTCTACTTAAACAAGAAAATTTCACCTTAAAATTAAAATTTTGTTGTTGGTACAAATTCACTACTGTCCATTTTTTTTATCAAAAAAATTATAAAGTTATTCAACACACACCAAGAACATCAAAGTTACGTAAAAATTGTATAATTTACCTGAAGGTTACTGCACTCGTGGCTTCAATGTACATCGTCCTTTGTTAATCACACCATTCTAACTGGGTTATGTTTACGGCTTCTGATTCTGAACGCTTTACAAATTTTCTACACCACCATTCATCTAAAGTTGTTTCAGGGCTTTTCAGGAACTCATCTATGTATATCTGAATCTTGTTTTGTGGATCAAATCACGTTTACTAATCATTTAATTATTAACACCCCCGAAAAATAGCAAAGAAATTCATACTTCTTTCACGCTATACCCCAAAACTGCCTACTTTTGTTTATTCATTTATCGTTAAAAATTTTGGATAATTGGTACAGTAATACTCACAAATATAACTAGACTTTATTACCTTGTATCTTCTTTTCTAAGTGCACTAATGAATAACAACTTGTATCGTAGCACGTAAAGAGCAAACTATTTTAAAGTATTCAATAATCACCAACAATATAAGAGCAAACTGTTTAAAGTATTCAATCAAAATCGAAAATCTAAGAGAGCGAAACTGTTTAAAGTCCGGGTTTATATAATAGCCCGCCCGTACGTCGGTTTTGTCCCGCAAACGGACAATTTCCAGAATTTCGCATACTGTGTTCCCTTCTCGACAGTCGGGCACAGCGATTCTAAAAATTTGCACACGCGCCAGTTAAATCTCAGAAATTTTCCACACGGCACGCAACGTCTGAGAACAACTAATTAAATTTTATCAAGAAATGTTATTTTTACACCTCTCATGTTTGCCTCCTATTTTCAACCAATTGTGACCCTCGTGACGTTGCTCAAATCACGCCTTTAATTATCCGTATCTCTGTCTTGCGCATATTATCCGTCTCTATCTACCCTGTTCTGAGTGGTACAAATCGATATTCTTTATTATCGGTTGTGTACAATCCACGTGGACTGTTAAATAACCCACTTTATTAGCATTCCCGTTAAAACATCCGACCGTTTCCAATATACCTAGAAGCTGCATGTTTATCCAAACAAATTAATTAGAACTTTGATATTTAAAAATACGCAGGTGTTCAATCGTAATACTTTGAATAACACTTCTACGATTTGAATATTATTGTGTTTTTAACAGCTTTTATGCATATAATACCTTAATAATCGTTCAATTAACTCCAATTATAATAATAATGAATGGCATTGACTTCTACCCTTTAATTTTTAGTGAATACAAATTAAATATTAATTATTATTTGTACATTTTGTTTAATACTCGTTACTTAAACTTGAATTAATTAATATAAATTTTGCACGTAATTTCCATTTGTTTTTTTACTTGGAATAAGTAAATTACATACAAGTTGAGCATTTTAATACTGCTTCTTTTTATAGAAAACGTCTAGTGAATAATTTACATCCTTTATTTTTAATGAAACGAATAAATTTTTATGCTTCACGGTTTTAATAATGCGTACTTTTTCCCAAAGCTTCCTTATACACGGTGATTAAAATTATTTGATGCACTTAATTAATTTTCTACCCTGGTCTAAATATAAGTAATATATATATATATATATATATATATATATATATTATCGTGTAAATTATATGTAAAGAAGGATAGATAAGTCAAGAGAGTAATTTTGTAAGCACAGTGTATATAGAAAACAGAAATAAATTATTAACGCTTCAAATTAATTAGTCTTGACCTTAAAACAAACGGATAATAGCATAAATTTGTATTAATAAGTTGTAATTTTAAAGTTGCATAGTGTGGAAGCTTTGTAGTACGTAAAAACTCGAGGAGAATGCGAGGACAATTAGCTTTAGTATTTGAAGGTTGTAAATCGAGCACATCAAATAATCAGGGAGAGCTTTTGTATATAAAATCGATAATGTAAACGAACATATTCATTTTACTAACAAAGCGTTCGTTTAAAACATCCTAGGAAATCTACAGGTTAAACAACATGGGAAAGTACAATTTCAAACTGGCAATCGGTTCATAGAAAATACTGACAGACTAATAAACAATTCAAGAAATTAGAATGTACGTTGTAACATAATTCTTTAGAAATTTGAGTTAACGGTCGAAGCGAAGGGTGAGAAATAACAGGTAGTTTGAAAACTAGTAAAGACGGGATATAAATAGCATGGCATAAAACAAGAATGACAAATAACACGCGATATAACAGCCATTTAGAACACGCGATAAAACAGCTATTTAAAGCGCGCGATAATTTGTAGAGGCTAACAACAATATCGATTTTAAGTTGCTATAGTGGGATGTTAATAAAGACAGTGAATATGAGTTAGATAAGCATAACATAGTTGGATGATAGACTTACGACAGGGGAAATGGTCTGGATTGGCTGATTGCGAGTGGAGTGAGAGACCTTTCTAGAAGCATTGCGACCGTTGTGGATGATAATCAGTATTTTCGGACTAAAGCTAAGTGGAATGAACTATTTTTGAGCTTTAAAAGATCGTTGCAGTTTGAATTTTTAAAATCGGTTACAGTGGTGGTGTTTTTCGATGAAAACAGGGTACAGGAGGTAGGCTTCAACGCTTATAAATACACTAGGAGACGTAGTGGGGCTTTCTTACTTCTTCTGTTCGCTTCAGATTTATATGGTGTAACATCTAAGTTAAAAATTTGTAAGTCGGTGATAGTGCAGTCCGTTTAATTTAAATTAAAAGTGTTTAAAAGCACGAGTAGGTGCTATGTTATAAACGGTGCTGTAAGTAAATACAAATAACGAACAAAACATGTTACTAAGATAAACCAGACTAGTTATTTTTTCGAAACGATGATGCTGGGTGTATGGTAGATTCAAAAGTCGATCAACTTATTTGGACAATTACATGGGTACATGTATTGAAGGCGTCTGCATAGAATGGAATGACCGTGTGGAAATGAGTTTGATGTACATGTAGCAGAGGGAAGTTGGATGGAATGCAACGACGAGGATTTGGGTGGACGACATCTTCAGAAGTGATGGTGCAAAAGCTTACACCAGGTAACGAAATTTGTTTCCTTTTGTTATTGCTAAACATTTTGTGCTGTTATTTTGTGCTAGAGTGATTTGACATACTTGGTGTATATTTTATAAACATAAAATCTAATTTGAAGGTTATATGAAAAAGACAATTTGAGTTTATTATGTGAAGGTATAACTACATGACGTATAATTTTGATGTAGAGTAAACGGGTCTTTAGAGTTGTTGAAAACAAAAATGCAATTTATTTATGCATTCAGAGTAACATGGTTTATACTGAGCTCACCATACCCTGAAGTAAATTTTAATTTAGGGTTTCAAGGTAGGCCTATCTAGTTGAACTGTATATAAAAAAATGTTGAAATAAATTAAATTCATTAAATTTAAAAGAACTTAATGGTTGATATTGTAAAATTTTATGAAGATGTTTATATCCGATTTGGAAATATTGAGCTGGTGACGTAAATTTTTGATTTGTGTGAATAAAAAGGTTGTATGTTTCGTCGAATTATTGATTGGTAATTTTTAGTTGGTAGTCTAAGTGAGAGAGAGAGTAAGCATAGGATAGGTAAGTATCTCTGAAGAAGCTGGAAGCAGAGCTAGCCGTGGTATGTTGATTTAGGGGAGCTTTTCCAGAGATAGTGGGATTTTATTTTTCAGAAAAAATTTATGACAGCCCAATCTGTAAGAGTTTGATTTTAGGGATTGATTTCAGGTAAACCTCACAGCAATTTATAAAAACCTAGTTTGTGGGGCACGATTTTAGAGCTAAACCACTGCATATATATATATATATATATATATATATATATATATATATATAAGGTTATCATAAAGTAAGGGATATATTTTAAATTATGATAACTTTTTAACAAATTAAGTTAATAACAAGAAATAAATGAAATCTAATTGCTTATGAAATGGGATTTAGTATGCCCAAAACAGGTTACGGCAATTGCTCAATATGACCTCCATTTTGTTGTTGTAAGATCACCATCCTTACCTCTAAATTGTACACAGCATTTCGTAACATTTCTGGTTGAATTGTACCAATTTGCTCCGTAATACTGTCTTTTAATTCTTGTAGCGTAGTTGGTCGTCTTCTAAACACTAAACTTTTTAAATAACCCCACAGCCAGTAATCCGCTGGGTTTAGATCAGGTGATCTTGGTGGCCATGAATTTACGAAATGTCTGCTTAACACGCGATCTTGAAAAACGTTGGTTAACAATTCTTTGACTTGTCGAAAAATGTGCGGGGGTACTCCATCCTGCATAAAAATGATGTTTTCAATTCCGTAGTGCTCGTTTTGCAGCTGTGGAATAACACAATTTTGTAACATTTGCAAGTATCGTTCACCATTTACAGTTACAGATACGGCTTGTCCATTCTGCATTTCCTCGTAGAAAAGAAATACGGACCAATAATAAAATCAGCTGTAAAACCGCACCAAACGGTGACTTTCTTGTCATGAAGACCTTTTTGAACGATTTGTTGCGGATCTTCTGCAGACCAGATTCTACAGTTTTGAGTATTGACTCCACCATTCAGAGTAAAATGTGCCTCATCTGTCCATAAAATACGGGATAACTATTCGGGTTCAATTTCCATCTGAGCCATTACTCGCAAAGAAAAATCGTACCTAGTAGCCAAATCTGCGTCCTTTAATTCAAACAGCATTTTCAGTTTATATGGATACATGTTTAGAATTTTGCGTAAAATTTTCCAAACCGTGGTATACGGCATTTGCAATCGCTTGGATATCGCATTTGCACTGCTGATTGCGAGTGAATTGCTTCTGGCTATGTCTTGATTTTCATGAAGAACCTCTGCAACTTGGACATCACTAATTATTGGTCTTCCTGATCTTGGTAAGTCAGTTACAGACCCTGTTCTTTCAAATTTTGTATCAAATTGCGATACGCTTTCATTTGACAGGGTCCCGCTCTCAAACCCATTCTCGTGCGAAATCTTCGTAATCCAGCGGTGTAATTTCTGCCGGATTCATAATAGCACTGAACTAAACCAATTCTTGTTTGTAAATCCATGTTATTACAGTTGAGTCGTTTGAACTCAACGTTTACTTAAGTTTTAATTTCAAAATAAAACTTCAAATTGAATAATTTCGTTTTGACACTAGTGTCAACAATTGTTATGACAACGCTTTTGTTTCTCATAGATACGGTAAAATCCCATTCATTAAGCAACTAGATTTCGTTCATTTTATGTTACTAACTTAATTTATTAAAAAGTTGTAATGATTTAAAATATATCCTTTACTTTATGATAACCTATATATATATATATATATATATATATATATATATATATATATTACTCATATTTAGACCAGGGTAGAAAATTAAATAATCACATCAAATAATTTTAATCACCGTGTATAAAGAATTTCATTAAATAATACGCGTTATTAAAACCATGAAGCATAAATAAACTCGGTTGTTTCAGTAAAATAAGAAATTTAAATTATTTATAAGACAAAGCAGTAGTGAAAAGCTCTGCGTGTAATGTAATTATTCCTAAACAAAGAGAAATTACGTGCAAAGTTTATATTAATTAACTCTATTTAAGTAACCGGTAGTAAAACAAAGTGTACCTATAATAATTAATATTTAAGTTGTATTCGCTAAAAAATGAAAAGGATAGAAATCAATTTTAATTGGAGTTAATTAAACCGTTAATAACATATATTACCTATAGAAACTTGTAAAAACCCAAGATTAAAATACCACGGATTAAAGCTCTGAGAATTAATATTATGTTGAACACCTGCGTAGTTTAAATAACACATTCGGCGTAAATTTTGCAGATAATTAATGTTTCAAAGAATCTTGGGAAAACGTCGCATAATAGTTACGAGAATTGCTAAAGCTGGGTATTTCACACTCCATGTGGACTAAAATAATCGATAATAAAGAATATCAAGTTGCACCAATAAGAACACGGTAGAGAAGGAAAGAGAAAATGCGTCAAGCAAAGACACATATTGTAGAAGGCGGGATTTAAGCAACGTCACGGGGTCACAATTGGTTAAAAATAGGATGCAAATATCAGAGGTAGAACAACAATTTCTGTACAAAATCAATTAGTTTTTCTCGGACATGCTTGCGTGCCGTGTGGAAATTTTCTGAGATTTGAATGGGGCGAGTGAAAATTCGTAAAAATCGACGCGTGAGCGGCAGACTGGGAACATGGCATGAGAAATTCTTTAGAATTACCCGTTTTGGGGAACAGACCGACAGACAGGCTTTTGCTATATATACCGAGATGAAGATAAACAAGCTCTCTTAGACTTTTGACGATTCGATGCGTTAAAAGCTCGTACATACGCGACTTGATTAAAGATGGTAAACCGTGCATTTTAGTTTGATTAAATAATTTAAAGTTTGCGAGTATATTTTAGTGATTCAAAATAGCTTGTTATTTACGTGCTAACATGAATGTACTTCAGTGCACTTAGATACAAGGTAATAAAGTTAGTTTCACTGTACCAATCAGCAAAATTTACAACGACGAATGTATACACAAAAGTAGGCAGTTTTGGCGTATATTGGTGACAGAAGCATGAATTCTTTGCTATTTTTCGGGGGTGTTAATAATTAAATGGTTCAAATACGTGTCTGGATCCATGAAACAAGGGTCAGATAAACACAGATGAGTTCCGGAAAGGCCCAGAAACGACTTTGAATGGATGGTGATGGAGAAAATTTAAAGCGTAGAGAATCAGAAGCCGTAAATATAATCCTGGTGAATGGTGTGATTAACTAAAGAAACGATACTTTGAAGCTACGAGGACAGTAACCTTCAGGTAAATTATACTATTTTGTTTGACATTTTTTGTGTGTATTGAATGACTTTATAATTGATTTACTTTAAATGGACATTAGTGAAATTGTTCTAACCATAAAGTTTAATTTTAAGATGAAATTTGCTTGTTTAAGTAAAAGGGTATTTTGTTTTGATGTTCAGAATATGATGAAACTTTGGGTATGTCTTTGAGCTCAATTAGACAAACCTGGTTAATTAACGTAAAGGGTGGTAGATGCTCCTTTATACTCAGACTCCGGTCTGCTTATATTGTTATATTAATTAGTAGGCATCCAACAAGGACTTTAATTTTGGATGCACAGTAAAATGATAATAAAATTAATCCTGAAATTCTTTTAAAACTGAATTTTATGCTGAATTTTAATTTTGAAATTTTATGTATTCTGAATATTGATGTAAATAGAGTTAACGTTGATGTTTTGGTAGGAATGTGTTGTTTTTATGAATGAGGAGGTTTATAACATTAGGTGATCAGCCGAGGCGAAAAGCGTAGTTCACGGATTTTAAAGGAAACACAGCATTCTTGACGCCCAAACTGTGGGGCTCGAATGTTTTTTAAAGGGCCAGTACCTGCAGATAATGAGAAGATTCACAGCAATATATATATATATATATATATATATATATATATATATTGCTGTGATATCCTCCTTTGAATGCGGGAACTGGGTCCTTTCAACAAAAAATTCTAGTCCCACAGATTGGGCGTCATAAACGGCTGTGATCCTCTTTTCGCCTCGGCTGCTCACCTAATGTTATAAACCTCCTCATTCATAAAAACAACACATTCCTACCAAAACATCAACGTTAACTCTATTTACATCAATATTCAGAATACATTAAAATTTCAAAATTAAAACTCAGCATAAATTTCAGTTTTCAAAAGAATTTCAAGATTAATTTTATTATCCTTTAATGTGCATCCAAAATTAAAGTCCTTGTTGGATGCCTACTAATTAATATACAATATAAGCAGACCGGAGTCTGAGTATAAAGGAGCATCTACCACCTTTACGTTAATTAACCAGGTTCGTCTAATTGAGCTCAAGGACATCCCAAATTTTCATCATATTACCGAACATCAAAACTAAATACTTTCTACTTCAACAAGCAAATTTCATCTTAAAATTAAAATTTTATGGTTAGTACAATTTCACTAATGTCCATTTAAAGTAAATCAATTATAAAGTTGTTCAACACACACAAAATGTCAAACAAAATAGTATAATTTACCTGAAGGTTACTGTCCTCGTAGCTTCAAAGTACATCGTCCCTTTAGTTAATCACACCATTCCAACAGGATTATATTTACGGCTTCTAATTCTCAACGCTTTTAAAATTTTCTCCATCACCATTTATTTAAAGTTGTTTCTGGGCTTTCCGGAACTCATTTATGTATATCTGACCCTTGTTTCGTGGATCCAGACACGTATTTGAACCATTTAATTATTAACACCCCGAAAATAGCAAATAACTTCATACTTCTTTCACCAATATACGCCAAAACTGCCTACTTTTGTGTATATATTTGTCGTTGTAAATTTTGCTAATTGGTACAGTGAAACTAAATTTTATTACCTTGTATCTAAGTGCACTGAAGTACATTCATGTTAGCACTTAAATAACCAACTATTTTGAATCACTAAAATATACGAGCAAAATTTTAAATTATTTTATCAAACTAAAATGCACTGTTTAACATCTTCAATCAAGTCGCGGATGTACGAGCTTTTAACGCATCGAATAGTCAAAAGTCTAAGAGTCTAAGAGGGCTTGTTTATATTCATCTCGGTATATATAGCAAAAAGCCGGCACGTCGCTTTTGTCCTCAAAACGGGTAATTCTAAAGAATTCCTCATTCTATGTTCCCAGTCTGTCGCTCGCGCATCGGTTTTTACGAATTTAGTACTCACCCCAGTTAAATTTCAGAAATTTCAACACGGCACGCAACGTCTGAAATAACCGATTAAATTTTATACAGAACTGTTATTTTTACCTCTCAAGTTTGCCTTTACTTTTAACCAATCGCAACCCCATGACGTTGCGCTACTCACGCCTTTTACTATATGTGTCTCGGTCTTGCGCATATTATCTGTCTCTATCTAACCTGTTCTTATTGATGCAAAGTGATATTCTGTATTATCGATTATTTTAGTCCACATGGAGTGTGAAATAACCCACCTTTAGCATTTCTCGTAACTATTATGCGACGTTTTCCCAAGATTCTCTGAAACTATTCGTTATCTGCAAACTTTTCGCCGTATGTGACATTTAAACTACGCAGGTGTTCAACATAATATTAATTCTCAGAGCTTTATTTTCTGGTATTATAATCTTGGGTTTTACAAGTTTCTATAGATATTATCTGTTACTAACGGTTCAATTAACTTCAATTAAAATTAATACTCTTTAATTTTTAGTGCATCCTAATTAAATATTCAATTATTATCTGTACGTTTCGTTTAATACTCGTTGCCCAAACTTGAATCAATTAATATAAATCTTGCACGTAATTTCCATTTGATTCTTTACTTTGGAATAATTAAATTACACGTTGAGCATTTTAAAACTGCTTATTTTATATAAAGCGTCTTGTAAATAATTTTAATTTCTTATTTTTAATAAAACGAATGAATTTTATTCTCCACGGGTTTTAATAAAGCTTATTATCTAATAAACTTCCTTATACACGGTGATTAAAATTATTTGATGTAATCCATTAATTTTCTACCCTGGTCTAAATATGAGTATATATATATATATATATATATATATATATATATATATATATATATATATGTTGATGAATAAACTACTACTACAATTTATAATTCTACATTATATGTTTTACAATTTTATGTAAATTATGTTAATTCTATTGAATAAAACAAGATAATCATTAATTGATTACTTTCAAGTGTATTAACGGTAATATCTGATAAACTAGCCTTTTAGTACAACCGACATTCTCGGTATTTTTTTAGCTCTTCTAAAAAAACATAAGTACTAATATATGATTAAAAAAAAATCTTTGGGCCTAGTTTTTGCATTTTATATTATTGTTAAAAATATATCCCCCATGGTTTAGTATCAGTTGTTTCTGAACTTAGTATTCGTTTATCATCATACAGATTCAAAACTACTTTATTTTGTGTTATGCTATACACGTTATGTTTATATGATCTAATAAGGTGTTGAGGTCTCTTCACAATTTGCTTTTTGTAATCGTCAAAAGTGATTGTTTTTATACTTGTCATAGTGAAACCTTTACATATGTTCACAACCTTTTTGTCTTTCGTATAAGCGTACATTTTATATCTTAATCCAACAAACTCCAACATAATATTACCATTATTTTCGTCTTTCATAAGACCAGGTATTTTCTTATTTACTAAGTCTATATTGTAGGCATTGTTTGGTTGAAAGTCAGATGTATCAAATCTGTGTATATCGTTTTTAATATCAACGTATATATCGGGTACTCGGAATTCGTAAATCAAGCTATCGGTGTCAGTATACGAAAGTTTAGCGTTGTTGCCAAATTTCTGTTTAACATAATTGTAATGAAACTCATACAGGATCGTTTTGGATATATCTAAGATTGAAAACCCTGCGTAAATTGGTTTATTTAAATATACTTCTAATTTGTTCATTTCTATTACTACTAAATCATGATCAAGAATAGTGCTGCTCTGAAAGTTTGGCTTTGCAATATATGCACGAGCTCTATAGCGCCCATCCCATTTTGTTAGTAGTCGTATCTCTTTGTGCTTTCGTACATTTTTCATTAATTTACCAAAAACAGAATTTTTGTCAAACTTATTTTTAGACTGTTGTCTTAAACGAGTGTTTAAATCAATATATTCTTTTAACCACGGTGCCTGTTTAAATTGCAGTATCCTATGGATTTTAAGTATTTTCAAACCATAAGCTAGATACATCTTTAAATTTTTATAATGAACAATGTAGTTACGTTTTGTATATAATGTAGTAAGCAATTTCTTGATCTTAGATGTAGAAGAGAGTACTGGGGGGATCATGTGCTCTGGAGCTAGAGGTATAGCGCTGTGAACAATGTTCAGGTCTAGAGAATATTCGAAGTCGCACTCAAATATATAGCCTACTTCGGAATTATCAAGAATATTTAATATATCAATATATTTAAACTTTTCTTTTTCTAAAATCTAAAATCGCCGTATGGAAGAAAATTTGACATAGCCGCACCGTACAAATTATTCACATCGAAATACATTAAGTACACTGAATCTTGATTTGGATCGTACTGATTTCCCATGTACTTGTTATTAGCTTTAGAATATCTATTAGAACATTGAGCAATCCCACCGCGGATGCCTCTTTCAAAAAACATGATTTGGTCTATGTCAGTTAGTAGTTCTATCTGAACTTTTGTAGTTTTAAGCATTGCATCAAAAGCTAAACCAGGTACCGTAAAATAGTGCAGATGATCCAATCCGTATGCTGTGATATATATCTGACGGAAATTTTCCAAAATATCAGATAACAGTAGAACGTCCGTTTTTAAATAAAGATCTGAATATTCACCTACATTTTGTATGCAAAGGTTTGCCAAACATTAACCGCATGATCGAAGTCTTCATCGCTAACATCTTTATCGCGAAGACGACTATAAAAATTTTGTTTGGAAGGTAATTTAGTTTTTTTAAGTTTTTCCCAAGAGTCTATATACTCATAAGGAAAAATACCTGTGCGCATCAGTAAATTGAATTCTTTTTCAGTATTGCAATTTTTCCTAGTAATAATTTCTTTATCGTTTTTTAAATACGATGACAGTTTATCAAGGCTGCTAGCCATAAATCTAAATGAACTCATGAAATCTAAGTTTAACTTTTGTTCCATCTACTACTTTAGTAAAAGATATATATATATATATATATATATATATATATATATATATATATATTGCTACGAACTCTACTTGTACTCTGATGGATTCTTCATGGACGCCAAAATGCTACAAACCTTTGATGCTACTTATATATCTAAAAAGCTTGAAAATACTTCTGCTTCACAATGAAGTATGCCACGGCTGCTCGGCTGCTTTCTGTAAATAAACTAAGTACTCAAAAAATTCTGCTATGGTAAATCGCCTAAGTTTATTAACATACTTATAGAAAAATACACCCCAAAAACAACATAAAACTCCTCATTCACTCATTATTTATACATTATATACATCCCCCTTTTTAAATAACACATTTCACAATACATTTTGAAATATTTAATTACCCCAGATAAATATTTACAATTGTATTATCATAGAAAGTAACAGGGCTTTACCGCAGTCTTTACTTTACCTTCGGTCTAATACGAGCTCATAGTAAAACCTTAATCCTTCGTGCTAATTTTTGCACATTAATCCCCAAAAATACCCTTCTACCTTGTACATACACCAAATATTGTTAATATCATAAAATCCCACATAAAATACAGTAAAATAATATAACAGAAAAAGGTCAATATGTAATTCTTCCCAAGTTTGTCACTTTTTATTCATAACCTTATACCCACAATGCACAACACCGCCTGTTTATACACTTATGCAAACAAGAACAACAGTTACCTGGATTCTATTACTGCCCATGGGACTGCCATCATACCATCAAGGACTGCTATCTTCAGAAACTTCCCCAATCTGGATTGCAACACCCAGAACTGCAAACTGCTACCATATTAGCACGACGTCATCTGGTCTACAATTCCATAGTGCCTTCAGACTACCAAGCCTCTTTTATCAATTGTTGGTAATCAACCAAATCGACCACACAGACATTTACTTCGCTTCCAAATTTTAAACTTGGTACACTTAGTGCAAATGAAATTATAACAGGCTTTACTTATATAAATTAAACTTTGTTTCAACTTATACAAGTAACAATTTTTTCTTGCAGCCGTCAGCTGGTTGTAAGCTAAGTGTGACGTGCGGTTGTTGAAAACCCCAGAGAGTCATCTGCTTGCTGAGAAACTAAGACAGCTCCACAACACTCTGTTGGTGCTTATATACCGTTATCTCCACCTCCAACCTGTTAGAATTCTTCAAATTTCTTTTGATATAAACAAACAACACCTCTAACCGTCCACAATTCCTAAAATCGTTCAACCGCCACTCTTCTTCCACAAACACTTTAACTCACGTACACAAACTTCAACGGCCCACCGAAATCTTAGAACTTGTTCCCACACCACAAGCTCACTTAGACATTTCTTCGTATTCTCTATACAAACGTATTCTAACGATCAACAAATTCTGTATATTCGTTTTAACCGACAACATTTTCCAAAACATTTTCTTGAAATTCATTTGAACATAACAAACGTGCCCACTGTACTAACCTATTTTTCTTAAATTTCTACAATCCCACTCTAAAATCTTGTGTATATTTACTCCAACTGACCATTTAAAGTACTCCACTTATGCAACATGTTTTATCTGTCTTCCTTTAACATACACCCTAAAATTCCTTGTCTCTTACTTTGTACTTATTCCACTTTGTACATTTCTACCATGAGTTATCATTTTCGCTCTAACCTACACTCTATATCAACTATCTTTCTTACACCGTGTTTTCCAGTTTTGTTGTAACCAATAATATACCACTTACCCACTCTTGACAACATTCAAATTATACTTAACTCACTTATACCTATTCTAACTAATAATTTTTTCTTGTTTTCACCCCAATTCAACTAACATTTAACACGCGATATTCCCCTTTTACTTCTATCCATTCTAATCAATAGCCTTTCTTTGTTTTGCTGTTGGCATGCTGCATTAGTAACTGACAAATAACCGTTTAAGTTGCATATCTTTTTAACGAGGCTATAAATTCATTTTAATTAACAGCGGACAGCAATACTCGTTTGTTTGTGCTGTCTTATCTGCGACGCCCCTTCTTAAAATCCGAGAAAATTTGCAGGGGTTCCTTCGTTTACTAATTAATGATCTTTGGACAGCTTTGACAACACCTTCAAACTTATAACAAATAACATAATGGCCACTTAACTTTAGTAAATACTATTTCGAAAACAGTTTAAAGTTTTTACAAATATACATCCCTTTTGCTATAATTCACATCTGAATTTATGTCAAATACTAATGTTAAATTTGCTTATGAAATAATAAATTTTAAAAGCTTTCTACACGCGCTATACCTTATGAATATTTACATTATAACACACGCCAAAGGATGGTGCTAAATTAACTTTTAGCTTCTGTAAAATTAATAATTTCTACTCTACTAATTTGAAAAACGTTTCAAATTTTTGTTTATATTTTCACCTGCTGAAACTTGAAATAAACTACAAAATGAATTATTAATGTTGTTTTAACCCCCAAATATCACTGAAATATAATTATATATAAGTAGATAAATAAGGCCGGTCCTAATTCAAAACGCGACAGACGTATTTTCCATGTGTAAAATACGTCTGTCACGTTTTGAATTAGATCACTATATATTTCAATGTAAAATAGTTGTGAAAACATTTGAATGTAAAATAGTTGTGAAAACATGAATTCTTCTATACTTTCAATGTAAAATACTTGTGGGCGCGTTTTGAATTAGGATCGGCTTTATATTACTTTCAATGAAACACACACGTATGTTGAAAAAAATGTAAGTGCAGAGAAGAATGTGTGTAGCTGTTTTGAATTCGGTTTTCTAGTGAGAAGTTACACGTGCACCGTTTTGAATTAGGATCGGCGTTATATACTTTTAATGTAAAATGTGAAAACCTGAATTCTTTTCAAATGTAAAATACTTGTGGGCACGTTTTGAATTAGGATCGGCTTTATATTACTTTCAATGTAACACACGTATGTTGAAAAATGTAAGTGCAGAGAAAATGTGTGTAGATGTTTTGAATTTGGTTTTTTAGCGAGACAGTATGACAGATGCAAAAAAATATCGCATTCAAGTCAATTGTGTTTTAATTAAAGTGGATTCGGATTTATGTTTAGAGGCTGCAAATACACATGGGCCGGTTTTAATTCAAAATAAGTTCACTCTTGTGATAGGTTGAAAAGTGGGTTGGCAAAGTACGCAGATGGTGGTAATCTGCTATATAAGGAGATTGCTCCTAATATTAATTTAATTAGTCGAAGTTCACTGCATATACTTACATACAAACATGTATATAATTGATATTCAGGGATTTAAATACAAGAAAAACGAGTTTGTGTGTAAAGAAATTGCGGTTTTGGACTTGTTGAAAGGTGATGTTTGGCATCAAATTTTTAAACTGCCAATGCAGTCTAGTTGTTTGAGTCAAGATCATATAAAACATAACGACTGGGTGACAAGGAATATTCATGGTATTTCTTGGGATGAATCTTCAACGGCTGGAATGGTGTCATCATATATAGCGCTTTATTTGAAGCAAATTATCCGACCCGGTGAAGAAGTATTTGTGAAGGGTCTAGAAAAGAAGAAATTGATTGAAACATATATAATGCAAAACTTTGTAACTGATATGCTTGCACTAGGTTGTCCTAAGCTATCGGAGTTAAAAATCAACAATCGTTTAAAATATAACATCCATTGTTGTAGACACAGCAATAATAATTTGCAATGCGCAAAACAAAATATCTTTTATTAAAAGAATGGCTTGATAATAATAAAAAACAATAGAAAGATTTTGTCTGTATTATTTATTTTAATATAATTTTACAATGTTAGCCTTACAAAATTCCTTTATAATAATAATAAAAACAATAGAAAGATTTTGTCTGTATTATTTATTTTAATATAATTTTACAATGTTAGCCTTATTAACTATTATTATAACAACTTCTAGCAAACATTATTTTTATCGATCCAGCTATTGTGGTCGTTAGAGAAGCCTAACCATTTTACAAATACTTTATTTCCACTCTTTCTTAGTACTTTTTCTACCAGGTAAATTCCTGGATGTTTAACCTTTTGCAACTCCGTTTCATAAAATGCACCTTTGATTTCTTTCTCATCTTGATCTTCTAATATATATGTTGTAGGATTGGTTACGTTTACCTTTTTAATCTTAAAAATTTCATTTGACCAGTTTGGCGTGTAACCTTTCGTAAATGCTTCCCTGTGTTTACTAATCCTCACACTGTCTTTTATTGAATATTTCGATATTTTGGTTGCAAGTTTGATGTGGGTAAATGATGATTTAAGAATAGTTTTTGCATTTGATTTATCAACTTTTACAGGTTTGACTCCGATAGTATTGTGAACTGTATTGTTGTATTGTTTCACAATATCGCTTAAATTTTTTATCCAATTGTAAGAACCGTTCAGGTTAAACAAGCGCCACATTTTTCCCTTTAAAGTTCTAATTACACGTTCTACAATGCATGCTTTCTTTGTAGAAAAACACTATAATGGTTTATGCCATATGTCTGCATTAAGGATTGAAAGTGTTTGTTATAATATTCTTTACCAAAATCAGACTGCAAATTTCTTGGCGGATTTTTAAATTTATTTAAAATTGTTTTCATTGCAGCAGTAACATCAATACCCGTTTTACTTTTAAGTGGTACAGCCCATACGTATTTGGAGAAACAATCAATAACTACTAAAATGTATTTAAATCCTTTGTTTGTTTGCGAATATGGTAGCATTTCAATCAAATCGGTCTGAAGAAGGTGATTTAAACCTTTTACTATCACTTTGCGTCTCTTGAAATTTATTCTTGCTGGTTTATGAAGTTCATTTACTATATCCTCTTTCACTTTTGATTGAGCAACTATCATAATACTTTTTTATAATCAGGATTTATTAAATACAATTAATGAAATACTTCTATGTTTGAATGTCGTGGGCTCCACTTGCTTTGAAAGGAACTTTTAATATAAAATCAAAAACATTGTGGTATTGTTTATGATAGCACCGCTGTCACGAAAGCTGATTACATCCATACGTTTAAGCAAAATCCTTGTAACTGTGCAATTACATAACTTTTTCGTTTATAAGAATTTCAATGTCTTGAGGGTATCCTTTAATATTCTCAATGACTGCTTCCTCATAAGGAAATTTATAATTATGTTTAATGTTGAAAATAAGGAATGTCTTGTCACCGTCGAGAAATGTATTAGAGTAAAACGTTGCTACTACCGTGTAATGTAGCATATGTAACTTGTACTCAATCAAGGTTTCAAAACCTTCACTTTTATTTTCATATTCCTGTTCAGTTATATCTATTTTACGGTTATGTAAGTGCCTTCCAAATTTGTCAATTGTCATATCATCTAATTACTTTCGCCTCACGCAATTCTTCAATGATCGAATTTATTTCGTTGCCGTGACCTGTGTGTCCAGCAGTCTGAGATGAAACTAAAAGTCGTAATCTATCAACAAGTTCATTGGGATCATTCCAATATAAATAATCTATAGCGTTATTTGATACTTCCATTGTCATACCGTCTCCAAGACGCTTTCCATAGGGTAATGTTCTAGGTCTACGGGGTGTTTGGGGAAGTATGTTTAATGTAGATATTATATTTTTGTACTTATATGAAGTATTACCCTGAATTTGTTCTGTTTCAGAATAATATCTTCTATTAGCATTTGTTCTTTTTACAATATCAAGGTACGACTTTAGATCTTGATGACTGTACCCGACAGGATATTTTATAAACAGTAGTTCGTATAATCCAGGAGTACCTTTATATTTCAAATCATTTATTAGAACATTTTCATCATCCAACGCGAAATTCGAATTGCCTATCATAAGACCATTTGAATCAGGGTTAAACCTAATACCATATTTATGATCAAATTCGTTCTTAACATCTTTAAACATTTTGTAAATATATTCTCGAGGTAGCGGATGTAGCTGTTCGAGATAATGTGTCATACCAGGTGAATCGGCAAAGCTTTGAATATATTCCTGGGCTTCTTGTGCATTTCGATTAATTTCTGCTTCGTATTCATTCTCAACATCGTCATCATCATCATCATCTACCTCTATGGCATCATTTTTTATATTTGGTATATGCTGAGCAATAACCGGGGAATCAATATAGTCAACGTTCCTTTCTAGCAATTTAGGTTTAATTTTTTTTAAATTCTTCGATACTAACGATACTTGCGTCTCTCAACGTTTAAATATGTATGAAGTGATCAAAACCTATTCGGTACCTTTCCTGATCTGGATCACTATCTTTGTCTATAACTAAGAAACCGTATTTGTCTTGCCAACAAGCAGCACATATTTCACGGAATTTATCATACTTCATGTCAGTATTGACGTGATCGTCATATATGTGTTTTAAGTTTAAATCATCTTGTTTAAATAAAACTAAAAGATTAGCATTATCACGTAGTAAGTGCTTAGGTATACGAGTATAACTTTGACAAAGGTAAAAACTGTCTACTTGTTTATGACGCCCCATACTAAAGTATTCCCTAATGATACCTTGTTTATCGCAAGCTACACCATTAAAAACAAATATAGAATTATTTCGAGCATCAGATGGTGATATAATATTATCAGAACTGGAAAATGTATAATATTTGATCCCTTTTATTGGTTGCAGTAGACTTTCAAGGTATTGATACTTTAGTTGATAAAGTGATTTAGAATAAACATATACGTTTTCAAACTTTAAACCATTAGGATGTTCTATCAGCCCAATCATAACGTTGGTTTTACCGCAATTTGATGGACCAACAACTAGACATCGAATAGATGAAGGCAGAAGAACGCTATGTTTTTCTTTTAGCTAAGGATTGCACGCCAATGCCATTATTGTTTATGGTTAAAGGTGTTGATTGTTTCACAACACGCATGTTTGCAAGTACTAAATTCGATTTGTAAAAAGTGGAATTATATATATATATATATATATATATATATATATGAAACGGCGAGTATATAAAGAATCATTAATTCATAATATTTTATGTATTTACTGCACAGCTTGAGAGGATAGTTGTCCGCTAATGATTACATATAATAATAATTCTAAAACTACTGGGAACGGATTATTAAATACTGTAATTAACAATTTACCATTTGAAGCGCATATTCCGGGTTACAAATTTTGCGGTCCGGGTACAAAACTAATCGAACGGTTAGCTCGGGGAGACAAGGGAATAAACAAGTTAGACGAGGCTTGTAAGGAGCACGATATTGCATACACCAAAGAAAAGGATCTATCTAAACGTCATCAAGCAGATTCGAAGTTAGCTCAGTTAGCTACAGAAAGACTAAATTCTGGTGACTCGTCTTTAGGTGAAAAAGTAGCAGCATTTGGAGTAGCTACCGCAATGAAAGCTAAATAAAACTTGGTATGGGTGCCTGTGCATCACTGAGAACAAAAATATCAATAAAATAAGAAAACTGATAAAGAAACGTAAAATAAGAAGTACGCTAGGTATTAAAAGTATTATCAAACAAGCACGTACAGCTTTAAAAAAGACTAAAGGATCTAATATTATGGATGCAATCAACATAGAAATTAAGGCCGCCAATACAGCAAAACAAAAGAAGCATATTAAATCAGCTCGTATTATATCAATTCCTAAAACAGGAGGTTTTCTACCACTAATACCAATTTTTGCAGGCCTAAGCGCTCTTGGTACTCTTACTGGAGGTGCAGCTGCTGTTGCAAAAGCAGTTTCAGATACTAAAATAGCTAAGGAACAACTAGCGGAAAAACAGCGTCATAACAAGGCAATGGAGGACATTGCAGTCGGAAACGGCATGTACATCAAACCTTATAAAAATGGTTTTGGTCTTTTTTTAGCCCCTGCAAAACCTCAAAGGAACGCAACTTGATTTTACCTAATCGGGCACTAAGCAATGTAGAATTAATAAAGTTTGTTAAGCAATTAGAAGTACCATATTTCCGTTGAGTGTTCATGAGAAACAATCTTCCCAAGAAAGTTAATTTAAAAGAATGTGGTATAATTAATTTAGATGGAATAGAAGGTTTAGGCACGCATTGGACCTCTTACAAAAAGTACGGTAGTAGCGCTATTTACTATGACAGCTACGGAAACCTGCGACCGCCAACAGAGTTGATAAGTTATTTGAATAGCGGGGGTAAATGTAAAATTCTTTATAACATTAACCAAGAACAATCGTACGGTACTGTGTTTTGCGGTCATTTATGCTTACAATTTCTAAGTAGTGCATAGAACTGCGTACGAAGTTGTTATGTCGTACACTTATACTCTAACGGGAAACACTTCAGTTTTAACAAGCAATTTTAATCCGCCTATAAACTTGGATAATGATTCGGAGTACGTATTAGGATTAACAAATTTTGAGTCTTATAACACAATTCCAAACATAGAAAAAGGAATAAATAATAAATTTTATTATGGATCTAACGGAGAATTCATAGAAATACCTGAAGGTGCTTATGAGATTAGAGAAATTAATAAATATCTTCAAAAAGCTTTAGGTGATAAAAGATGGCGTGGTCGTATGGATCAATCACGAAGCGCTATAAAGACGCCAGTGTATATAGAAATTACAGCTGACAATAATACACTTAAATGTAGTATTAAATGTAGTCTAGATGTGGATTTTACCAAAAAGGATTCAATTGGTTCTCTACTTGGTTTCAATCCGCGAAAATTGCTAGCATTTGTCACGCATCAAGCAGACTACGCGATCAACATTTGTAAAGTGAATGCAGTTTTAATCGATTGTAATATTGCAAGTGGATCCTATTTAAATAGTAAACCAGCCCATGTAATACACGAATTTTTTCCTCAAGTACCTGCAGGTTTTAAAATTATCGAGTGCCCATCTACGATTATATATCTACCAATCAGGTCACGTATAATAAATGAAATAATAGTTAAAGTGTTAGATCAAGATGAAAATTTAGTTAATTTCAGAGGAGAACTGCTAACTGTAAGGTTGCATTTAAAAAAAATCTGCAATAGCCATGGGTATTAAGTATAATGCACGCAACATGTCAAGAATTGAAGTAAATGCTGGAAATTTTAAAGCAATCGACACTCGATTGATTGTTTCAAGACCGCTAACAACACAAAACCGGCAGTTTCTACAATCGTTAGGACTGCATTTAATTAAAAAAAAGTAGAATGAATAGTGAAATACTGAACGTGCGTGAAAAAGTTTACTTCGACAATGCAATTGTTAATATTGAAAAACATACTCATCAACCTTATGCTAACACATCTTTAAACAATAATGATGAAATTCGAATCCCTATAAAACAACAAGATGTATACACCTTACCATCAAAGAGCATGCTGTACATAGAAGGCAAATTAATTAAAACAGATGGAACACCGTCTTAGACAGCAAAGTTTGTAAATAATGGAATTTTGCTGCTTTTTTGATGAAATTAGATATGAGATTGGTGGTATCATTGTAGATCGTGTTCGGAATCCTGGATTAACGTCTATAATGAAGGGATATGTTTCATATAATAGCAATCAAAGTAAACATTTACAAAACGCTGGGTGGTTTCCTATGGATGATTCACAAATAGTTGATGCTAATGGGAATTTTAATGTTGCAATAAACCTTTCAATGGTTCTCGGATTATGCAAAGATTTTAAAAAAAATTATTTTAAACCTCCGTCATGAGTTAGTCTTACTACGTTCTAGTTTTGATACTAATGCTATAATTAATCCTACACCCGATGAAGAAATAAAAGTTGTTTTAAACAAAGTTTTATGGAAAATGCCGCATGTAGCCGTTGATGATACTCAACGAATTAATTTAATAGAATGCGTTGCACAAAATCAGGATTTGCATATTCCGTTTAGAGGATGGGAATTGCATGAATATCAACTTCTACAAGAAACGCAACGTCATACATGGAACATTAAAACAACAACACAATTAGAAAAACCAAGATTTGTGATTGTTGGTTTCAAACCAACCGAAAAATAGATACATGAGCAACTACAGTCGTTTTGATCATTGCTATTTAACCAACATGAAACTATATTTAAATTCAGAAATTTTCCCGTACGATAACTTAAATTTGAGGTTCGAGAATAAACAGACTGCATTGTTATATGATATGTATGCTCAGTTTCAGCAATCATACTACGAAAAGGAAAATGAGCCACTTTTTAATCCTGAAGATTTACGAAGTATTGCACCATTAGTAGTCATAGATTGTTCTAGACAAAACGAAGCGTTAAAATCTGGTACTGTTGATATTAGATTAGAATTTGAAACTAGCAGAAACGTTTTGCCAAATACATCTTGTCATTGCCTTATACTTCATGACAAGATAGTCAAATACAATCCACTCTCAAACAGCATAAGAATATTATAATTACTTTATTATTATTATTACTGTACCTTTACAAATTATGAAAAAACAATAAATCATTTAGCAATCACAGTCTATTTATTAATATTTTTTACATGTTTTTACAATATCTTTTACATGTTTGAATTATTAAGTGATTTAGTAAACAGCCATAAACATTGACAATTTTAAATAAAAGTTTTGTTATACATTTCTCAAATAAACTAACTGGTATGTTAGTAACAAACTGGATTTTTTTAAACAGAACGGTTACTACTACTACTATATATAGTTCAAAACTCGGGCAGATTGAAAGGTATCCTATTTTTAGATACATCCAAAACGAAAATCGGTGTACTTGTGCAGGTATAAACATAACACTGAAGTTTTATAACTAAAAAATATTATATGTTAATCTAGATAAAATAAATTGCATTCTTTATTTGAGCCAGTGGTTGAAGCTTTACAAGTCATCTCTGTATGTATAGTTATACCCCCAAGGTTTAGTATCAGTGGTTAAGGTACTAAGAATTCTTTTATCATCACTTGGATTAAGAACAATTTTGTTTTGTTTAATAGTACAGACATCATGTTTGACTGATCT
The DNA here is from genome assembly GCA_036346225.1 of Platerodrilus igneus. NCBI lineage: Eukaryota > Metazoa > Arthropoda > Insecta > Coleoptera > Lycidae > Platerodrilus > Platerodrilus igneus. The sequence continues at coordinate 49,020 of JARFIW010001734.1, read as the reverse complement.
AATTAAACATTGCTGTTTCTGTACAGTCTGTTTATAAAACAAAGCATTCTTATAATCATCAAAAGAAATTTGCTTAATACTTGCTAAGGAAGATCCCTTTGACTTTTTTATTATCCTATCCTGAACTCTATAAGTGTACATTTTAGATCTAAGTCCTACAAACTCTAGCATGATGTCACCATTGTTTTCATCTTTCATAATACCAGGAACTTTTTTATTTGATAATGGAATATGATATTTGTTATGAGGGTCGTAATCGGAAGTATCAAATCTATGAATATCTTGTTTGATATAAGAGTAAATATCTTCAACGCTAAACTCGTATATCAAACTATCCGTATCTGTGTACAGCAGCTTTGCTTTGTTAGCAAATTGCGATTTTATATAACTATAGTGAAATTCATATAAATAGGTTTTGAAATATCTAGAATAGAGAAACCTACATAAATGGGTTTGTTTAAGTAAACCTCTAATTTATTCATTCCTATTAAGACTAGATCTTTGTCTAACACAGTGCAACTATGAAAATTAGGCTTCGCTATGTAACTACGAGCTCCAAACCGTCCTTCCCATTTGGTCACTAATTTCACATCTTTCCTTTTCCGTACGTTTTCCATCATTTTCCATAAACCGAATTTATCATATTTTTATAAAAGCATATATCGAAACTGTTTTTGACTGTTGTCTTAATTTCGTATTCAAATCAATGTATTCTTTTAACCAAGGAGCTTGTTTAAACCGAAGAACCTTATGAATCTTTTCAGTTCTAAACCGTAGCTTAAATACATTTTAAATTCTTGTAGTGAATAATATAGTTGAGTTTTGGATATAAAGTTGTAAGTAATTTCTTTAAGTTTGATTTATTAGAAGGTACTGGTGGTATCATATGTTCAGGCGCTAAAGGTAAGTCACTGTGAATTTCATGTAAAGATATTGGATAGTGTAAATCGCATTCAAAATATATCCTACATCAGAATCATCAGGAATATTAAGTATGTCTAAACGTACTATATCTGGACTGGTACCATCTAAAAATTCTAATTTTCCATATGGAAGATATTCAGACATTGCAGCCCCATATAAATTATTAACATCAAAATACATTAAATATTTAGAATCGAAATTTGGATTATAATCTGCATTCATATATTTGTTATTTGCTTTAGCATATCTATACGAACATTGAGAAACACCGCCACGAATTCCCCGTTCTAAAAACATTATTTTTTCAATATCAGTAAGCAGCTCGAGTTTAACGTTCGTCGTTTTTAACATCGCATCTAGAGCTAAACCAGGAGCCGTAAAGTAGTGAAGCGGATCTAACTTATACGTGAACATACAAGTTTTTCTAAAGTTTTCAAATATATCAGTCAAGAGCAGTACATCTGTTTTAAATATAGGTCTGAATAGTCCCCTAGTGTTTTTATATTAAATGTTTGCCAAACGTGTTTAGCATGATTGTTGTCTTCATCTGAGATTTCTTCATTGCGCAAACGATTAAAGAATGCTGTTTTACAGGGTAAATCGGTTTCATTGAGCCTATCCCAAGAGTTAATGTAATCATAGGAAATATACCTTTACGCGTAAGTAACTGAAACTCATTATCGGTGTTACAATTTTCCTGGTGATGGATTTTTATTATCATCTAAGTATGAAGCTAATTTTTCGATGCTAGATGCCATAAACCTGAATGAATCGATAAATCTAAAAGTAACTTTCGTACCATTTACATAATTTGTAAAAGATATGTATTTTTCCTTATTTATTGGTAGAATACTTAACAAACCTGAAAACCCTAACGCAATTTTTTAATAATGAAATGCGAATCGTAGCCTGATAAGTTATGAAAACTACCGGTATCATATAAAATTATGATAATTGATGTTGCAATCTTGATGAGCCGCTCCTCGAAATTCACCTGTAAAGTGACAGTGATCGCGAACTCTAATATCATCTATACTAAAAGGTTTATTGCAAATGTGACAGTGAAGGGCAAATTTAAATGCTAACTTTTGTTCTTCTGTTAAAGGATTCATAGGTTTTGGGTTACAGAAAATTTTATTAGTCGTTTCTGAAATCAGTTTCAATTGAGCAACAAACCATTCTATACAATCCTTTCCGCGATACAATTGAAATTTGGAATATTTATTATCATACGAGCATTTCAAATAATACGCTACACTAAAGGGTATATGCCTTTGGTAAGAGACTGTGTTTAGTATTACCTCCGACTCATTGCATGGCTCTAATATACATTTGAGATCTGCATAAACTACAAATGATACTTTTTCTTGATAGTGGAAATGTTTAAACGTTAGATACTTTTCGGATTCTTCGGGTAATCTTATTGAGCAAGTATTCTGTTTTTCGCAATAATTCGAATGACGCTTAAGTAATGCTGCTGTACTAAAATTATTTAAACATCTATAACAAAAAATTTTCTATGTTCATGTGAAGACAACTGTTTTGCAAATAATTTTGACATATCCTAATCCAAGTAAAATGAAAGTGATTCTCATCAGCATTTGTCGGACGAGAATATTGTAAGGAATCATTATTTAAAACTAACAGATTAATAGGTTCAATTTTTTAAAATTTTCACTTAAACAAAATGGTAGTATTTTAGTATTTTCTATACAATATAGGTTAATTGCGAGATTGTTAAGCTTCTCAATTTTTTATGTCTTTTAATGCGATTGGAAACTGAATTGAATTGTAGCGTAATACTGTATCAAAATGTGGATAGCTAGATATTCTCTGACTATTTTGTTTAGCAGGATATAAAGCGGAAACCAAGCTCCAAAGAATGCAATGTTGATCGTTATTTATTACATTTACCACAGCTTTTTTCTTTTTTATAAAGTACGGAACCGGTACAAACGTTGAACACCCTCCTTTAAGTGGATCATGATTGTTTATATTTACCTTCAAGTGTAAAACTTCTTGGATTGCCCAACCAGAATCTTTCTCGCAAAATTCTTCTAATCGCTTCGAAATCTTGTTCAATACGTTCTCCTTATACCACAGCTTGAGATTGGTATTTATATCGATGTGACGATTTTCAGTAGGAAACGTTTTCAAATCCATTTCACCAGTTGTAGGCTTAACAAAGTTAGCGGCAAATATTACATTAACTTTCAACATTGACTTTTTTAAGCAAGCAACAATCTTGCGTTTAAAACTAGCGAACGCCTTGTCTAAGAACACTAGAGGATCTCTATAATTTAAATTGGTAATAAGTCCCGTAATTATTCGACTTCCAAAACATGATTGTACATCATGCCAAATCAAATTTTTTCGAGTACGACCTCTAGTAAGCGTTGCATCAACACCTTTACCACAATATTCCAAAGTACGTTTCAAGTGCCTCAATCGTACAAGGTAGCTTTTAAGATTTGCTAAATTAGATTCCAGCCTACTAGGATTTTCTTGTTGATTGTCTTCGTATACCTTATTTTTAATAGCAAGCTTCAATATACTAATATTTGCTTTGATAATTAAAATGTGTTTCGTTATTTCATTCACTGATTTAATTAGATTCACGCATTTTACAGTTAATCTCAAAATTGAGCTACTAATCTCGGATACGGTTTCAGCATTCATGATTCTATATAAAATCAAAATACACTACTTAATAATACAAGTATTTTCTCTATTTATTATTTATATAAAATATCATCTGACGTAAGCAAAACAACCGCAAAAGGTTCATTCATCTGAGTTTACGGAAAACGCGTAAGCAAAACAACTGTAAAAGAAAATAGCATACAAATCGAAATAATTGCATAACGAATTGCTTGAATGCAATTGTTAAAAAATCGCCTTTATTTACGTTTTTTATTCAAGACGATTTTCAAGCTTGAGTTGTGCATGCGGTCTAAAAATTGCAGAGTTGCCTTCAGTACGTGTCTATAACAAATAATTCGCTATGCAAGCGTTTCCAATATTTACATACTGAATGCAACTCTCAGCAAAACAACTGCAAAAGGAATGCATTCAACATCATTTTTCATTTCCGTATGCGTTTACTACAAAATGTTTTTATACGACCTTTGATTTATTATGTGTACAGAAAATACATTATCATTACAGCGCTATTTTTTATGATTACATTGAAATATTTTTAAATAAAAACAAAGCAAATTTGAAAAAAAATGTCTCAGATTAAACCGTCTTGTTTAATAATGTACACGCACTCATGGTTTTAAAAACCCAGTATTAAAAAACATTCTGCAGTTTTATTATATAACAGTACCTCTAAAGAATTTTCACACAATTTACCCATATATATGCATGTAAATTGTGTCAGCGGTAATCTAAAAAACTTATTCTATAAATATTACTACTTAAAGGGATTTATTTGCATTGCATTATTTTTAAACGAAAAATTAATCTGAAGAAAATATCATAATTTACACGCACTCATGGGTTTTTTAAAACCCGTTATTAAGAAAAACATTTTCAGTGCGTAAATTTTTGTTAATTTTTATGGAAAATAAATTATGCTAGCAGTAATATAAAACGAAATTAATCTAATTTAGGTTTTTATTATGCGCCTTCTTGCAATTTTCTGTTTTCAGTCAATGAATGTAATTCATTATTTCTGCTAAGCAGTACCTTTAAAAAAATTTCTTATACAGCATATAAATTATGTCAGCGGTAATCTAAACGAAATTAATCTAATTTAGGTTTTTTATTATGTGCATTCATTGCAATTTCTTTTTCAGACAATGAATCTAATTCATTATTTCTGCTGAGCAGTACCTTTAAAAAAATTTCTTATACAGCATAAGTTATGTCAGCTATAAATTATGTCAGCGGTAATCTAAACGAAATTAATCTAATTTAGGTTTTTTATTATGTGCATTCATTGCAATTTCTTTTTCAGACAATGAATCTAATTCATTATTTCTGCTGAGCAGTACCTTTAAAAAAATTTCTTATACAGCATAAGTTATGTCAGCGGTAATCTAAAACGAAATTAATTAATTTAGGGTTTTATTATGTGCATTCATTTCAATTTCTTTTTCAGACAATGAAACTAATTCATTATTTCTGCTGAGGTATAATTATATTCGCTTACATACTGTTTTGTTCATTAGAATAGATTACAGAGCTGATTTTTTTCAGAAAACGATGCAAATTTTAATTTTTCTAACAGATCAGTTTATTATTTAATATAAATACTTCACGTAGATTTTACCAACAGTATTCAATCAGATCTCTTGTATAATTATTAGTTACTATTACTAGCAACTTTTAAAAAAATGAGTAACTTGTCATCAATCAAAAATTGTAATAATACCAACGTAAAAGTTCTAGAGCAATTTATATTACATTCTGACGAAGACGTGATTAAAGAAGTTTTAACTGTTCTTCGCCTCAATTCAACACTGCTGCTATTTTTGATAGTGACGTAATAGATATATCACGGTAAGTGCTTTTTCACATTTATACATGTGTTTTAAAACAGTACTAATTTATAAGTTACATTAGATCAAAAACCATTCTGGAAATTCTGAGGCTATCGTAGGATCGTTGACACACTCTGGTCCTCTCAGAAACATCAGGTAGTATACAAAAGAAAAGGTGAACCTACAATAATCTTTTATGTTATGCTCACAGATCAGGCAAAAACATGTCGACTATGAAAAAGTTATGTACAGAATCTAATATGGCTGTTTGCGGTGAAGATGACAAATCCTACGAAGATGACACAGTAGAGTTGCTTAACGCATTTAAAAAGCGTGGAGAGAAGCTACTGCGTCGTATAGATTTGGAACTAGAAATAATAAAGCAAAAAAGAGAGGAACTAACAGCGAGGGAGCAGCAGATACTTCAAGAACGGGAGTTAATAAATACTTTTTCATTTATAAATAGTTAGATCAAAATATTCAACAATTTGTAAAATAAAAAAGTATTTTATAAAAGTTTCTCTTTTGAAACAAGACTTTCTCTAAACAAGGTAGTAAACTCAAAGTAAAACGCACATAAATCAGAACCCACTTTAATTTGATACATCATTCTTTATACAATCGACTTAGATGTGTTATAATAATAAACTAATTTCTTAAATTAGTGACATATTATTATGAAAATTCTATGTTGACAGTAGACCGATCGATCCCTTACTAGTTATGCATACGTGTTTGTTCGAGCCAATACTTTCATTTAATTGTTTCACTCCATGTGCTTGAAGGTATTCAAAATATCTCAATGGCAATATACTCTTGAACTCTTCTGTTTCCACTAATACTCTTTCTCCATATTTTGTCTTGATTGTTTCCACTTTTAAAACTTCAAACATCTTATTCACTACAAGATCTTTTGAATTTACATAAGGTTTGCGATATGTGGTTTTATTAAGAGTATTAAAATCCATATTGCTTTTCTTTGACTAATTAAATTAATATTAGGAGCAATCTCCTTATATAGCAGATTACCACCATCTGCGTACTTTGCCAAACCACTTTTCAACCTATCACAAGAGTGAACTCATTTTGAATTAAAACCGGCCCATGTGTATTTGTAGCCTCTAAACATAAATCAGAATCCACTTTAATTAAAACACAATTGACTTGAATGCGATATTTTTTTGCATCTGTCATACTGTCTCGCTAAAACCAAATTCAAAACATCTACACACATTTTCTCTGCACTTACATTTTTCAACATACGTGTGTTACATTGAAAGTAATATAAAGCCGATCCTAATTCAAAACGTGCCCACAAGTATTTTACATTTGAAAAGAATTCAGGTTTTCACATTTTACATTAAAAGTATATAACGCCGATCCTAATTCAAAACGGTGCACGTGTAACTTCTCGCTAGAAAACCGAATTCAAAACAGCTACACATTCTTCTCTGCACTTACATTTTTTCAACATACGTGTGTGTTTCATTGAACGTAATATAAAGCCGATCCTAATTCAAAACGCGCCCACAAGTATTTTACATTGAAAGTATAGAAGAATTCATGTTTTCACAACTATTTTACATTCAAATGTTTGCACAACTATTTTACATTGAAATTATATAGGGCCGATCCTAATTCAAAACGTGACAGACGTATTTTACACATGGAAAATACGTCTGTCGCGTTTTGAATTAGACCGCCTATTTATCTACTTATATATATATATATATATATATATATATATATAAAGTAAAAAGGAATTGTTGGCAAGTGACTCAAATTCAGCCACAATTCCTTTTTACTTTGTTTAATTTAAGGCTCATTAAACCTACTTTTCTCTTATATATATATATATATATATATATATATATATATATATATATTGCTGTGGCAACACTTCGCTTTGATGTGCCGCTAAAAGAGTGCTGTGATACAAATACAGCAAATTGTAAAATTTGAAATTGTTTAATTACCTTCCTTTCTAACTTTACTTTGTTGAAGTTTTCAAAATGAAATCAAACAGCAATATCACAAAGAATTTATACAGGATGATATATTCTCTCTCATACAAAAGCATTTAGAACTTTTACATCGTTTCTTTCAAACATCAAATTATTTCTAACAAGTACTTATTTACTTAACTATAAAAATGTCTCTTACCTTCGTTAGATTTAAATTTACAGACCTAAATCTCTTCTCTTATGGATAATTTACCTGGCTATGATTTTCACGCTTGTAAGGTTTGTTTGGCCAAAAAATCCTTGACAGATAATCTATTAAAAAAGGTCATAGTGTTTTGAACTCTGAACACAAACTTCCCGGTAAATATATCTTTACAAAAAGTTTATTATATAATTAAGTAATTCTACTTTAGATTTAAAAAACAAATACTCAAATATCAGTTATAAACAATATTTTTAAAAATTATACTTGCAAAAATCCACGAAGAGCTTTTCCAATTTGTAATCAACGGTATTAAATATCTTCGGCTTTTTGGCTTTATTTTAAATTGACGTTCAAATCCCATTTTACAAAAGCTCCATATTATTTACATTTCCATTTAGAAACCAATGTGCATCCTCAGTTTGATTTATTCAATAGAATTTTAAATAGCTTTTTATATCAAAGCATTTCCGATTATTTTCATTATATATTATAAGATCATATAATTGCATTTACCAATTTTTATATTTACGTGGGTTACTTGCTCTGTGTCATTGGTCCTGGTGCGTGTGGTTTAGATCTTCTCAGCTGATTTAACAAAATGCTCCTGTCTAATTGTTTAACGATGCTCAACCTACAGAGCCTGAAAATGGTAGATGTGATTTTACCGAAACGTCGCCAAATTGACAGCGGTTTACTTCAGAGGCGTCGCCGTGGATCAATGTAGTAAGCGTAAGACTACGGATCCCAAGGTCCTGGGTTCAAATCCCGACACGGCCGACTGCTTGAAAAATGACAGGTGAGCATTTTTCACAAAAATTACGCCCTCGTTTGGATGAGAGGTTAAATGGAAATCCCGTGTGTGAGTGTTGTCACGCACGTTAAAGATCCCTACCTTGCCTGGAACGGCAAGGGTTCGGCAAAATTCTAAATTTCCAGGCAACAAAAAACTCGCCTCCTGGCCAATGTAGTACCTTCTGGTGGAGCATTGGAAATATAAATTAACGGTTCACTTCAGAGGCGTCGCCGTGGATCAATGTAGTAAGCGTAAGACTACGGATCTCAAGGTCCCGGATTCAAATCCCGACACGGTCGACTGCTTGAAAAATGGCAGGTGAGCATTTTTCACAAATATTACGTCCTCGTTCGGATGAGAGGTTAAATGGAGGTCCCGTGTGTGAGTGTTGTCACGCACGTTAAAGATCCCTACCTTGCCTGGAACGGCAAGGGTTCGGCAAAATTCTAAATTTCCAGGCAACAAAAAACTCGCCTCCTGGCCAATGTAGTACCTTCGGGTGGAGCATTGGAAATGTAAATGAACGGTTCACTTCAGAACCAGCCAGCTATGTAGAAAAATACCTGAAGCATTGACGAAGCATATTATATATATAATGACGTGATAAGGGGTCATGAGAGATCATTGATCCCCAAATTCCACAATTAAATCCCACCCAGATATAAAAGAATCCGAAAAAAGTAGAAATTTCCAAAAACTCATGTTTATGACCTGTATAATACAAGCATACTTTTATTCATTAAAGTGTCAAGCAAAAATGCAAATTGTGCGTGTATAAATAATCATTCTGTATAATATAAGTGAATTGTAAATACACAGCAAATAATGTATAATGCATTAAATGCGGACCTTATGCTTTATGAAAATCAATCAATTTCAAGCGTAAATACATAGCCATTATTATCATATAAAATACATTTCCTGTTACATATAAAACATTCATTCTGTTTAACGTAAGAAACTACAATTAATCTTAATTATGTACATTAAAACACGTTTGACCATGAAAACCAATCTTTTTACTACAATTATCATAATGCGGGTCTTTCTGCATGTGCAAAACCTGTGAATAAAACAATTGAAGCTTAAATTAATTACCCTGTGTATAGCATAAAAATATTTTAAATAAAACTTGTTCTCGAAATTTCAAGAGGAATTGAGAAGAAATATGTCAAAAAGTATTACTTAATTAATAAGGAAACGTTTACTCCAAAGAGCGGCCATAAAATGTTATAAAAATTAATAAAAACTATTTATTACCTTTCGCAATTGCTGGTATATTACGCCATAATAACCTTGGGTGTTAAACAAAGACAAGCAGCGCTAATGAGAAATTCCCAGAAAATTACGTCAGATATGCGTGTATGTATTATTTGGAATGGAATCACGTAAACACTAGTATATTCTAGAAAATAGATATTTGTATTTAAACGGCAGCGTATATTAAATACATTCATAAATTCAATTGCGAAAGATGTTACATTGAGAAAAGAATTTCGAAGCTATTGTTTTAAAGTATGCAATTATTTGATTTTGTAGTATACAATGAAAATGGGAAATACTTTGGTATAAAAAGCTATGTAAAGTTTTATTGAATAATCAGACTAAGAATGCACATTGATTTCTAAATGGAGATGTAACATAAAAATCTTGTAAGCTGATTTGGGCGTCGATTTAAAATAAGAAGATATTTAATTACGAATTGGATAAAAAAACGCTTCGTGGATTTTTGCAAGTATTAATTGCTTGTAACTGATATTTGAATTTTGTCTTTTAGTTTAAGATAGAATAAGTTCTAATCATTTTATTTTTGTAAGAATCTTTACCAGGAAAGTTTGTGATCAGAGTTCGAAACATTCTGACTATTTTTATAGACTGTCTATCAAGGATTTTTGGCCAAAAGAAACCTTATAAGCGTGGGAATCAAAACCAGGTAAACCATCTATAAGAGAAGAGGTTTTTGGTTCTGTAAATTGTAAGCAACATAAAGTGAGAAACTATGTTGTAAATGTTCTATATGCTTTTGTATGAGATAAAATATTTTATCCTGTATAAATGCTTTGTGATATTGCTGTTTGATTTCATTTTATAAATTCTAACATTTCCGTTGAGCTAGCCAGGCAAAGCTAAGTTAGAAAGGAAGGTAGGTCAACACTTTTAAATTTTACAATTTGCTGGATCTGCACCACAGCACTCTTTTAGCGGCGCATCAAAGCGCGGCGTTGTCACAGCAATATATATATATATATTATATATATATATATATATATATATATATATATATATATATATTATATATATTATATATATATATATATATATATATTGCTATGATTTCGCCGTACTCCATGTATTTTACGTCCAGTTGCCTGCTGTTCGCTACCACTCGGTGTCTTTAAATAACCTAGGATAAATTTTAAATAATTCTTTTATATGCCTCGACTAGCTCAGTTCAACCCTACACGGAGTGTAGACGATACGATAACAGAGAAATTCTCCCCACTTTTTTTTAACACTTCCTATTTGAATGATATAAGCGAAATTAACCAAAATTTATATAATAATCAAAATATGTACAATTTGTATCTCCACAACCTTTATAATATCATTTGCTATTTAAGAAAACTTCTGAATCAAAGTAACAATATAAATCGATTTGTCCCCAAATTATAACTCCCTTTAATCAGTTTAAAGCCAGCAAAAGTAACACTGTAAATTACTTGAAGCACGTTGCACGTTTAATGACCTTCTTACCTTTTTACGTAATTTTCTACATATAAAAAAGTTTTTGATGACCCTTTACATAAATATCTCAATACATACAAAATTAAAATATTCAAAAAAAAATTAATATCTTAAGCTATTAATGAATTTTGTTTCTGACCTGTTGTTTATCCTTGTTGAATTCCTTGTTGTGAGTACGCGTTCCTGCATGCACGCCAACTCTTTGAACTGCTCCTGCGTGTTGTTTGACCAGTATCCTTGGATAGTTTTTAGTTAGATTTTCCTTTTTGATTTTATTTGGTAGTTGTTTATTTAATTGCATACATAGTACAGCTTGGTTAAACTCTTAATTTAATTCTTGGTGGATCATAGATTCTCAGTTCAGTTCTCAGATAGACGCTTATATAAATTCTCAGATAGATTCTCAGATCAATTCTCTGATAGATGCTTAGAGCCGTTTTAAAGCCAACAGCGCACTTCTATTGTATATTTGCATTTTCAATCACCAACATTCACTTGAATATTATTATACAATTTGCTATTTTCAACTTCGCGTGTTATTTTGGTTCAGAGCAGTATGGAGCGTGCCCTCTTTGTTGCAAGACTGACCCTTTATCAGCTACGGTGGTATTTAAAGGCCCGCCTATCACCTGTTACCATTGGTATTATCCAGCTTATCTCTGTTATTGCATAGGCGTTACTCTAGGTTATTGTCCATTCCTTGGACTTTCATGGTATTACCTATACTATAACTTGTTGAAATGCTCGCGCCAGTCACGTCTACATATAATTCTGTATGTGAATTTAGTTTGACCATGGCACATTGAACCTTATCAAGTCACGTCCTCTTATTTGTATAGGAATTTATTCAAATTTTCCACTTACTGCACGTAGTCAAGCGTATGTTTCCTTATTTTGTTTTGGGTTTTGTGTTAAATTTTAAATAGCAGATCACATAGGCAATTTTATAATGACGTAAATTGAATTTGCTTGTTTTGCAAGACCCGTTTGTTATGGGTACGCATGATTATTAATGCGTCAATTTAATCTTGTAATTTATTGCAGGTATCTCATGTAATTATTATGTTATAATGTATTAATTATAGCTGATTAAATATACCAAATGCGTAATAGATATTGTAAAGTGTGTTGCATATATTAGGGGTTATGCATGACTACATAATAAAAGTAATTATTGGGGTTATTTTGCAAACGTAGCATTTTAAAATGCTGCAGCCTATTGACGAATACAACTCGGGCTAATAGTTGTATAGCCATTGACAAACCAATAGCTTTATTACTTCACAGGGGAGGAAACATCCACTAATATATATATATATATATATATATATATATATATATATATATTGCTGTGTTCTCTGGGACACCCTCTGGAACACTCAAGCCTTATCTAAAAACCGTTCAAGCCCCACGAATTGGGCGTCATAAAAGTTGCCGTGAAAGTCACCAGTAAAATTCGTGCCCCACCTGGGCCCTACATGAAAAATTCAAAAAAATTTAAAAAAAATTGTACCCTAGTATTTGGACGCCTTCGAATTTCTCTGCTTACCCTGGCTAGCTCAGCAATCAGCCTCTTCTTGAATACCCATTTTTACGTACATACCTCTCTCACACTCACACACCATCAAATGAAATTACCAAAATAATACAACAACCATACAACCTTTTATTTACACATGTTAACAGATAAAATATTTACACATGAGTACAAACAGTTTGGTACAATTATTACCAGCTCGATTTATTGAATGCTTTAAAGTCCTTGATTTTAAAATGATTTTAAACACATTCGAGTAGATATGAGTAGATGGGCCCTACATGTATCTCTAATTTGACTTCATACTGGTGTATTGTGAGCTCATTATAGCCCAGTTTTGTTTATAAATGCTTTTTAATTTTGCATTTTTTTTTAAAACAAATTTACAGACCCGTTTACTCCTTAAAACCACAATCTATAGCCTGAATAAATTTTTATATATCCTTAATAAACCCTTTTACAATACTCAAAATTAATAAATTGTCCTGCACATGCACCTTTTAAAACAATAAATACTCACTCCACCAATGAGTTAACCACACAAACACAAAAATATCCACAAATGTTTATATAAAAACAGAAATTTCAAATTTATTACCTTGAGACGTCTTTACTCTTCGTCACCGCAGGAGATGGCTACCAGAAACCCCTCGTCGTTGTGTCCATGTACTACGCTGATTCCAGGATCCAGCGATCCTCACCATATAATATCTCCGCTACCACTATTCTGCTTCTCCCAAGATACTAGCTTCGTTTCAACAGTAACATTCCATACCAGATACTTCACGCATACAAATTTTTCTGAGTTCTACTTACCCCAACATCATCCATCCATATAATAACTTAATCGTAGTAACGGGACCTTTTATTTAAATAAGCACTAACTTGTGCAATCACTTTACTAACTTACGGTCCGCTACTACAATTTTTATAATTTCAACTAAGATGTTTAATGTAACATTACTGAACATACAAATACTAACCGAAAGCTTTGACTATTATTTAGGTTTGAACCCGTATTCAGAACTTGATGAAAGGAAAGAGAGCTTTAATATCTTTTCTCATGTATTTATACTGTTCTCCAATCCCCCTAGTGGAACCCGTTTCATGAAAAAAGCTTGTTTTTAAAGCGGCTTCTTAAAATTTTGAACGTAACCGACTTTGAATTCGGAAAAATTTCTCCTGTCCGTCGTGCTGTTTACATAGAATTTCATTCCCTACCTACATGTACTCGCACTCTTCGAAAACTGTTGGCTATCAACCAATGCTATAATTTCCTGTCGTCACAATGCTCCACCTATCCGCTATCCATCTTTGTTCTATGCATGTTTGTTGTCTCCTTTCAAACCCCACTTGAGTTACAGAAAATCGATATTGTAGACGTCCTTCATCAAGTCCACATTTAGGTTTTTAGGTTTTTTGTATCTTAGAGACTGCAGCTTTCGCAGCATTCTGGTAGAAAGTGGGGCTTTTTGTAGTAGTGAGTGACGAATGTATATATATATATATATATATATATATATATATAAAAGACAAGTTATTTGCAGTCCGCAATAAGGAATTTGTGAAGAACAAAATAAAAAAATAAGCTCTTATTGTTTTCGTAAGAGTTTATTTACAGATACATCTTATTTTATATATATATATATATATATATATATATATATATATATATATATATGTATATATATGTACCGAAAAAATTCAGCAAAATATATATATATATATATATATATATATATATATATATATATGCTAATTATGACTTTCAACACATTTGTTATTAAAACAACTATTCTTCGGTTGCACAAATTGTACATGATATATATAAAATTGTCCTTCGAAAACAGACCGAGATCTGGAACTTTTACAAAAACATAATTTTAATTAATTATATTGAAATTCAATGCATTAATAATTAACTATAAGCTACAAATAAATCGGCCATCTTTTCTTTAAGGTATTATGCAATAAGTTATGTAAGGTATACAAATTAGTCAGTATATTCTAAAATGTCATGAATCTTAGAATTATGAAACAAAGGAATCGAAGTTAAAAAATGTTTTTAATTTTTTACGATAAAATTTTGTTTTTGATTTAGATACTGGATAGACGACAAATGAAAATCATACGGATGACATAATCAATGAAAATCAAATTTATGTAAGAACGGGCTAACTTTTTAAACACACATTTTTTTATAGAAACTGCACCATGTTGGGCGCCAACTGTTATGTTTTACACTAGTGCAATAGTATTATAACAATAATATAAAGTAAATACAGTTACACTTTGCTCGTGTTGCCAATCATCTACAACCCTGGAGGTAACTTCTACGTCCCCAAATTAGGTTGCAGTATCTCTGTTACTGGTAAAACTAACAAAATAACACTAAGCCAGAGGCTTACCAGGTTTTTGCTGGAACCAAAGGCCGCCTCCGCTAATCGTCAGGGTTTCTAGTGGGCAGTTTCTTCTATGCGTAGATCACTTCGCCGGGCTAACCTGCAAACATGTTCAACCTTTTCAATCGCCAATAGTAAAGTCTTTAGCTCTCATGAGCCTATATATCCACTTCATTCAACGCTTCTCATGGCTGACCGTTTAATCAAAATCACATTCCTTTAACCTTGGAAATGTGGTTTATATGCCATAAATCATGGGATAATTCTCGGTGGGTTCGTGAGAGACTATATTCATGAACTTCGCACATAAATACTTAAGTCTGGTAAAAAACTTTCCCTTCAAAATGAAATTTGGTGACGCCCAAAGGGACAATAACTTACAGTTTGATAGATTATGCAATATATGAACCTATTTTTAGAATGAACCTAGTGTATCATAGATAATGACTTGGCGTGCAAAAATTATTAAATTGATTACCGATCAATGGAATAACTTGATAATGATGAAATACAAATATAGTTATTAAGCGT
The DNA here is from genome assembly GCA_036346225.1 of Platerodrilus igneus. Lineage (NCBI taxonomy): Eukaryota > Metazoa > Arthropoda > Insecta > Coleoptera > Lycidae > Platerodrilus > Platerodrilus igneus. Next base: position 33,429 of record JARFIW010001734.1, on the reverse strand, counting down.
ATTGTACTGGATGATTTTATTTTACACTTTGTTAGAGAAATTATGTATTATTCCCACTATTTGCATTCATTTTTTTTCCATTGCAAATTTTGCATAATAAATGTTTGTTATTTGGCAAATAATCGTGTAATATTGCCCTAACTGTAGAATATACAGGCGACAAAATATCAGCATTGACATAAGCCGGACTATACAATTATGCTTAAATCATAAACAAAACTCAAGCAGGTAAACTTGTAACATGCCAATTTATCATTCTATTACCATGTTACATTGTGGTCCAATTTCCCTCAATAAGAAAGCATTATTTGTCTTAAGTTTATACTAATACCGTTTATAATCACAAAAGTTTTGATTTGTGTAACGTTTCCCTTTAGTATTATTAAATAATACACGATATACATCTACCTTTAGTCTTGTTTTAATATTCTTTCCGTTGTATAAACAATATAAATAATTAAGATCAGATGTAATTTTCCTATTGGTTAACCTTTGAATAATATCCATAAATACACAACTGGTGTATATATGAATCTAGCCTTTAGGATAGTTTTCTTATTTTGCCCCTCTCTCAAAAGTGTGGTTATCAGTAAACCAAAACTAAAATTTGGTTTGTCTTGATGTTTAATAATAACTTTATTTATCAATTACCTTAACTATTACCGTAATTAATTTAAATATTATCTTTACCTTGCTATATAACCCACTGAGTTGTAAACAAGAAAGCTTTCATGAAACCTTTACTGTGAATTTTGGGTTATGTTCAATTTGAACGTTCAATTTAAATTATCTTAATTAATGTTAAACACTACAAAGTGTATTTATGATTTCCCTTATTAGCGTTAATTTGAAATTGTGCCTAAGCACAATATTTATTTTAGATTTTTCTTATATCTTATCTAGTAGAGTTTTTAAACAAAATTTGAAAGAAGGAGTGTAGATATATATATACTTCATTTAGTGATTTTATAGTATAAAATTTGATTGTAAGAAAATAACGATACATATTTAATTTTCTTTTATTAATGTTATTAACTGAAGGTCAATATATAAGTTGTATTAAAATATTTTCTTTTGTCAAGCTCTAAATTGCATCCCTTTTACTTGCCTGGGTAAAATTTAACTTTGTTCAATAAACCCCTGAGATATAGTCTCTTGCAATCTACCGGCGCCACAAACGGTCGACGCTAGTCCCGCCAGAGTTTTATTTAGACTCTGTTGTACACCCATTCCTACCTGTAAAAAGGAAGGGTGCACACTTAGTGAAGTAAATCAGTTTTTATTTTTTACATATAGGCATCAAACTTGAATTAAAACATGTGAGTAAGTGCAATTGCTTTTAAAGTAATTTTGTTGGGTATTAGAGTAGCATGTGCTGCACATTATTATAATAAATTGATTAATTATTTGAAACATGCCACAACGTTACTATTAGTCTTTTTATTATGACCTTTTCGTCTTCTGAACTTAATGGATATTGTAGTTTATTTCCTAGAATTAATATTATAAAAGCATATGTTAGATTTTTAAAGAGCTGTAATGTGAACAAGTTTTCCAAATTTCAATAACGTTGAGAGTCGGCAGTAATTTTAAATACAGTAGTTCAATAATCAATTTTGCAATAGTTAACTGGTTAAATTTAGACATCAAATATAAGTAGATTAAACTTAGTAATTTGGAATTGGAGGCATACTAATTGCACTTAGCACTGACATACAATTTGACTAAATCCGAATTCCAGGAATGAAATGATTTTGAAAAATATGCATTCAAGGTTAACAATCATAGCATTTTAAACAAAATCAATATTCAAAACATTAAATTAAATAATCATTCAAAGAAAGATAATGTCTCCAATAAACTGGAAATTACTTCATCTCCAATAAATCAATAGTTGTTGATGAACCTTTAATAATGAATAACTAACCTTGATCAAGGTCTAAAATTTGAGTTGCAACATTCAAAAATCTTATTGGAAGATACTGTAGCCGGTATTGAAAACTTCATTTGCTAAATTAGTCAATAACTCTAAAAACTATTCAAAATGCATGCACAATTCAACTAACAAAGAATCTCCGCATCTCTGACAATAAAATCTCAGAGCAAACAAGTAAAGATAATCTCACTATTAAAGGATTTGCGGCAAAATGATTGTTATTATTTAAAGGTTGACAAGGGAAATAAGGTAGTCATTTTAGACAAACTAGACTATTTTCCTTAATCTTCTTTAGGAATTAAACCACTCACAGTTGTTAAAATCGTTATTATTTACGTTTCGATCCATGACCTAGGGTCATTGTCAAAATAATAAAAATTTCAAGTTTGACATTAATGATATGAATTGAAGGTGACTTTGATTTATTAATATTTGATATATTTGGTTTCTCCCTATAGTAGGAGACAAATAATACTACTATAGTAAACCTACTTACCATAAAAGGCGATTAAAAAACGCAGCAAGGGGCATCAGCCTTGCTGGTTAAAAGATATTCGAGGAGAATCGGTTGGTCTTGGGCTATCCTCAGTAATTTACAAGGTTGTTGGGGGTTGGCCGTGACAGATACGGCTTTTTGCTAAAATCTTTAAAAACTGCATTGTGGAAAGATATGGGAACCTACCATAATATTTCCCAGGTATGCGTGGCCTACGTATGATGGGGAGCTCACAAGTAAAATTCTTGTCCAACGGTAAAATACCCCCTTATTCGGATTTCCGGGAGGGGGTACTTGGGGCTCGTCATCGTAAGTATTTAAAACAACGGTTTGATTTAGTGATAGGGACTTGGAATGTAAGGTCATTACTCAGAGTAGATAAGTTAACGAATTTATTAGTTGAAATGAGAAAAGGAAAGCTGGACATTTTAGGTATTAGTGAGGTGAAATGGCCAGATAGTAATGACTTTTGGAAAGATAGTTATAGAATAATTACAACTTCTTCAACTAATGGACAGACAGGGGTAGGAATAGTGTTAGGTAAAAGATTAGGACGTAAAGTTAAATAGTACTTACAATTTAGTAATAGAATAATTATGGTTAGATTGAGTACGAAACCCACAGACACTGGTTTAGTACAGGTTAATATGCCAACAACTCAGTACGAGGATGAGGAAGTAGAAAAGGTATACGAAGATATAAATAGTATAGTGAGAAAAGTAAAAGGAGATGAGAATTTAATAGTTATGGGCGATTTTAATGCATAAGTGGGAGTAGGAAAATTTGGGTATGGTAGAAGAAATGATAGAGGAGAAAGATTAGTTGAGTTTTGCCAGGAACATAAATTAGTAACTGCAAACATCCTATTCGAACAATATGTTAGAAGAAGGTATACCTGAAAAGCGCCAGATGATAGGGCTACATACCAACTAGATTATATTTTAGTTAAACAAAGATTTTGAAACCAAGTAAAAAACTGTCATGGTTATTCAGGGGCTGACATCGATAGCGATCATAACTTAGTTAAAATGAAGTGTAATCTAACATTCAAAAAATTGAGAAAGGCTAAAAGAGAGGGATGGGATCTAGGTAAGCTTAATGATGGTGAGGTAAAAGAGGAATATAAACAAGTATTAGATGATAAGATCAAAGGGTTACCTATAGAAGGGAACATAGAAAATAGATGGAAAAAAATAAAAAGAGTTGTACATGACTATAGGTAAGAAAAAAGTAGAAGCGAGAAAACCTTTCAGAGAATTGGATAGTGAAAGTAGGCAAAATAATAATAGAGTTAGAAATAAGATAGTACATGAGTGTGAAAACTAAATATTCCCTCATGAATATCAGATAGAAAATTGGACCACCATGTACCATAAACGCCTACCTTACCCGATATCACAAGGTCGAAAATTTCTTGTTAATGAAGGAAGCCCAAGGTAAAGTTGGATGGAAAACGGCTTGAAGAAAAGAAAACCTCATTAGAGATAAACGGCTAGTAGAGAGTTAGCTCTGGGTAGATCATGAGCTTGGGTCATGGGTTGTCAAATGACCAAAAATATAGATAAAGAGCGCCACCGTATTTTTCAATACAATAACATACGAAGATACATGTACTTGTATTAGGCGAATGCAGAAACCTGAAGTCTACACCGCTTATGTAGCCACAAAACCTAAATATCAACCTTGCAAAGCACTTACCATAATGTAACTTACCAGATGTATTACAGATGTCTCTGCATATCCTGTGAACAAACAAATGCACAACAGGGACACCGTTTGTGTTCTTAAAAATATTCACCAATAATTAACATATTTGATTTTAAATTCCAAAAATATATACACTCAGGGTACTTGTTATCATTAGATAGAGTTAATCTTTTTTCTTTTTCTTTTTTTTTTCTTTTTTTTTCTTTTTTCTTTTTTCTTTTTTCTTTTTTTTCTTTTTCTTTTCCTTTTTTTTTTTTTTTTTTTTTAATTGAAACTATTTATCAGCTCAATGCTTACATCTGTTAACTTGGACATATGCTTTCACTATTGATTAATTTGATGTGTTTATTTATTGATATACCCAGCTAGGTAATAAGGATTTATTTTATCTGTCTACTACATACTAATAATTTCCATTAATACATCTTGTTTAAAAATTTCTATTCTTAAGTTTGTTTGTTTTTTTGGGCTCTTCCTAATTATATAATACACTTGCTCCTATTTTCAATAAGTTAATAATTATCCTTTCTTTCACTTGTATATTAATTACTCTAAAACATCAATGTAATACACTCCTTTGTTCTCTTATGTTTTGATGTCCGTGGTCCAGTGTTCTTGTGTTGAATTAGTCACTACAAAGGACCCTGTAGTGTGAAGATTAGTTTCATCCTTTACCTAGTTACATCCTTTACCTGTATTCATTCTTTTATTCTCTATTATTATACTGAGTCTTATGGCAGGTAGTTTCTTTACGTGCTGCCCAAAAAAGCCTTGCAGCAACTATGTTTGCATAAACTGCCATTGTATCTTCCACAAAAGCTGCTTAGAAGTCAAGAAAGGTAAAACTCTTATAAGACTTGACCAATATAGAGTCAAATGCTGTGACGAGAAAGGCATAATCACCTCAAATAATGAAACTTTAAATCTAAATGATTTAGTTACTTCCCTACAAATAGAAAATGAGAACCTAAAAACTGAGTGCAATTATGTTACAAAGCAAAATCAGTGTCTCACTTCACAACTGGATATTTGCCGTATGGAAGGTGTCAATATGGAGCAATCGCTCATCAGCGAGCAAACGGAAAGTATTCTAATACTAAAGGAATATACAACTAAAATAGAAAACCTCGAAAAGGAAGTTTCATTTTTAAAAACTCAATTACAAAATATGCAAATTACTGACATTCCAACCATAACAAATAATTCAATGGAATCGGTATTAACTCCAATTAGAAAGATCGACACACCAAACGCAACAATTAACAATATCATTGGGAACAAGATTAATAATCGATCACCAGTGGATCTTGTCCTTGATAATGCAATTGTTCCTCTATCTAAAATCAATGTTAGATCTGTCTCAAGTAGAGCTAATCTATCTCCTGATGATGTAATCAGTAGTGATACTAGTTCTCAAAAAATTCTAGTTATCGGGGACAGTCATGTGCGTGGTCTAAATGTCTTATTTTCCAAATTAAATCCAAGTTACATAATTACAACATGTCTTAAACCTAATGCTTCAGTACGCCAAATAGTTGATGGATTGGAAAGCACTATAAGCAACCTAACGCATAGAGATATCATATTTTGTATTGGTGGAACAAATGATTTGGATAGACATACTCACGCTCAAATTATAAACTCTTTCAAATATGTTATGGACTTGTGTAAAAATACAAATTTGATACTCATGGATATTCCTTACAGGTTTAACAATACTAAATACAACAAGAAAATTGAGAGTGTCAATAGGTATATAAATATATTAAACAAAAATAATTTTAATTTTACTGTCTTTAATGTTAACCAATACTTAAATTATTCTGACTATACAAAATTTGGTATTCACTTAAATAGGAATGGTAAAATTAAACTAGTTACATTGTTTGTTAAAAATGTTCTTTCATTGTTTTCTAATCATTGTAAAATATCTGTAAAGGTTACACCCAGAATGCATAATCATTTTTAAGGTATGTTGACAATGAAGTTTTTACTTCTGCTACAGGTTTAAATGCTAATCTAGTATATGTTAGTATTAATAAGCAATTAAAAAACTGGCAGCCAAACCATATATATGACTTGGCTGGGTCTAACCTATCTATCTATTATCAAAATATACAATGTATTAGATACAAAATAGGGGAATTGGAATCTTTTTTAGCTGATAAGAAATTTCATGTTCTCAGCTTTGTGGAACACTGGCTTTGTGATATTGAAATATCGACATTCTACCTGGAGGGATATTTCATAGCTTCCAATTTCTCAAGAACTACATAAATACATGGTGGCTCTTTTATCCTATTACAAAATATTCTCAAGGATCATTATTGTGTGCCGAATAAATTAACTACTTTATCCCTGGAAATTCACTGTGAAATTTCAGCAGTACTGATTAAATCTTTAAACACTATCATAGTTAACATTTACCGGTCCCCACTTGGGGACTTCAAAATATTCCTGGCCACCTTAAACAAAATTTTCAATCGAGTTGATTATTCTAAGTCTATTGTGATTTGTGGAGATTTTAATGTTCGGTTTAATTTGAATGATAAAAACGCTAAATTATTAACTGACCTATGTCAATCTTTTCGACTAAACTTAACTGTTACTTTCAAAACACGGCTCAATAACTGTCTCGATAATTTATTTACAAACTGTAGTTCCTATATGCTGAATACAACAGTGTTTTATCTGACCATTTGGGAATTCACTTCCAAACCATTATAAGAAACAATATTTGCACACCACCTGCTAAACTGTTTCGTAATATATCTGAAAAAAATAAGTTTATTTTCTATAGGCAGTTAGAACAAGTAGAATGGAATGTCATTAGTGAAAATAATGTACCAGATTTCAATAAATTTCTTTCCACAATTAATAACATCTTTAAGAAATGTTTTCCATTACAAGTTATCAAAAATTCTAAAACTTGCCAGAATCCCTGGTTTACCAAAAAACTTTATGATATGCGCAAGAAATTACAAGATTTGTATGATACCTGGATCCAGTGTCCTACTACTGAGAATAAATTATTAGTGAATAATTTTAGAACACAATATCGTCAGTCCATAAACATGTCAAAATTAAATATAATTCTGAAAAATAAAAAAGTCCAAAAATCCAGCTAAAGCCATATGGCAAATCATTAACCTAAAGAGACCAAACAACAAAATCAATACTGTCCCTAATTTGACTGTTGATGATTTTAACAATTTCTTTACCTCTGTAGCAGAAAATATTATTGCACTGAATAATTTTAATGGTCATGATCCCATGCTTAATCTAACTAATAAAGGGCATCAGACTTATAATACTTTCTCTTTCAAACCAGTGTCATATTTGGATGTTAGAAAAATAATCGATTCTCTTAAAACTAGTAAATGTAGCGATGCTTACGAGTTATCGTCTGAAATAATTAAATTCTGTAAAAATATTTTAATCTCACCTATAACTAATGTAATAAACTCTTCCATTGAAAACCACATTTTCCCAGACTGTTTAAAATTGGCAAAGGTACTACCCTTATTTAAAGCCGGTGACCCAAATTCATTGTCGAATTATCGTCCAATTTCATTACTGCCCGTTATCTCTAAAATTTACGAAAAAGTTCTCTGCAATCAAATCACAGTACACTTCGAATTAAATAATATTTTCTGCATTGAGCAATTTGGCTTTAGATTAAATAAATCTACAACTCTAGCTATTTTAGAACTTGTAAATGAAGTATCAGCTAGTTTTGAAAGAGGAGATTTTTGTATGGCTACCTTTTTCGATTTAAGCAAGGCCTTTGATTGTGTTATTCATGATATTCTTTTAAAAAATTAGAATACTACAAATTTGATCATAATAGCTGTTCACTGATTAAATCCTATCTGAGCAATCGACAACAATTTGTAACTTTTAACAATAATAATTCTGAGATTAAAAATATAAAATATGGTGTACCACAAGGATCAATATTGGGACCCGTTTTGTTTTTGATATATATTAATGATTTACCATCATCTGTATCATTAACTAACTCAATTTTATTTGCTGACGACACCACTTTAGTCAATTGCACTAATTCAGTTAATGACCTTTTCAATAAACTAGTTATCACCCATTTCTCGGCTACCTCTTGGTTCACTTCTAATAAATTAAGTATTAATGAAAACAAATGCCAACAAATGTTATTTGCTTTAAAAAACCATTCTTATATAAACCCTAAATTTGTTAAATTTCTAGGTGTATATGTTGATAGTTCCTTGAAATGGGATCAACATATAAATGTTATTGCTTCTAAACTAAATAGCGCAATTTTTTGTATTCGTAATTTAAAACACTATGCCTCCGCGAATATCGTTTTGATTGCATATTATTCGCTTTTTCAAAGCCACCTTCTATATGCTATTTTAGTCTGGGGACACTCCTCTTATACAAAAAGACTATTTGGACTACAACGCAAAGTAGTTAGAATTATGGCCGGACTTAGCTATAGAGCCGATTGTAGGTCGTATTTTCTCCAGTTTGGGATTCTTACATTTCCATGTTTATACATCTTAGAATGCTCCCTGTATGTTTGTTGTGGTTTGTTTAGTATTCTTCTTAATCTTCTTTGGGTATTCAACCACTCATAGTTTTTAAAATTATCTTTATTAACGTTTCGATCCATAACCTAGGATCGTTTTCAAAATAATAAAAACTTCAAGTTTGACATTTATGACACAAATTGAAGGTGACTTTGATTTATTGATGTTTGAAATATTTGGTTTGAGTACACTAAGCAAAATTTTTTAAAGTTTAAATGAATAATTGCCTTCAATTTGTGTTACGGCCTGGGACCGACTTTTAGGTAGCCAATACGCTTAACGTGAAATCAGCTGATTAATTTTATTGTAAAATTCAATAACTTGGGAATTGGAAAACATTTTTAACATGTTTCTATTTATACAATTTAGAGGATGGTTATTAAAGAAGTGTGCAATTGCATTATTAAAAGGCTTAAGTAGTCGTTTTTATATTTATTTTGAAGGAAATCATTATGATTTAGGCTACCTCTTTGGTAGATTTTAACATTGTTCTGAGGTAACCTTATGGTGGGTTTACACTTGTCAGATACCAATGTTGTTCTATGAAGGTTGTATATGGATCTGAGGCGACCCTATGGCGGGTTTACACTTGTCAGATACCAATACTGTTTAATGGAGATTGTATATGGTTGTGAGGTAACCTTATTGCGGGTTTACACTTGTCAGATACCAATGCTGTTTTACAGGGGTTTTGAGATGAAGATCCAATGAAGATGATGATGAAGCATATTAACAACCCCTGTAAAACAGCATTGGTATCTGACAAGTGTAAACCCGCAATAAGGTTACCTCACAACCATATACAATCTCCATTAAACAGTATTGGTATCTGACAAGTGTATACCCGCCATAGGGTCGCCTCAGATCCATATACAACCTTCATAGAACAACATTGGTATCTGACAAGTGTAAACCCACCATAAGGTTACCTCAGAACAATGTTAAAATCTACCAAAGAGGTAGCCTAAATCATAATGATTTCCTTCAAAATAAATATAAAAACGACTACTTAAGCCTTTAATAATGCAATTGCACACTTTAATAACCATCCTCTAAATTGTATAAATAGAAACATGTTAAAAATGTTTTCCAATTCCCAAGTTATTGAATTTTACAATAAAAATTAATCAGCTGATTTCACGTTAACGATTGGTACTAAAAAGTCGGTCCCAGGTAACAAAATTGAAGGCAATTATTCATTTAAACTTTAAAATTTTGCTTATGTACTCAAACCAAATATTTCAAACATCAATATCAATTTGTGTCATAAATGTCAAACTTGAAGTTTTATTATTTTGAAAACGATCCTAGGTTATGGATCGAAACGTTAATAAAGATAATTTTAAAAACTATGAGTGGTTTAATACCCAAAGAAGATTAAGAAGAATCTTAGAATGCCTGCTATTTATGCACAAATCGTATAGTTCACAACCTGTGGCCTTTCTTACATCCCATCAACATGATACAAGAAACAATAATCTTTTTCGTGTTACATTTTCTAGATTACAAGTCTCAAGACATTCTTTTAATTATTATTCATACAAGTTCTTTAATTGTCTACCACATGTCACTAAATCATTGTCAAGGAATGAGTTTAAAAACAAAATCAAAACCTTTTTGCTACATCAAAAGTTCTACTCATTTGAAGAATACATGAATTGTGATTTTAATGTTCAATTAACATAAATTACATTATAACCATGTTATTTTTTGTGTCTGCAAAGCTTTGAAGCATGTCATTTCTTGTTTATAGTTTATATTTGTATTAATACATGACACATATTTGTATTGTAATATTGACCTATCCAAAAAATTGTTTTTATTTTAAAGCATGAATAAATATCTTATCTTAACTTATCTTATTTTGCTTATTAAGAACCAAGAAATTTCCTTTGAATTTTTTTATAATAAAAGAATTAAGCAAAAATAAATTCTATTCAATTAAATTGGTTTAGCTTGTTTCAACATTAATATTTACAATAAAAATTTACATGGAAAGAAACTAGTATTGTTCTATCTTCAAAAACATGAACATCTTTTAAACTTAATATTTTAACATAACTTTACTGTAAAATATTTGCTTTCTTAATAAATTAAATTTCAAATTTAAATATAGCCTTCAGTAGTACTACAGTTGACTTTACAAGTAAGAATCAAGATTATTTTACGTGATACTAAAATGTAGCATTCAAGCAAAAAATAAGCTTTAACTTTATATCCTTCAAAAATTTATCATGTCTTAAAATTAAATTGCATGACCTCAAAATAATCAGAGATATTATTAATGTAACATAGAATAGCATGTGGTAATTATATTGATTAACTAGATATTCTTGACATCATATGTCAATAACAATTTTTTAGCGAAGCTAAAACTGTACGCTTGTGGAACAAATATGATAGGCAACTATGGAGCCATCTTTAAAATTTTGTAAAGTTACGAAAATAAACTGGATGTTTCTTACAAAATGAATTTTAAAATAACTAAATCAAAGTAGAATATCAACCTTTGATCATACGTAAGACATTTAAATATATACAAATTAAATTAAAGTTAAAACTGCGATGCACGTATTATGAATAACCATATCATTATGCTGAAGTTTACGCTGGAATTTTTAAAGACCTTCAGAACAAAATATTATCCCATCAACCAAATAAAATTTCAGTTACACATGACCAATAATTTTCATGTTTTCTAAATTTTAAACTAAAGCTTTATATCTGTGGTATTGCATGTTTTAATGATGGATTACTTCAATTTTCTTCGCATCTGCAGAAATCAACTAACTTTGGCGATGGTGGAATACAGAATAAAATAATCTTCACCAAAAGTTGCCAGGAACCACATCAAGACATGAAGGTATTCCTCTATCAACCTCTCTTACGAACGCGATTCCAGGCCATGTGCCTGAATACTATATTGACTTCTATGCTCCGAAGAGCAGCTTACTTCTTTAAGCGCTAATGGAAAAGTGAAGTCGGAATGACAGACAAACGATTTGTGTTGTAACTTAAACATAGAAAGCGAAGGAGCGCATAATCCATTATACACTTAATAAACTATTTTTTGGGATCAGACAATTATAAATTATGTTTTTATATCGAAACATGATATTAGATTTATAAGGATATTATCTCCCCGTGAACGCGATATACGCGACACAACAGCAGTTGGTACGCTAATCCAATAAGTGGAAATTAACGCGCATATGTCAATGACGTCACACAATAAGCAAATTTAATTCCGCAATTGCGCAATAAATATCATAATCGCAAACAGTTCGTGAAAAGTTAATACTCACATGAATAAGTCCCGCTTCTTTCCTGGTTGCTAGGACCCCCTTCCGGGTTATTTAAAGATGGTGACTGCTCGGCTAACTCCTAGCGGGGCTCCCTGGACTCGTTCGTGGTAGGGTCGTGGACTACGGTTCGGGCAGGCTGCTTCAAATTACATTCTACCTATGTAGGGAACGAATAAGGAACAGGTATAGGGGCGACAATCAGATAAGGCAAGGAAATCTACATAAATAAAGATTACGATACGATACCTAAAACCAAACCACTCTCCTGGAAGTTCAGAGGCAAACAGCCACACCACAGCGTCTCATGGAAACTTTCCCTCTCTTTTTTCTACTCCCGTCAGCGCGATCTGGCGCAAACGCACTCTGACGTGACGGAAATACACGCCAAGTCTTTTGAATTTATGGCGCGAACTCACGCACAGCAAGACTAAACTAAGGAATGTTTAGTGCCAAATTTTTGGCACGTAACAATCGCGACAAAGCCATAAAAGAAAAAACTTAAAAAAAGAAAAAGGTCTGTTAGCACAGTAACAGCTTAAAATCTAAATCCTAGTTATTCTACGTAAATCCTAACTTAAAACCTACAAAATGTTTATTTAAGGCGCCACCTGGTTTTTTCGACCGATAATACGTCTACCGAATTACCAGGAAACGGAAAATGTAGCCCCATGTCTTTGACTACACTAATAATCGACAGCACAAATTTGTCGGGGAGCATGAAACACTACTTAAAGTAAAACAAATGCGACAAGTCGCCTAATCTATCTAAACTAAAGCTAACATTAAGGTTTCCTACATGCAAACGCACATGAGCGTTGCATCAAAACTATTCTTTGTTGGCAAAAAGTGCCCAAATTTAAAAATGTTTAACAGAGTGCGTTAGTCTACACTCTAGCAAATTTTTGGTTACTGGTACTTTGGTTTACTAACGATACACATCAAAACTTGTCCCTGACATGGTTGTGAATCAACAAATTTACCAAAAGTACCACCTTACTAAATCCTTACATTGCTAACCTAACAAATTACATTTCTACATCAGGTTAGCTTTTTCACTTAATATTCAAGAAAAATAATTCCCCCGTCTAGTCATAAATACCAAACGTTAGGAAGATAAAAAGATAAAACAAGATCTCAACTTGTTGTTAAAGATAATAGATAAGATAACGATATTAAGCTTTAGTTATTATTTGAGATACTAAGTAAGATAACGCGATATTAAGCTAAAGTTATTATTAGAGATAGTAGGTATGGTAACGCGACATTAAACAAAACTTATTACTAAAGATAATAGGTAAGATAACGCAAAATTAACTAAAGTTATTACTAACGGTAGTCGGTAAGATAACGATATTAACTAAAATTATTATTATAGGTAATCGCTAGGATAACAATATTAAATTAAGGGTATTATCAAAGATAATAAATAAGATAAGATATTAGCTTAGTTATTATCAAAGATAATAGATAAAGATAACGATAGAGTGGCTCCGTGGAGCCGTTAAATGGGCATTTTTCGTACCCTCTAAAAAGAGCGACGTGTGAAGCAGGCCCGTTTGCAAGAAACGGCACGAGGGACCGGCAAAGGCATTTGGGTGCATCCCTGCACCCGGCGTTAATTGATATCGGTGATACAATCACCCGATACCCACACGATATATCAATATATATATATATATATATATATATACACACATGCACTCACACACTCATACATACCTTCACTGTCAGTGCCCATGCGCTGACAGTGGCACCGCATGACCTCACGAAAGATTCCCAGAGACGGGGTCCAGGTGTCTGTGAAAACCTCCCGCGCAACCACACGGTGACTAACGGAAATGAAAAGACTGAGAAATAGGAACGGTAGAAAGAGGGAGGTAGGTATTTGGAATGCATAAGAAGCACTTCCAGGTAGAAAAAAGTAGAGGAAGGGCTCGCATTGAGCAAAAGAGACAGAAAAAGGTGGATAGCAAAGCGCTACTCAACCAGCCAATGTGGTCAGTAGCCCGGAGTGAGGGAACATTACTCTTATGTGGCAGACGGGTGTTCCGGGACGAGAACAGGTCCACCGAAAGAAGAATAAGGCAGAAACGGAGACAGCGGGATATAAGAAAGTAGAGTTTTTGGACAAGCGTCCGAGAGAAGGTAGAGAATTGTCCCTGTTTAAACACAGCGCGGTCTGAAGGACCACCTGCGATATTAATCTGACAAGATAAGGTATATCACACGTTAAAATTTACTAGGCTCTTGAGAGAACTAGCACGATCATTTTCCTAACGAGTGCATCCACTACAATAAGAAAATCAGACAGAAGTTGACACAACAATTTAAAAGTATCATTACAGATACAATCACACGAAAACCCAACTGTTTCAAGGTAGTTTTTTTTTAAACGGTAACACCCTAAACACACAAAGATGCCTAATTATAAGCAATTAAATGCAGATACACTGTCCCAATATGCTAAAACAACCGAGAATTTAATAAGATATCCATAAGAAGCAATAGCGCCTCACCACGAAGTTCAACAAAAAACAATGAAAAAAAAAATGTTTATAAGTTATGGTGATTTAGTAGAAAAAGAAACAAATAATAATATAGTCTAATGTGGGCGACTGCAATAATTCAGAAGAAAAACACATGGAATAGGCAATCCTAGTTTTTTGCAACTGCGAATATGAACTATTTCTTACAATGGCATAGGCTGCGCGTGTCCTATGTGAGCCCAAAGAAGAAAAACATCCACTCTGACATCAGCTATAACTAATTATAAAAATTCAATGAGTTATTACAACCAAAGTTACGACAATCACCACACAAAATTAAATGACGTAAGAAAAATATTAAAAACTAAATAACATGCTGTAGGAAAAGTTCGACGATTAATTAAATAAAACGACAGGATTATACTTGGGGGTCTAGAGGATAAAATAATATACAAGTAACGGTACGGTCAAAGAAAAGTCAACCAGAAGCAAAAGGTTTAAGGTAAATGAGTTAAACGTATAAAAGGTAGGTGTATAAGAGAAGGAATAAATAATTAAAGATAGTAATTGATGGTGAAACCAAAAAATATTAGGTAAATTGTGAGGGGAATGAAACGTGAAAAACTTAAGTAGCATTTGGATCAGCAGAGAATGGCTTAAGGTCTTTAATATGCCACCTGCCTTGGCGTTTTCCTTCAGCATCTTGAAGTTTGTATATAAGTGGAGTAATGACATGAGTGACCTTACAAAGAATGAATTTAGGGGCTGACTTTGAGGAAAATTTCTTAGATGCATTCGATAAGACATAATTCCTTTTCCAAACTTGTTCGCCCAAGGCAAAGAAATATTTCGTTTACGTAAGTTATAGTGGTCCTTACTCTTTTCGTAAGCTTTTAACAAATTTTTTCTAACGTCGTTAAAGATAGATGGTAATGATTGTTGGTCTTTGTCCCAGCGTATTTCATCGTCAAATTCAATTACGTTAGTATCGTCAGGCACTAAACCATAATAACTCCCATCGATTGGGGTATATCTTCGAAAAACAAGAAATGACGGAGTGAATTGGGTTGCTTCGTGTTTAGATGTACGCAAAGCTTGAGCAATTTTAAAAATATGTTCATCCCATGTAGTATGGTCTGAATCAGTATAAAAAGAGATAGCGGTAACTAAAACTCTATTTACTCTTTCGGTAGGGTTTACTTGAGGATGGTATTTTGCGTTAAACCAAATTTTTTGTACTTTATAACTCTTAACGAAATTTTGAAAATCTTTAGAGATAAATTGTGCCCCATTATCACAAAGAATAATCTGAGGAACACCAAAGATAAGAAATACTTTTTGCTCTAGGAATTTAATTATAGCAGCAGATGTAGCTTTACGTAAGGGTTGCACCATAACAAATTTAGAAAACCAATCGGTGACAACTAAAAGATATTGGTTACATTTTTTCGATCGGGGGAGAAGTCCTAATAAGTCAAGCGATATTAATTGAAAGGGATAAGATACACGTTTAAAGTTACCCATTAAACCAGAGCGAGCCTCTTGTGAACTCTTATGAGAACCACAAATTTTACAGTTCCTAATATAGCGACAAACAGATTGCTTTAGTCTGAGCCAGTAATATAATTCAGATATTTTAGCGAGAGTTTTTGTAACACCACGGTGCGCAGCAATGGGATCATCATGACATAATTTAAGCACCTCACTGCGGTTAGCGGTAGGGACGACAAGTTTCCATTCAGGAATATTAGATATTTTATGAGGTGAAGAAGATACAAATTTATATAATCTATTATTAGTTACGCAAAAAGTAGGAAATTTATCGGGATTATCAGAAACTTTTTTAATTATATTAAGATACCAGGTATCAGGAATTAAATTTGGAAGGTTAAGAGAGACAACATCACGAGATAAGGCATCAGGTACGATATTTAATTTGCCAGGCCTATGCCTAACATGAAAAGTGAATTGAGAGATACGCAAGTTCCATCTTGCCAAACGACCTGCGGGTTGTTTTAAGTTATTAAGCCAAGTGAGAGCTGCACAATCAGTGATTACGGTAAAATGTGTACCTTCAACATATCCTCTAAATTTCTCGATGCCAAAGATAACGCCCAATAATTCTCGTTCGGTAGCTGAGTATTTTTGTTCGGCAGAAGTTAAGACACGATTTGCATAAGCGATTGGATGCTCTAAACCATTGCTCACCTGGAACAACATTGCACCTAAACCAGTAAGTGAGGCATCGGTTTGTATATAAAATTTTTCATCGAAATTGGGTGAGATTAAGATAGGTGCTAAAGTGATTAATGTTTTAATTTGTTCGAAAGCCTGTTGAGATTCTAAATTCCACTCGATAGTTTGGGATTTCTTTTTATTTTTAATTAAAGCGGTAATGGGTGCAGATATAGTTGAAAGGTTGGGTAAAAAGATGCAATAGTAGCTAATCATTCCAATTAAACGTTTGATTTCAGTAACAGTTTTAGGTGTTTTGAATTTAGTAATAGCATCGACTTTAGCAGGATCTGCTCGTAGGCCAGTTTCAGCGATAATAAAACCAAGAAATGTAAGGGACGAACAACAAAATTGACACTTTTCCCAG
This sequence comes from Platerodrilus igneus, assembly GCA_036346225.1. Classification (NCBI taxonomy): domain Eukaryota; kingdom Metazoa; phylum Arthropoda; class Insecta; order Coleoptera; family Lycidae; genus Platerodrilus; species Platerodrilus igneus. The sequence continues at coordinate 16,326 of JARFIW010001734.1, read as the reverse complement.
TTTATCTTAAAACCTGCTGCGTTTAAGCATTCCGCAACCTCATTTAATGTGGCGATATGTTCATCAAAGGAACTTGAGATAACTAAAATATCATCCAAAAATACAAAGGCACGTTCCTGATATAAGATAGGACCTAACGTTTGATCCATAGTACGTTGTAGGGTTTGTGGTGCGTTACAGAGACCAAATGGCAAAAAATTATATTCGAAAAGTCTTCGGCCTGGAACACAAAAAGCAGTTTTTTGACGAGAAGATCGGTCGAGAAGTATCTGATAAAAAGCTTGTCTAAGATCGATAGATGAAATAAATTTTGCGTTTCGAAGCCGGCTTAAAATAGAGTCAGTTATTGGTAGAGAATAAGTATCAGAAACAGTCACGGAATTTAACTTTCTGCCATCAAAACAAACACGCCAATCGTCATTCTTCTTACGAACTAATAATACGGGAGACATCCAGTGTGAATTTGAGGGAGAGATAACACCAGATTCTAACATTTTATCTATTTCAGCATGCAAATGCTTTTGCAATGCAGGCGATAATGGATATTGACGTTGCTTAAAAGGGAGGGTATCACCTGTAGAGATAACATGTGTTGCGGTAGTTTTTTAAAGTCGAAAAACAAGGAAGGGTTATGTTTTAATCTAATATAAAGTAGATAATTTTTGTAATATACAATGAAAAATGCAAACCAGAACTAATTGTTTATGTTTATTTATGTGTACCCACGTGTATAGTTTGTGAGGTTAAGGTATTGAAAAACCCTCTTAAAAGTTGTAGTTCCATTTAAAAGAACTAATCAAATATTTCAAATAATTTCAGTTATACACTTCATTTAAAGTTACCAGAAAATTAATTAAATTAATAAACAGTTTAAGAACAAAGCCATTTTCATCACAACAGCTGACATGTCAATTCAGAAAAATCTCTAGTGAGTCACAAGATACCAACCTAAAATTTTAAGGTCAACAGATATTAGAGGATGAAGATAATTATATTTATTAATAAATTTTTTTTTAAATGAAAAAGCTATATATTGTTAAATAGTGCATTATAAACCATAAAAACAAAGGAAAAAACCCTTATTTCACAACTTCACACGTTGAAGGCGCCATTATTATCTCCCCGTGAACGCGATATACGCAACACAACAGCAGTTGGTACGCTAATCCAATAAGTGGAAATTAACGCGCATATGTCAATGACGTCACACAATAAGCAAATTTAATTCCGCAATTACGCAATAAATATCATAATCGCAAACAGTTCGTGAAAAGTTAATACTCACATGAATAAGTCCCGCTTCCTTCCTGGTTGCTAGGACCCCCTTCCGGGTTATTTAAAGATGGTGACTGCTCGGCTAACTCCTAGCGGGGCTCCCTGGACTTGTTTGTGGTAGGGTCGTGGACTACGGTTCGGGCAGGCTGCTTCAAATTACCTTCTACCTATGTAGGGAACGAATAAGGAACAGGCATAGGGGCGACAATCAGATAAGGCAAAGAAATCTACATAAATAAAGATAACGATACGATACGATACCTAAAACCAAACCACTCTCCTGGAAGTTCAGAGGCAAACAGCCACACTACAGCGTCTCACGGAAACTTTCCCTCTCTTTTTCCTACTCCCGTCAGCGCGATCTGGCGCAAACGCACTCTGACGTGACGGAAATACACGCCAAGTCTTTTGAATTTATGGCGCGAACTCACGCACAGCAAGACTAAACTAAGGAATGTTTAGTGCCAAATTTTTGGCACGTAACAAGGAATGGGTAACTAACTTGAAAAAAATACGTTACAAGTGTACAATAGCTAGAAATAAATGGATCGAGGAGAATTGTAAGGGAATACAAGATGATTTGAGAGTAGGTACAATAGACAGGGCCTACAGGGCAGTTAAAATTTTTTCGGGGAAGATAGGAAAAAATATAATGGTATTAAAGATGAAAATAACGAGCTTCTAATAAAAAAAATTGAGGTAGCATATAGCAAGAAAAGATATTTAGAAAATTTATATAAAGGAGATGATATGGATGAGTTAGAGAATGACCACAAAGAGGATGTAGAAATAGGGTTCTCAATTTTAAGAGAGGAATTCGATAGAGCTGTTAGGGATCTTAAACTAAATAAAGCACCGGGGATAGACGATATACGCGCAGAATTAATAAAATATATAAGTCAGAAAACTTTAGACAGACTATATGAACTAGTAAAAATAATATATAACACAGGTGAGGTACCAATATATTTCGAAAAAATATCCCAATTCCAAAAAAGTCATGAACTGATAGGTGTGAGAATTTTAGAATGATTAGTTTAACTTCCCACTCTACCAAATACTAACAATAATAATTAAAATGAAGTAGAAGCTTTGACTGAGAATTATTTAGGTGAAGACCAATTTGGTTTTTGTAAAGACGGAGGGACTAGAGAACCCATATTAATGATTAGGGTAATTATCGAAAAAAATGTTACAAAAAAATGAAAAGATTCATTTCGCGTTTGTAGATTTAGAAAAAGCATTTGATAGGGTTAATTGGATTGTTATGTTAAGGGTTTTGCGAAAAATAAGAATCTCTCATAGGGAGAGAAAAATTATTTACAGTCTATATAAAAATCAAAGCGTAGTAATTAGATTTGATGAAATAGAAAAGGAAGCTAAGATTAGAAATGGTGTTAGACAGGCCTGCATACTATCTGCCTTGATTTTTAATGTTTATATTGAGGAAGCTTTAAATTTAGCTCGAGAGAGAAAAGAGATAGGTATTAGTGTACAGGGACAGAAAATAGACATGTTACGTTTTGCAGATGATATAGCCATTATAGCAGAGTCTAGAAAAGAGTTAGGAGAGTTTTTAAATATTTTAGATGAGATACTACAGAGTAACTATAGTTCGAGAATTAACTCAGAAAAGACAAAGATAATGACAAGTGAGTTACAGCCTAGTTCTAAACCAAAATTAGAAATATATAATACCGAGTTAAGAGGAGGTAGATGAATTTTGCTATTTAGGTAGTATAATTACAAGGATGGACGTAACTAAAGGAATATAATAGCTAGAATAGCTCAAGCTAGAAAAATGTTTTAAAAAAGAAAGACCTACTAATAACTAATAGTATAAGTTTAGATAATAGAAAAAGTTTCTTAAAGTCGTACATATGGAGCGTTCTATTATACGGTAGTGAGAGATGGACAATTAAAGGAGAATGTTAAAGATTAGTTGGACAGCTAAAGTAACAAATGAGGAAGTTTATAGAAGGATAGGTGAGGAACCCTGTATGTGGAAACAATTAAAGGTCAGGAGAGATAGAATGATAGGGCACTGGTTAAGACATGAGGGACTATTTAGTAAGGTATTAGATTATAGACTACCAAATAAAAAAAGAGGTGGAAAAGCTAGGCAAAGCTATAGTAGTCAAATTATTAGAGATTTAGGTTGTGAAAGGTATGTAGACCTTTTTAGACTAATTCAGAATAGAAAAGAATTTAGAGCCGCGTCAAACCGACCTTAAGTAAGTTCGACAACAAAACAAAAAGATATAAATAAATATCAGTTAACTAAATGTCAACATGACATGACTCAGAATTAGCGATCTGGCATGTTGGTAGCGATTCGTTGCTCAAGCATTACCATAACATAATTTAATAAATGTCACCACGTCATAACTCACAATTAGTTAGCGATCTGGCATGTTGGCAACGTTTCGCTGCTTAAGCCTTACCATAACATATAACTTAATAAACGCTCCATGACTCACAATTAGGTAGTGGTCTGGCATGTTGGCAGCGATTCGTTGCTTAAGCCTTACGATAACTTATAATTTAACACTTTTCCTTTTTTGAAGGGGATAATCTGGTAATATTTCATTTCCTTATAAATGGGAATCATGTAAACATGTTGGAGTTCTTTAATAACCATCAGGTAGCTAATATCTAATGTAGTTATATAGGAAAAAGATAGAAGAGTATAGGAAGACCTAGATCAAAATATATTAGTCAAATTATTAGAAATTTAGGTTGTGAAGGGTATGTAGAACTATTTAGATTAGCACAGAATAGAAAAGAAGTAGAGCTGCGTCAAACCGACCTTAAGTAAGGTCGAAAACAAAATGATGATGATATTTGGTTTGTATACATTAGGTAAAATTTTTAAAGTTTAGAAGAATGAGTGCCTTCAATTTGTGTTGCGCCCTGGGAGCGACTTTGAGGCAGCCAATACGCTTAACGTGAAATCAGCTGATTAGTTTTTATAAAGTGAAATTTCATATAAATTCAATAACTTGAGGATTGGAAAACATTTTTAACATGTTTCTATTTATACGATTGAGAGGATGGTTATTAAAGAAGAGTGTGAATATGTTACCGTAAGAAGGCTTAAGCAGTCTTTTCTAACAACTATGAATGGTTTAATTCCCAAAGAATATCAAGAAAGAAATACAAAACAAACCACAACAAACATACAGCAAGTATAGACTAGACTAGGTGGTAGAGTAGAAGCTTTGTTATCTGAGCCTCCTTATAGACCAGTAGTTAAGAAAAGGAAGATGAAGTGCCACCAGTTTTGAAGGAATGTTCAAACCTTAGTACGCTCGCATTCAAACTTATCAGTTTCACATCCTCAAATTCCCATATATTATTTTCCCAAAATTGATAAGAAGAATTAATCGACAAGATCAAGTGTTTCTGGTATCAACTCGCTGGTATTTCTTATAACAGTGGTTATTGAATGAATCTAATGATTAAAAATTTAATAGTTTTTCTGTAGAAAAATCCCTAGAGTTTATTAATAAAGTGAAAACATAAAATTAGAAAATAAGGAAATCTTAATTTCATTTGATGCGAATTCATTGTTTTCTAGAGTTCTAATACCACGTACATTAATCTGTTTAAAGAAAGTTTTAATAACAAATGGTGTTGACAACATTAAAATCAATGATTACATCAAACTAGTTTCGAACTACTTTATCCAGTTATACATAAAATATGAAGGAACTGCTGTGGAAAATAGTCTATCACTTTTTATGGATAATTATTTGTGTCGCGATTTGAAATTGTGTTCAAAGAGCGTTTAAATACTTTCAGAGAATATGGTTAAAATATGTGGATGATATTTTTGCCGCTTTTGATACCTCCAAACCAAGTGTTGATGAATTTTTTAATGAATTATATTGAAAATTTAAAAGTATAAAATTTACCCACGAATTAGAAAATAATGGACAGCTAGCATTTTGGATACTATAGTAATTAGTATTTGATATCTATGGAAAAGAAACCCATGTTAATAATTTTATTTCGTCCTCTTCCAACCACAGTTCACAACATAAACTTTTCTTTAAATAAAGATAAGTTTGTTACTTACAATTGTATCCAGATAAATATTTTCATTTGATTTGGGATTTTTTTTAAATATCCCCATGCTTCGGCATCAATATTTTGTATAACTACAGGTTATAGGAGACGCTCCTGCTCACGCTTTATGGTTTATTGCATTGATTTGTTCCCCTGAAACTCATACTAATACAATTGAAACAAGTACTTGTTCACCATTCTGTAGAATGTTATTAGTGCATTTAGTTTAATTCAAAGTACCTCAGTTTATCTTTATTGTTTGATATAGAACTACAAATGTACTCGGTTATATACAATCCGTACTTTCTGAAAGAATATGTTCACTTTATTATGTGTAGTAATATAAGTTTGAATAGCATACATTTTGTACAGGTGTCATTCACAAAAGCAATTGTATTCGAGTTTGCCGGCTTTCTTTATCTATTTATGCATTACAAAGACTTTAGACTTGTTCTGTGACATGTGGCATTTCAATCAATTATCAGATCGTTTCCAAAACTGGGCTTACTTTGATTCCATTTTTCAACCTAAGATGTATTGTCTGCTTTTCTGATGCTGTTAATTTGAGTGCAATGGACGCTTCCTTGGATAAACTTCTATCTCCCGTGCATTGCTCTTTTACGTAGGCCAATTTTTTTTACGGAGACCCAAATATCTTTTGCGTAGGCCGCTGGTGCAGTGATGGGTGCAGCATTTACGATACTGGCTACTGCGGGGACAATCCACCCCGTGTACGAGATCGAAATGTTTGCTGGTTCCTGGCAACTGTGTGAAATTAGTATCTCGGCATCTGAAGATATGTGACCTTGTTTTATGCTATATCCAGGAATGATTGCTTATCAGCGTTTGACGTTGATGCGTAATCTATGCACCATAAAGAAACTCAATATACCTTACTCTGATGGGCATAGCAAATATACAAAAACCTGCTTTGAAACTAGCTTCACTAGTGTTCTTGTGACTTCAACTTGATTCCTGAAAATCACTCTAAATGTACTATGTTTAATTTAAAATGTTTATTTTAAAGAAATCATTAGCATTGCCTTTTTGTTGTTCATTATTGATATATTTTACTTGTTACAATACGAAATGCACACTTCGTAAATCAATTATTAAGAATTGTCAGTAAAGTATAATTTTTTTTAAATAGCAATTTTCTTACTTTTTGATTTATTATAAATAAAAACAATCAATGACGATGTGTTTTTCTTGTTTATGTGAACCATCCCACTCTCCATATTTATAGTTAGCCCGGTCTTTCTAAATTTTCTTCATCTTGTATACATGACCATGATTCGTGCGGGCCTTTATTTTACCTTCTTTCTTGTTTCTGTCTGACCAGTGTGTTTTAACATTACAAGTTTAATAAAGATTAATTGTTCAGAGTTGAGATGCTTTCAAAAAGATATAGGGCAGACTGAGAAATGTCACAACAAGATTTAAAGAACACATTGCTTATTTAAATATGGAAAATACGAAAGATCTCAAATTGCCAAGCTATTTTAAAAAGGGGGCTATCAATTTAAAACAGAAGATGTTAAACTGTTAAAAATAATACCAATATATTCCCCATTAAATGCATATGGATCGATTGAAATTGTTATAACCAAAGAGTTCTCTTAAATACTGAGAAAGGATCAATAGCTTCATCGTGTCAACTTTTCCTATTGGTTTAGCAGCCAATGAGAAAACAAGCAACACGTCAGTTCTAAATGAACAGTTCTAATTTTAAAATAAATAAAGTAATAGAGTAGTTTGTAGGCGTAGGGTCATAATTCACTTATCGTTGTAGAAATCGCTAGCCTACGTGGTGAGCAGAATATCCTCAAACAACATTGGTAAATATTATGTTAGAAAGGTTTACTTTACCCTACATGGTGAATAAAATATTCTCAGAAGTGTTCCCAAACAATTTTTTTTACTAAATTATTGAATTTTTCTACTGATTATGACCAAATAGCGGTCAAAATATGTATTTATTTTTTTTGTAGTGAAATGTTCTAATTGTTGTTTACATTTTTATAATGCTCATTACAGACCCTATTTTTACACACAATATGTCGTTATATCAAAGCAACAGTGCATATAATGGAAAATAGAACTTTTCAAATAAGTAGCAGTAAACATTTAAGTTAAAAGTATAAATAAATAAGAATTCTTTTTAGATACCTTGTTGTATGTTTTTATGGAAAATTGTCAGGTATGATTTTCAGTATTCTATTTCCCGAAATTAGTGTTATAGTTTACAAAATTTGGGATTTATTTAAATATCTCAGTGTTGCATTGAAACCTTATTCAGATTTATTAACGATATCCCACTTATGTTAGATAAATTTTGATTCCTGTTAGTAATAACAATCAGAACACAAAATTCCTATTTATTTCTAAAAGAAAACAACAATAACGTCTTTTATTGCAACACTAAATTAGCTTAATAGAACATCTTATTAAGATAAACTTAATTACTTATTCAATCAAGAAGTTTCATTTACATGGCGTGCTTTTAAACTCTTATAAAAATAGTTTTTTTCTGGGATAACTCTAAATTAACATAAAAGTACTAGATCAGCCTTCTTATTCTGTACAATTAAAGGTAGCTCTATGTATGCTTGCTTGAGTAGTAAACTTTTGCACTCTACTCGTTGCCGTCTCATTTTTATCTGACATTGATGTATCGTTCAAAATTTCCTTCATATTTATCTTTATAATAAATTTTATAAGAGTCTTCTTTGTTTATAAAGTTCTTTCTAATTGTTTCAGCAACCAATTTATTTTCTCTATACAGGCATGCATAGAATCGCCTTCATTATTATCATGACCAGAGACCAAATACTTGCGGTATACTTTTTACACTGCTAATAGCAACTATATAAATATACAAACTTATGAAAAATTTATTTTCATTTTGTGCAGTGCAGTTATCACTGAAGTATAATATTTTTATTTTGGTAATAATCAATTAAGTAGTTGTATACACACAAGGCAATTTTGTGGGCTTTCTTTTGTGCAATACCTTCATGCCAAAAATAGCAATAACCTTTAAGGTTTTTGGCATCAAATATTGTAAACTTATATGCATTCAGCTTACTTTTATTTAAAAAAATCTGAAGTATTTTCATTAGGCAGTTGTAATACTGCTTGTAGGTCATAAATTGCTAATATGGAATCAGGTGACACATTTTCCTTATCATTGTCTTTCATTTCTCTTGATAATAAAACATCATGCTTATATTGTAAAAATTTGCAAATGCTCCTGTTCTTTTTTGTTATGATATGCAGTGCAAAGATTGCAGAGATCATTTATTTGTAAGAAAAACCCAATATTGAAATTTGTGTTAAAAATTCTTAAATAAATTGCATAAGAAACAGATTCTTTGCCATCATCTTTACATTTCTCTTTATACAAATTGTACATCATTGTCAGATTACGTTATCCCTCTAGGTACGTTTTGTTTGTCCCTGTATGCGAATAGTGCGAAGGCATTCGAGGAAAACTATTAATATGATTTTTAACATCCATTATTAAGTTATCTTTAATATTGTTGCAGCTAGAAAAACAACCTTTTTTGTCGGCCTTTACAATACGGTTGGTTGGTGTGGTGGATAAGATTAATCGAGAAATGGTAATGATAGGGAAGGACCAATTGCTATTATGTAGCAATACCGATGGCAGTGTAGCGGTTATGTAATAAACAGAGCAAATACGATAAACTACTTAATCACAAATATAAGTACCTTATGCCTGTGCCGCACTGGGCAAGAGGAGTCACACACAAAAGGTAGCGGACACCCAAGAACATGCGCGCTTGGTGTGGTGTCGCTTTCAGGACTCTAGTTCAACTGTGTTTTCTGTCACCGTCCGCTTACGAATCATGTTACTTCACGCACTCGCACTACGGCATAAGGTTTTACTAAAACTGTAGGGTACCCGCACTAATGGTATTTATTGTCACCACTACTAAATTGTTCAATGAAGGTGTAACATACCGCCCACCAAATTCATAGAATTTTGAAAAGGAGGGAAGTAGGTTGGGTGAAGAAAATCACATGGGATTTGGCCTTGCTAGGAAAATAACTAACGAAAGATATGGTGGTACACTACAGCGAGCGATATCACCAACTATGCAAAATAAAAATATATATGTAAATAAACAAATATTTAAAAATAATATACTACCATACATGTAAGAAATGTGTATATACATTTAAGCATAAAACAAAATTAAAATACCGGTAGCGGTGCTAGTTTGACCAAAGGTCGTTTTAATGTGCCATGTGTAGTTTTGATTTCAGCGACACGTATAATACCGTCCGCACCGGGAAAGGTATGAATGATACGACCAAACTACCTTGGAGTGCCATTTAACCTTCTGATTGAAAGTATGTAAGTATTCATGGCTCCAGCGAGCCCAAAAATCTTGGTGGAGTTTTTGCAGGAGTTTCCACCTGCTCTTTAACGATAAAATGTTGTTTGAATGGTCCTCATCTGGTGGTGCAGAAAGAGGTTCCATAGTTAGGAAATGACCTGATGTTAAGCAACGCAGGTCATTTGGATCCGAACTCAAAGTGCAGAGTGGCCTTGAATTTAAAACAGATTCAATTTGAGTAAGAACTGTGTAAATTTCTTCAAAGGTAAGTTTTTGTTCGCCGATTACGCGAGCTAGGTGTGTCTTTACCGTCTTAACACCGCTTTCCCACAAGCCACCGAAGTGAGGGGCGTTAGGTGGATTAAACAACCACTTTATTTTTTCTGAGATTACTGTACTATGCAGGTAACTCGTAAGTTGACGATAGGCACGTACAAACTTAGTTCCGCAATCACTGAATATTTAAGAACAGCGTCCTCGACGTGCTATAAATCGTCGCAAAGCAGCAAGAAACGCGTCTGCCGACAAATCCGAAACAAGTTCAATATGTGCTGCTTTAGTGGCAAAACAAACAAAAATACAAATATAGGCTTTAAGAGTTTTAGAGCCTCGTAGGCGGATAGCCTTTATTAAAAGAGGGCCAGCAAAATCAACACCAACAATACTGAACGGTTTGATTTGGGTAATACGTGCTGCCGGTAGGTCTCCCATAGGAGGAGCTACCAGGACTGGTCTGGTACGAAAACATCTATGACATGATGATAAATAACTTTGGATTGAATTTTTAATACAAATGATCCAAAAACTCTGTTGTATAAGATACGGTGGTATTAACACCGGGATGGTAATACCTTTCATGTGTTGACCAAATGATAAGTTCGGTTAATCGATGCCGCTGAGGCAATAACGCAGGAAACTTTTCGAAATAGGAAAGCGAAGAATGTGTCAAGCGCCCACCTCTAAGATATTTTGTAAATCAACAAATGGAGAAAGTTTCTCCAAGGTTTTAGGTAATTTACGTTTTGCCTTGATCGAAACTATTTCCATTGAAAATGTAACATTTTGTACATGCCGAACGATAATCATAAGAGCATTGTGTAATTCAATGTCTGTTAAGGGACTCCTATTACATTGAGCCGTGGGTTTAGAAAATCTATAAATGTAAGCTACGATGCCTTAGATTTTATATAACGATGAAAAGCGACTTAGTAAAATGTCAATGATGTTTGGATCTGTTTGAGTTAAGATCTTCTTTTCCGTAGTTACCTCAGCAATTGAGGTTGACAATGTTGGTTGAGGCGGCTACGAGTCGCTAGGGTAGTGAAGCCATTCAGGCCCCGCCCACCATAGCGAACATGAAATAACCGCGCTTGGCATTAATCCCCGAGATGCAGGATCAGCCGGATTATGTGAAGATTTAATATAAAACCATCGACTAGGTGCAATGATTTCTTGAATGTGGCTAACACGGTTTGCCACAAAGGTTTTCCAACGAAAAGGTGGAGAACATATCCAAGTGAGAGCGACCGTAGAATCACTCCACGCTAAAACATCAGAGATTTCAATCAAGCCTTGATAAGACCGAATGGTAAAAGAAAGTAAATCGGTTAATAAAACGGCGGCACATAATTCCAAACGTGGAATTGAAATGCGCTTAATTCGAGCTACTTTTGTTTTAGCGGTTACAAATTGTACAGTTATTTTTCCAGTAGTTTGATTTATGAACTGGAAATATACTACCGCTGCATACCCTACCTCGCTAGAATCGCAAAACCCATGCAAATGACAAGTAAAAGGATCCGAAGGGGGTAAACAACGTGGTAACTTTAATGACGATAATAACGGCAATTCTTCTTGATACTGCTGCCATTGAGACGAAATGTCTGCTGGTGGGATGTCATCCCAATTTAAACCTAACATCCACAGATGCTGGATTAGGCGTTTTGCAAAAAGTGTTAGTGGGGCTAAAAACCCTAATGGATCATACATTCTGGCAACTTGCGAAAGTTTGTTGCGCTTTGTGCATATTGGGTTTAATGGGTTAACCCGAAATGAGAAAATATCTTCTGTAGGTGACCATTGAAAACCTAATATTTTTATTGATTCGTCAGAATCGAAATCGAATGAAGTATATTGGCAAAAATCTGACGGGATGCCTTCCAAAATGGAAGTTGAATTAGAACTCCATTTTCGAAGTTCAAAGCCAGCCAAATGTAAAAGTCGAATAAGTTGATCTTTGATTTCTCGGGCCGATTGTATAGAATCTCCACCGGCGACGAAATCGTCAATATATAGATTTAACCGTATAGCCTCAGCGGCCAACGGAAACTTTTTGCCTTCGTCAGTGGCTAATTGCTGAAGGGTTTTTAATGCTAGATAAGGCGATGACTTAATACCATAGGTCACTGTATTAAGCTGATAAATCTGAATGGGTTCTTCTGCGGAGAACCGCCAAACAATTAATTGAAATTTTCGATGTTCTTCGGTAACCAAAATTTGTCGATACATTTGGCGAACATCACAAGTAAAAACGAAACGATGAGTACGAAATTTAAGTAAGATTGACGAAATGTCGTTTTGGAGACTAGGTCCAGTCAATTGAGTGTCATTAAGTGACATGTTGTTTTTAGCCTTTGCAGAGGCGTCAAAAACAACACGAATTTTAGAAGTATGACCTTCCTCTTTAAACACAGGGTGATGGGGTAAAAAATAATTATCGTTCCCAACGGGCGGCAAATCGAGTAATGCCATATGACTCGCATCAAGATAGTCCTGCATGAAATTGTTGTATTGTGCGCGTAGCTTTAGTTGAGCATGCAATTTACGCTCCAACAAAAATAGTCTTTTTTTAGCCATGTCAAAGGAATGATCAAAAATGGGCAAAGTATCGTTGAACGGTAACGCAACAATAAAACGACGGCTAGGGTCACGAGAAAACGTGTTTACGAAAATCCAATCTGCCTTTTCTTCTTCTGGAGAAGTATAAGGCTTGGATGGCAGCTCCTCTATCTCCCAAAAACGACTTAGGGTCTGATCGATAGGATCTTCTACAGAAGTAAAAAATGCTTGAACGGTATCAGACTGCAAGCTTTTGTGGAACCAATAATAGTCCAACCAAAATTGTATTTATGGCGGTAGGCTGAAGAAATTTGCCATGTATAACACCGCCAGTGATGATGAACGGATAAACATCTGCTCCGAGGAGCATGTCAATGGTTCCTGGAGAGTTCCAGGTCGGGTATGCAAAGTGCAGGCCACATAAGTGTTCCCAATTATTAGGAACTTTAACGCTAGGTAATTTGCCAGATATTGACGAAAGCACAAAAGTTGTGACTTCTAGAGATTTTTCAGAGTCTAAAATAGAGCGAATGGTGCAGCTGACGGCACCCCTATTGACCGCTGAAGTTGTCTGCCCAAGTCCATAAATCGGAACTTGAAAACGTATCCGTGGAAGCCAAAGTTTGCTCACGCAATTGTCTCGAATAAAACTAGCTTGAAGGCCAGGGTTTAAAAGTACCCTGATCGGTTTGTATTTACCAGAACGGTCTTGAACTTCCAAAACAGCAGTGGAGAGTAAGACAGTAACACCAAGATTTAAATTCGTCTGCGAGCACAAAACATTTGCCAGAATAGGAGAGGCTGACTGCGTCCTATTGGCATTTTTATGCATATGTGTAGCGGTCGGTTCAGGTGAACGGCTAGAAACAGGTTGCGCTTCAAAATGTAGCAAGGTATGATGCGGCTTGGCGTAAGTTTGACAAGAATTATAAGATTTGCATTGCATGGACACATGGTCTGTACGTAAGCAATTTAAACAGAGGCATAAGCGTTTGACAATGTCGAAACGTTTTGTCGGAGTTTTATTTAGAAACGATTGACATCTGTAAATTAAGCGATTGCTCTTGCAAAAAGGACAATGGTGTGAAAATGAATTCTTTGAGTCACTGGAGCTAATTGGTGTATCAAGTGAAACTATGTTAGAAGAAACTCTTGGTTTAAATTGAAACGCTGAGGATTTCTTAGGCACTGATGTGTGAGCTGTATGAACAGTCGTCGAATAAGAAGCAGGTGCGGTTGAAGAAAATGTTTCCAAAGCTGCACATTGTTGAGTTAAAAAATATCTCAAATCATCGAAATTAGGTATTTGCTTCGGATCCAATTAGAGTTCAAAGCGTTTTCTAGTGAACGGATCAAGTTTTTCTAAAAGAAAATCGACCAGAATAAAGTTCCAATGTTCAGTAGGAAATTTTAAGTTAGCTAGAACAGCAAGGTTCTCTGAAATACAATCGATAAGTGTCCTAAGTTTCTTAGGGTGTTCTGATTTTAAAGGTGGAAAGTCTTTCATAGCCTTCCAATGCAAAGTTGTTAATAAACGTGGATTGCTAAATCGCTCACGCAAGGCATTATATGAAATAATAAAATTATCTCCAGAAACGGGTACAGATTTAACAATTTTCAAAGCTTCTCCGCTACATTACATGTGATTTTCCAATGCTCCTACTGAAGGTACTACATTGGCCAGGAAGCGAGTTTTTTTTTAACTTGGAAAATTTGGAATTTTGCCGAACCCTTGCTGTTCCAAGCAAGGTAGGGATTTTTAACGTGCGTGACAACACTCACACACGGGACCTCCATTTTACCTCTCATCCGAACGAGGGTGTATTTTTTGAAAAATGCTCGCCTAACATTTTTCAAGCGGACTGTGTCGGGATTCGAACCCGGGACCTTGGGCGTAGTAGTCACACACATACCACTACGCCACGAAGCCGCCCCAGCTTCTCTGCTACAGCAGTTAATAAGGTAATTTGATTTCTCAATGTTGGTCAACGAAGCATTATTGTAAACGAGACTGTCAAATAAATCAATAAAGGATGAGAATTTAGTTACCTGATTATTAAAATGTGGCAACTTTAAAGGCAACAATTTTGATCCGACACTGCTTGGAGTACTTTCAGTAATTTGCGGTGCCCGCGTTTCTTGCACTCCTTCAAGATGAAGCAAAATGCAATAATAAGCCGTATCTACCTCTTTCCGTAGAGCGTTGAATGCTAGTAATTCTACATCGTTAACACGAAGCTAAGTCATCAATTAAAATCCTATTAAAATTGGAGTAAATGTCATTTACTCCCCTTGTTTAAATATGGAATAACGTTTTTAAACTTGAATTACTCTGTATAGTGTTGCCAAGTTCCAATATTTCCATAATGCGTATTTTAAATAACTCAAGTTTAGCTAAATCTGTATTTTTTGGAGCCATAATGAAAATGTTATTCTAAAAGACGTACAAATCCTGTATACACAGTAACCCTCAGCTGTGCGCTGAGAAATTAAATATTATGGGTTCTTGTTCAAGCACGAAAATGTAAAATATTGCATAAATAAATCACGTTTATGAATATTAGGCTCCAATAAGTATTAAGCAACAACTCGTAAAACCTAACGGTTTGTCAAGACCCTTACGAAGTGTTAGGATATAATTCATAGTTCAGAGCGGACGGCTTTGAACTTCAAAGATTCAAAGGTCCACCAAAAATTTAATGTGGCTAAAATATTCGAAGAAAGCTGCAGCTTTTACAATTTTATTACCACTCCAGATGTGTTCAATATTTCACGTTTGCAAACCGACTGTAGGGTTTGTATGTAATACAAAAAACGCGCAATGGGTTTTAATTACAAAGCAAATCCCTTTACCTTTCTTATTTGAGAAGTACAAAAGCGAATTATAATTTTCAGGTTTGCCGTGTGTCTTTTATACCGCTAAAGTGAGTTTAAGACTGCAAACTAGCAAATTTTGTGTTAAAGGATTTGTTTGTAAGTAAACGCTTGTTGGTTTAATTACGGCAAAATCGCTTAATTTAATGTAAAGAGAGTATATAGCTAATATTTTACACATTTTAACCCGCTAAATATGGGGTTTAAAACACAAATTTAAAAACGAACGTAAATAATTAAAACAACGCTCGCTGAAATGCAAAAATAATATTCAGTATAGGACATGCGTATAAACATAGGACAGGTGAATCCAGTTCGAAGGACCAATGTGGTTGGTGTGGTGGATAAAATTAATCGAGAAATGGTAATGATGAGGAAGGACCAATTGCTATTATGTAGCAATACCGATGGCAGTGTAGCGGTTATGTAATAAACACAGCAAATACGATAAACTACTTAATCAAAAATATAAGTACCTTACGCCTGTGCCGCACTGGGCAAGAGGAGTCACACATAAAAGGTAGCGGACACCCAAGAACACGCGCGCTTGGTGTGGTGTCGCTTTCAGGACTCTCGTTCAACTGTGTTTTTTGTCACCGTCTGAGTACGAATCATGTTACTTCACGCACTCGCACTACGGCATAAGGTTTCACTAAAACTGTAGGGTACCCGCACTAATAGTATTTATTGTCACCACTGCTAAATTGTTCAATGATGACGTAACAACGGTCTTTTATTTTCCTAAGACTTGTTGCTGAAGTATTATTACTAATATCCAATGTTTTACATACTCTTATTCCTTCAATTTCAAAATAAAATGTTGAAGCATGTTAAGTTTCCAGAAACCTTATAACTGAATACTCTTGATTCAGAATCATTTTTAGTTCCATAAATATTCGTT